>OX596225.1:971680-1400996 GCA_951394215.1 Glyphodes perspectalis | reverse complement strand
GGTTTGGATCAGTCATCGATGGTTTTCCGCTGGGTGTGTTGATTTTATGTATCAGTTGAATTCGGCGTGTCATATTAGAATATGATCTTAGCTTGAACCTATTCTTTTTTTGATGAACATAAAATTTGCGGAATGTCTCTTTAGACATTTAAATTTAAAATGAAAATAATAATCAAATGTTAATACTTACCAGATATCATAACAGCAATAAGTACACAATGATTTAATAAAAGACAAGTAATTAAAATTGATGTCTATTCTATGATTCATTTACAATTCCGAAAATTCCAATAAAATAGTTATAGAATTTCATAACTGTATTTTTTTTTACTTTTTCAACTTAAAAAAAAAATCTGATTTAAAAAATTCTATTATTATACAAAGTAAATTGGGGATACCGCCAATATCACATACAATTATTTCACTACGCAAGAAAAGTACTTATAGACTATAAAATAGAAAACAGAAGATAACTACCAAACAACATAATTCTACTAGTCATTAATTCAAGGAGGCGAGCGCAACTCGGGAACATTAAGCAATACCGAATGCGCAAAATAACATTCGCAGCCATTGTCACATCTCATCATAAAAATATGTGTCCACGAAAAAAAAGAGTTTTCCAAGTCGACAGCCCTATACCACTACGCCGTAATGCACTCGCGATCGCCGCGTCTCGGGCGCGCTCGGGCCCGATCGGTACCCGCTCGGCGCCGCTCGGAAAAGCTCTTTCAAATTCGGAACGCAGTCCATGACATATCTCTTTTTGACATTCACACCATTCTCAACCTTAACAGAAAAAAAATAGAGTGTAAATCGGGTTAGGCAAAGAAAAGTTCAAGTGTTGTATTTGACTTTTGAAATATCCTAATTTAGCCGCCTTTTTGCTAAGCGTGACCGCTTTTAAGCGGTCGGAATAAAGGTCATTTTAGTTTGCTAAGGTTTTTCAGCTGACGCATCTATAAAAGTCACGTCAGTGTGCGTGTGTGCGTGTCCACTAAGGCGGGCGGCGTATGGCTTTAGGCAGATTTTTTGTCGGATTATTATAATTTTTCTATTTGCGTTTTGTTTTTCGCGCGAGTTCGGTGGGCAACCGCTCGGAAATGGAATATAGTGGATTCGATTCTGAGCCTCGGATGTGTTAAAAAAAGTTTAAGCGATTCGTGAAAAAATTGTAGAGTGCTTTGTGTCTAGAAAAGAAGGGACAAATACGAATTTAGACAGAAAAAGGCTGTCTCCATCTTGATAAGAACAATTGGGACACATTTGCCCAAAAGTAGGATGGTGTAAGCTCTATTGACAAAATTTTATTTTATATACGATAGATTTTTTTTTCGAACCGCGGTGTAATAGTTAGAGACCTAGAAATTAGATATGAGACTAGGATTTGTTTTGCTTTTTGAAAAAATACTGTAAGGTCAGGCAAGACTAGCCTTGTCCGAGATTTATACATTTTTCGGGATTCGAACCCGCGACCCTTGGTTTAGCGGCCAGGGTCTCTGATCACTCGACCAACAGCTTTTTTTTTTTTTCCTTACCATCTTTCAAATGATATAAATTCTTACTTACATTAATTTAAAAAATCGAGAGGTCATGCGAATTGAACCTGTATACCCCTTGTTTATGAAGCGCGAGTGCTTACTATGGAGCTACCGACCGTCTCTAGAGTCAATCTATAGGAGCGGTAGCTTTTAACGCCAGGGGGTAATAGGGCGCTAGGGAGTAAATAGTGCCAAGGGTAAACGACTCCAAGGGGTAAATGGCACCAGGGGTAAATAGCGCCAGGGGGTAAATCGCGCCAGGAGGCCAAGGGAGCCAGGGGGTAAAGTGCGCCAGGGGCAAAGGGCACCAGTGGCTAAAGGGCACCAAACTAACACATCTAAACTTAATTTACGAATTAAGGAGCTTTGTCGCTCCTATCCCTTCGGGGATCGTGATGATATGTTTGTCGCGGACGATTTATAAGTACTTCAATTTAAATGTCATGATTTGAAAGCGAAGACGTAGACGTTGTAGAGCGGTGGTAGTAGCTCAATAGTAAGGACATGCGCCACTTAACCGAGGGGTCGGGCTTCAAACCTGGTCATGTAACTCTGGATTTTTCAAATCGATGCACGTATTTATACCACTAGCTCGGCGGTGAGGGAAACATCGTGATGAAACCTGCACTTTCCAACAACTATGGATGTGTAACCATGATGCAAATTGTCTGGTTCCCGCATTTAAGGGTTACAAAGGTCTGATCGGCAGTCACTTTGTTGTAAACAGACTAAATCTTGGATCATGGTCAAAGCGGTCTCCGACTAAGCGCGCAACATAACACTAGAAGGATGCTAAATTGGTAGCGTAGACCAAAGCTCAACGGCAAAAGACCAAATATCTCTCACAAGGTCATCCCTGATGGGAGCCAGATATTAATCAGTATATATGAACATATTTCGCCAGCATGGTGTAATACTGTATTATTTCATTTCAAATTAATCACTAAAGACCAGATTAATACTGGTTTCACCGAATGTTTGCGCACGCGACCAGGGTTGGCACTTTTTATAAGGAGATCATAGGCCAGCTAAAGATTTTAATGGATAGCCCCCTCCATCATGGGGGAGAGTCCGACATAACCACTTCCCCCTCTCTTGGGAGCAGTGCATACCACTAAGATAAGATATTTTACCACACTCAAAAGAAGAGTAGTTGTGAAATTGAAGAACCATCAAATGCTTGCAATTGTGGTTTGGAACTAGGGAATTAGTGTGTTAGTCCGGAGAATTTATTTGAAGGCTAGACTGGTTAATGGGCTTGACAGACTAACTAAGCCTGTTATGACCTTGAGTCCTTTAGGCAGGGCCTATATATATATATATATATATATATATATATATATATATATATATATATATATATATATATCTATAGTTGCGAAATTGATGAACCATCAAAAGCTTGCAATTGTGGTTTTGCAGCTACGGTATTTCTCATAGTCCCACTTTGGTCCCACACCAAGACCACTTAAAAAGAATGTGCTAACTATTATTCCTTGCCTAGCATGTCGTAAAAGGCGACTAATGGTATATCGGGTTTTGGGTGTGTGATTATGTAGGCGACAGGTTAGCCGCTTGTCACTGCTTTTTCACAGTTTTCCATCTAACCCAGCCCAGCTTTATTTTTGGCTGAATGTGGTTGAAGGGGCAATCGATTGTACCGCTGGGCTTCTTCGAGTAATATCGTTTTTTTTTCTATTAAACATGTCATAAGTTTGTTTACCGCCCTGAATGGCGGAGAACGTATTTTTACATATGTTTTGGAATATATAGTATATTATTATGTACTCTATAATGTGTGTAGTCTTATAGATACGATTTACTTACTTTACTTTTTGTGCTAAATAAAAACTTAATCTTTACTAGCTGTGCCAGCGGTGTCACCCGCGTTTATGGTTAATATTATAAAGACTATTTCCGTCATACGTGATTTCTATGTAACTTTAACCATTAAGGCTCACGCGACGGAAGCTTAAAAAATGGAGTAACATCTCCCGTTTTCCCAACATTTCACTTCACTACTCTGCTCCTATTGATTGTAGCGTGATGAAAAGTATACTATAACCTGCCCAGGAGTATGAAGATTAATTGTACCAAGTTTTGTTAAAATCCGTCGAGTAGTTTTTGTTTCTATAAGGAATATACAGACAGACAGACAGACAGACAAACAAACATTTTACTGATTGCACTTTTGGCATCGGTATCGATCACTAATCACCCTCTGATAGTTATTTTAAAAATATACTTCATGTACAGAATTGACCTCTCTACAGATTTATTATTAGTATAGATTACATTTTTACATATATTTTTTTGGCTGAATGTTGTTAAAGGCCTCTTTAACTCTGCTTACTTCTTCGGGGAGTGTTGATATGTATGTATATATATATGAGTGATGTATGTACAACTTATTTGTATTTTTATCTCATTAACAACATATTTTTATCAATACTTGTCTTCATGTTTATATACCGTTACAACGCGCGCCATTTATACTCGTAGATGAGCCCGCGATTTCACGATTATGGTTAATATATCGTAACGTGATTTTATATAGTCTAGTAGTTATGTAGCCTTTCGCTACAAATTACTTATTCAACAACATAAATATTAATGTGATTCAGACCTTATCGCATTCGGCCTAACAGACAAACAAACTTTTCAGCTTTATTTATTTGTATAGATTTTAAACCTATTAACGGTGTCAACCTTATTCACACCGTTTGACTGTAGATGTACATAGTGTGTGTGTGTGTGTGTGTGTATATGTGTGTGTGTTTGTGCGATTAGTATTAGCGACATTATGTGAAGCAGAGTGCAGGGTAATTCTATTGCAGTCGCAGTGCTGTGAAGAGTACTGAGACACAGAGAACGCATGAACAATAATAATAATAATGTCCTCCTAACCGATTCCCCATGGTTCCCCATCTTAGGGTTGCGAAGGTCAGATCGGCAGTCGCTTCAATGTAATTACCAGACTCGCTAAATCCTGGATCATGGCTAAGCGGACCCCGTCTAAACACGGGACATAACGCTAGGAAGATGATGAATGTCCTCCTAACCGACATCGGTCACGGCGGCCAATCTCAACAGGATTAGCCAACTGCGCAGGAGATATTATAGTACACAAGTGTATGCGCAAACATAAGTGCACTCTCTATTCCTTCACTCTCATAGTCCGGTGAGACGGCAATTCGACATGACCGGAGAGAGGTCAGGCGCAGGACCAACGGCTTAACGTGCTTTCCGAGGCACGGGGGTGATTAAACCGCCAACTTCCTTACCCCGGGCTGTTACTGAGTAATTTCAATATTGAAATACCCAGCCACAAATTTTTGGCCCGACCCGGGATTTGAACCCGGGACCTCTTGGTCCTTAAGCGGCGCATGCTACCACTAGACCAACGAGGCAGTCAAGTGCATGAACAAACGTAATCTTACTAGTATTACAAACGCGAAAGTTTGTATGGATGGATGTGTGGTTACTCTTTCACGCAAAAAATACTGTATGTAGGATTCTAATGAAACTTTACAGTAGTATAGAATAGCACATAAACTATGTTTCATCGATGCGACCAACCGAGCAACGCCGCGGGCAGAAGTCAGGACTAACTATAAAAATACAATAATTAAATAAATCACAAACATTGATCTGACTCCGAGGTAAGTAGCTTAAGCACTTGTGTTACAGATATCAGTGGTATTACAAATATATAACTTAAATATTGCATATTAACACCCAGACACAGAACAAAAACAAGTATTCATCACACGAATGTTTGTCTTAGGAGACCCACAACTCTTGACGCGTGGGCAGGGTCACTTCCGAATGCGCCATTGAGCCAGTCAAAGGATTATGAATGATGAAGAAGCGAGTGAGGTCTAAGAACGTGACGTCACGGATGTAGACGGGGGCCGCTTATTATTAAATTAAATTAAATTCTCCAGACTGACACACCAATTCCCTGGTTCCAAACTAAGCTTATAAGCTTGTGCTACGGATACTAGGTGAACGGATAGACATACTTAAATAAGTTTATAAACATGCATAACTTGAGTAATTTGTACTCAAGTCCATGTTTATCACACGAACAATTGGCCCTAGCGGGATCCGAACCCGCGACCCCTAGTTTCATGGTCAGGGTCTCTGACCACTCGACCAACGGGCCTGTCGATGTTATGATCCTGAATTTAGCAAGTCTAGATAATACAGGAGGAGGGGACTTTACTAACAAGGATTCAAATTCAAATTCAAATTATTTATTGCATGTCACAGTATAGTCCCATGTTGGACTGGGACTTAAAAATAATGTGGCAACTATGTTTCTTGCCTAGCATGTCGTAAAAGGCGACTAATGTCATATGGGGTTTTGGGTATGTGATTGTGTAGGCGACGAGCTAGCCACATGTCACTACTTTTTCACAATTTTCCATCTAACCCAGACCTGTTTTGTTTTTGGCTAAATGTGGTTAAAGGGGCCTGCTGCCTCTTTGAATCTGCCTACCCCTTGGGGGATTATGGGCGTGAGGCGCCCTGCAAGGGCATTGCATATATATTTAATATTATATTTGCTATATTAATTATTAATATTATATATCTTAATAACTAAATTGTACAGGAAAATGTCATGCAAAGAAATAAATTAGTTCTCTGCACCCGCACTGCTCTGCAAATAATCAGAGTGTTGTAAATCTAATATAGCACAAGCCGTACTCTCAAAATCCGGCGGCGTATATTATATTAGGGCGGGTTCAGACGGCTCAATAATTCAGCGTGTAGCGTGTGTGCTCAGCCTTAAATCAGGTTATGTTAACTGCAACGAATGTTCAGTTCGTTTGATCTTGAGACACAATTCCCTATTGGGACTGGCTTGGTGGCGCATTAGTTAATCTGTCTTATGCGCCAAGTGTCGGTTCGATCCCCACACAGGACAAACATTATGTGATGTTATGTTGTAATACCACGGTTAATTTTGATACCGTAACACAAGTGCTTAAGCTACTGACTCGGAGTCTAATCAATTTAAGTATGTGATATTTATTTATATCATATTTTTTTGTTGAGAAATTTAATCCTGACCGCTATTAGATATCTGTAAACTGTAGTTGTGCATCCGTTTTTCTACTACTAAAGGTCATATTGGTATGTGATTCAAAAATAATGTGCCAACTGTGTTTTTGCCTAGCAAGTCGTAAAAGGCGACTTATGGTGTTTCAACTATTGAATTTGTGTTTATATAGGCAACGAGCTGGTTACTTGACATTACTTTTTCACAATTTTCCATCTTTGACTTATCTCAACGAACTATGGAATTTGTAGGGTGTACAGCCCACGGTTAGCACGTTCACGTATTACCGTATTAAAGCCCAAAAAAAACAGTCGAATTGAGAACCTCCTCCTTTTTTTTTTTGAAGTCGGTTAAAAAAATTGTCCGATGTTGGTCTGGGACTTAAAAAGAATGTGCCAACTGTGTTTCTTGCCTAGCATGTCGTAAAGGGTGACGAATGGTATATGAGGTTTGGGTTTGAGATTGAGTAGGCGACGAGCTTTACTTTGACTTAGCTTCTCTTCTTTTCACTACTTTTTCACAATAATTTTTCACAGTTTTGTTTTGGGCTGAATGTGGTTAAAGAGGCCTGGGATTATGGGCGTGATGTTTGTTTTGTTTGTTAAAAAATGCCGCAACTAGCGCACCAATCAAACACAATCCAAAAGCACAGTCATTTCAACTCATGCAACAGCGGTGTTCTCAAGCAAAATTTTCAATAGCCCTTAAAAAATCATTGACTCGTGGGCTATTCCACACGTGCAACTGCGCCGAGCTCTTCATATTTCCACTGTTCCACAGTTCAAACATAACGCATTTAGCGTATACTCGTAAATGCCGCCGCTAGCGCGCCGCTCAAGCGCCCATAACCGCGGCGCCGATAGAGCCCACAGCTCACGGCTATCGCGCTATAAAGTCGCCCGCGCAAATTAAACAGAGTAACGGCCCGCCCTGGGCGCCATCGCCTTTACACACACTTTTTCGATCTTTTTTTATTTGATAATGAGAAACATATTGTCGCGGCTCCCATTTTTATTTGCACGTATCAGTAAACGTTTTGCAATTCGATAACTTAAAAGAGGAATTGGCTAACGTTAACGTGGACATAAACAAACATGTAATCTTTATTTTGACAGGCCCGTTGGTCGAGTGGTCAGAGACCCTGGCCACAAAACCGAGGGTCGCAGGTTCGAATCCCGTTAGGGGCAAATGTTTCGTTAGTTGAACATGGACATTTGTTCTCGCGTCATGGATGTTTATAAACGTATTTAAGTATGTCTAGCCGTTCACCTAGTATCCATTGAACAA
Source organism: Glyphodes perspectalis (assembly GCA_951394215.1). Classification (NCBI taxonomy): domain Eukaryota; kingdom Metazoa; phylum Arthropoda; class Insecta; order Lepidoptera; family Crambidae; genus Glyphodes; species Glyphodes perspectalis. Next base: position 1,393,100 of record OX596225.1, on the reverse strand, counting down.
GCTTATAGTTTAGCTTGGAACTAGGGACTTGGTGTGTTAGTCGGGAGAATTTATTTGAAGGCTAGACCGGTTAAGGAGCTTGACAGACTAACTAAGCCTATTAAGACCTTGAGTCCTTTAGGCAGGGCCTATTGAAGACTCTTGGTTCGATCCAAAAGGCAAATCTTTAAACTGTTAAAGGCTACTTTGTTATGGCGTTTGTCCAAATAAATGGAGATGTAAAGTTTAAATAAACACCACATGTTTTGTTTGTTGGAAAATGGTTTTTATGGTACTTAGAGAACTCCCAAATACCGTCGCTCTCTGCCACGGAAAGACACTCATCCCTCCATGCGTTAGCGAGAATAAGACTATTGACAGACAGACAAATGGAGAATCACGCGACCCTGCAAGCGTTCCAAATTATAATTTGAAGCATGGAACTCAAAAGATCATCGAATAAACCTGAATTACTTTTGTGTGGCCAATCCTTTATTTCATGCCACAAATGTATTTCCACTCCATCCTGCTCCAATCCCGGTGTGGACTGTCTAGTATAGTCCAAAGAGCAATAATAAATTAAAAAAAGCAAAAAATGTGTTTTAATTTCAGATATATGAGCTAACAAATAGTTGTTGATTCCCTCTTTTAACCTTTCACGTCCCGGTCGTCGCGATATCCGGTCCATAACAATTGAAAATCAATTGTGTCTGGAATCTCGGTACTCGAAGCGTTAAGTACAGAATAGCACCTGTGTTAAAGGAAGCCACTCTTGCTTGACTATACAATCATATTTAAATACCTAAAATAAACATAAGTAGGAACATTATCTAACTGCTATTTAATTAATTAGCTTCCTAAACCACATTGAGTCAATACATCGAGTCGAGTTAGTCCTAATTTTGAAAAAGTAGTGACAAGTGGCTCATCGCTTAGGTACATAATCAAAGACCCAATAGCCAGTATACCATTAATCGCCTTATACGAAATGTCAGGCAAAGAACACAGTAAGCACATTCCTTTTCAGTTCCAGACCGACATGGGACCGGGTTATTGGATATATACTGGGTTATTGGATATATACGAAAAAAACTAAACACTAGTTACTCCCACGGACTAAGTAGTAAAAATGAAGCTCCTCAGGTGCTCCAACTAGACACGCAACTTACGTCACACATTGACATAATAAGTGGTCCAATTGACAGATATCCGATATATGGTATCCATAAGTATCACTCACACATGCATAAACTAGACTTCACGCTATTGTATCACAGCGTGGAGTTCTTCTTTTTTTACAAGTTCGTGGTCACCATTCCACATGAAGTTATTCTTAACTTATATATAACAAGGGTAATTGTGAAAACGTAGTGACAAGTGGTTCGTCGCTTTCTTAATAGACCCAATAAACAATTAATCGGCTTCTACGACATGCTAGGCAAGGAACACAATTGGTACATTATTTTTCGATCTCATACCGACATGGGACTGAGCTATTGAGTAAATACGAGACATAGGCCTTATGACACCACATGAAGTAAAACTTATAACAAGTGTATCATCTTCCTAGCGTTATGTCCCGTGTTTAGACGGGGTCCGCTTAGACCATGGTCCAGGATTTAGCGAGTCTGGTAATTACATTGAAGCGACTGCCGATCTGACCTTCGTAACCCTAAGATAGGGGAACCAGACCATTTTTGGATCATGGTTGCAAATCCAAAATCATACTTATAACAAGTGTATGTAAATTTAAAAACAAGGGACGTCGCGAGTAAGTGCTAACATCGGGTATTCGGGTGCTAACACCGAAAGATAATCTAGAAAAATGCAGAGCAACGCGGCGTACAGACAGGACACATTTTTGTTATTTTGAGAGCTAAAGTAAATTTTTTATTTTTTTTATTTAGCCATTATATCCACCGCTGGGCAAAGGTCTCCCCCTGTGACCGCCACTCCTCTCTGCACTGTGCCACTTCTTCCCACTTTGACAAGAAATTTGCGAGATCGCTAAAGTCATAATCTACTGTAAAAAAAATATGCCAGTCGTCACATTGGTCTTTTTGATTTTAAGTTGTATGAAGAGTAGTCTCAATATATTTTTTTTATTTTGTCATCAATTGATAATTATACTTACGAGTATTGTATTTTTATGAATGACGACACTACCTATATGAACAAATTGTTGATATAAAAACAATAAATATAAAAACAAATACTTATAACTAAAAAAGACTAAATGATGATGGTTCGTTGATATAAAATTCAAGCTTGTTTTACAAATCCTCTGGATTTTTCAAATCTAAGTACTAACTTAATACCATTTGTCTGTCTGAGGGAAAATCATAATGAAAATGTGCACATTCATAATATCTACTGATGTGTAACCTTCACCCAATTTGTCTGGTTCCCCTATCAAAAAGTCTTACGAAGTTCAGATGGGCAGTCGCTGCAATGTAATAATCAGACTCGCCCCAGGGGCATGGTCTTAGCAAGTGGTTCCCAACTTGTGGTCCGCGGTCCATCAGTAGTCCGCCAGGCATAACATTTGGTCCGTGAGATTCTTAAAAATGTTATTTGTTTAACTTTGTTTGTTACAGGTCATTTCAAACTATTCCTATGGTCCCTGCTTTTCAAATGAATTTCTAAAATTTTGAACCCATTTCAAAAATTCAAACTCAAACTCAAACTCAAAATATCTTTATTTACGTAGGCCTAAAAAAAGCAATTGTAAATCATCAAGTAATAGGTACAAAATAGAACTATTTGAATCTACCACCGGTTCGGAATGTCGCATCTACCGAGAAGAAACTCAGTAGTTACTCTTTTCAATGCCAGATTGAATATAAAAATTAAAATTTACAAATTAAATCATTATTTATACCAAGTATTCTTTCAGCAATTCGAAACAAACAATCTTATCTTTCCTTTTTATAATATTTAGTTAAAACTGTTGCATCTCGTTAATCTTACGTTCAATTTAGATTATTAGTCCCGTCCCTTCTGTTAATACCTAAGGCGCATACTCCGCATCACATTATATAAATTCCTATCCAATATCCACAAATTCTGCGCGCACATTTTAATGTTAGCCAAGCAAATTGCAATCTTCCGCGCTTACCAGGGTGACGATAAAACATTTGCCTTTGGTTTCCAGGGTAAGTAGACCTATCAGATCGCTGCTGGTTTGAAGGTGAAGATACAGGTCGACAGGTCTTCTACCGTAGGGAATAGCATTATTATATCTGTCAATCATAGAATTAAGATAAAACATCTTTTGGTATACAGGGTAAATGAAGCTATCTATCAGATCGCTCCTGGTTTGAACGTGAAGATACAGGTCGACAGGTGTTGTACCGTAGGGAATAGCATTATTATATACTGTCAATCATAGAGTAACGATAAACATCTTCTTTTAGTATACAGGGTAAATGAAGCTATCAGATCGCTCCTGGTTTAGACGTGAAGATTCAGGCCAATCGGTCTTGTATCGCCGGCATATAGATATAGACAGTGGCGGATTTACGGCCTTGGCCGCCCTAGGCCCCAGGCCATATAGTAAATACCAGTCGCCTCTCCTGAGTACTAAAGCATCATCAGTTAATCTTTTATCACGATTGGCCGCCTCTAGTATCTGACCGCCCTAGGCCCGGGCCTATTGGGCCTTAGGGTAAATCCGCCACTGGATATAGACAAGAAACATTTGGTACATTTTATTGATCTCCAGACCAGGTTGTGAGCTACTTTTTCCACCAGCAAACAAACAAACAAACTCTTCAGCTTTAATATTAATATAGATATAGATATATACTTAAATATTGGATATGAACACACAGACACAGAATAAGCATAAATATTCGGGAATCGAACCCACAACTCCTGAGCAGGGTCACTACCGAATGCGTCATCGAGCCAGTCATTCAGTATGTTGCATAACTGCACCTTTCTGAAACGCATATGCGCGCTCAAATCCCCCTTCAGATTAAACCGCCTACCATACCGTACCGCCTTGGTGCTGCGACCCGGCGTCTGATTTATAAGTCGCTTATCGCGTCCCGGAATTTATTTGTCTGCTAGCTCCTCTCCCGCTAGCTAGCCTGACGGTAGAGCTGAGCTTCTGTAGACATGCCTGACGAAAAATCTTGACTACTGCTTCTTCGCCCAAAACCGTTTTACCATGAGGCCAAAGACCGTGACTCCATTTTCAGGAGACCCCAAAATATTACTATACAAATGAGATATTTTCATCGGTTTTTACAACAAAAATAAATTTTCGAAATGTATGCATTTCGACAATTCAAGGATATCAAACTTCCGAACCACAGCACCAAATTAGATAATTATTTTTATAATTTTCTGGACAAACCAATTCACTTGTTCTAAACTAAGTATGTGTGCTTGTACTATGGTAATGGAGAGATATACTTAAACACGTTTTTATGACATACATGAATCGAGTAAAATGTCCATTTTCATCAAACGATACGAACGATCCCGTAACTCCTAGTTTTATGGCCACGGTGTCTGACCACTCGGCCAACAATCCTGTAAAAAAAAAAATTTTAATGTGCATTTCTATGTCCCCTACCGTCAAGATCCTATCTGAAAACTTCAGTGACCAAGTTAAAATAAGTACTCCTCGCTTACGATGCGCATGTTTAACCTATTAAATTACTATCGCTCTGAAATTGAACAAAAAATAAATTGAAGAAGTCTATCATAATCTAATCTAAGCAAGACTTTGACCGAGTCTAAGTTAAACTACCGAGGTTAAACAAGAACGCGTAGCTACGAGTCGTAGCATGTTGCGCGTCGTAGACTACAGCTACAGAATTATCGGCTCGATTGCTCTTGTGTTTTACAACTGTTATCAATACCGTCTTCACCATAAGGGCACACGGAGTCCGTGCCCCGGACCCCCACCCTTAAGGGGCCCCGAAGGACCGAAGATTTTTCTGTTTTTCATACGTTGAAGTTGGTTCAAGAATATTCCTTTGCCTATCGGTTACCAGGTGTAGTGGAGAGCGGTAAAGAACGACTGAGTAACTTGACAATTACGCGCATAAAACCTTTAGAAAAATTTGCTTCGAAGATTCCAAAAGGGGTCCAAAATCAGGTGTGCAGTTTAAGGCAGCCCTGATTGCTATGCCGTGATCCCTCAGGAATAAAAAGGAATTTAAATTGTAGCCTTCTAGCTGTTGCCCGCGGCTTCGTCTTCGTGGAGTAATTCCCGTGGGAACTTTGAATCTAATATAAATAAAATATAGCCTTTGTCCTAATCCAAGGTATAAGCCATCACCATTTCAACTTTCAGCGAAATCGATTTAACCGTTTTGCCGTGAAAGAGGAACAAACATCCAAACTTCCAAACTTTCTTCTTATAATATTTGTAAGAAGTTATATATTGTATAGCTATATTATTGTAAACTTATATAAAAACCATTCAGTAGTTTTTGCATGAAAGAGTACAAAAAGAATAAGTAGGAATATCATCGTTCAGAACGGTTTATTTACAACTGCAGTCGAGTCTATGCAATTGCAATGGCTATGCAGCAGTGTCTCGGGTTGGTAATTGTACAAATTATAAATTTGTGACCGAGTGCCGCGGGATTAAGTTGCGGCCGCCCCGCCCTGCCGCGCTGCCGCCCTGCCGCCCGGCGCCCCGCCCCGCCCCACATGCAGTTCCTACCAACCTACTTAAATTGAAGAAACCTCTCCTAAGTAATAACATACATTTGAGTTCATCCTTTATAGAGACGCATTCAACAAGGCCATCAGACGATAATTGAAATACATACATACATGTATGTACTTACCTAAGAATAAACACAAAGAAAATAATTTCATGTAAGTAAAGTAAACTTAAAAAGCATCATGCCATTTCCCTAGCGGCATAGGCAGAGAGAACCGAACGCCATATGGCACGGTCCTTTCACACCCGACTCGCTTCTTCAACATAAACATAAATTTAAATCCATTTAAAATTCGAATAGAATATAGATACTTTTTAATAAACGGCATCATCACAAACTATTTTTTTTTTAACTGGCCCGTTGGTCGATTGGTCAGAGACCCTGGCCACAAAACCGAGGGTCGCGGGTTCGAATCCCACTAGGGGCAAATGTTTCGTGTGATGAACATGGACGTTTGTCATGGATGTTTATAAACATATTTAAGTATGTCTATCCGTTCACCTAGTATCCATAGCACAAGCATAAGCTTAGTTTGAAACTAGGAAATTGGTGTCGGCCCGGGCCCTTAGGACTTGCATGGGGACATGGGTCCAACATGTAGAGGCCTTTTGAGAGTTTGGTCTAAATGTATGATGGAACACCTGCCGGGTGTTGCCCTTAGTTGCAGCATAAAACATACACTCATAGGCGACATCGGGCGGATGTAGGACTATTGCGAAAAGGGAAAATAAAAACCGGGGCTATGGAGTGAGGTTAGTTAGTTAAGAGGTAATTACCTCTATTTTTTACAAAGCCCAGGTTTGTACCCGCACTTCTCGGATATGAGGCGCGTTTTATACCAATAAGATAACACAGCTCACATCCTCCGCTTAACCCCTATTGTATTAAAAATAGTCGAAATATTTTTCAAACAAATTACCTTTGAGGTGAAACTACCATCGTACAACTAAACAATAATACAGCATGGCCGGTAAAAGTTGCAAATTAAACAGTCAACGTGTACGGAAGCTCCTAATATCCCCGAACGGCAAATGCAGCCGCTTTCTACGAATTGCTCGGACTTTTTTCGTAGGAGTTGCGAAATTTTTAATTTCGTCCCACGTATTAACATGTCCAGCTTACCCCGGCTCTTCTAATAGCTTAATTTTCAATTTTTTTTTGTATAGATATCAGAGGCGAAATTTGCTGGTGTATCCACCGCCGGCCCGAGCGTGTTCTAACGAAATATTTTAATGGCGTCCCTTTACCATTAACGTTTCAATTTTAATTTTTTTTGCAAAATTGGAAAATCTACTCGCATCGTTGATATACCATTAAGATGTAGATATTCAAATGGTAATAAAAACACCATGTTTATTATAATAACCCTGCGATTTAAATAACCTACAGCCCAGTGATTTAGTGGTCGTTAAAAGCACAGGAAGTCACGACTCGAATCGCGATCACGTCAATTTTAAACTCCTTCAACTTTTAACCAACAAGAAAATAAAGTGAGAAGATGGAAATTTGTGTTAAAGTAATGCTACCTCGTCGCCTGCACAATCAAACCCCTCAGCCAATACTCCATTGGTCATCATTCTTTTTAAGTCCCAGTCCAACATAAGGCATTTGTTTATAATAGATACCTACTTATCTAATACTAGCAGCGCCCCGTGGTTTCGCCTGCGTAGTTCCCGTACCCGTAGGAGAATACGGGGATAAAATGTAGCCTATGTTACTCGCTGATAAAATAGCTTTTCATTGGTGAAAAAATTATTCAAATCGGCAAACAAACAGACAATCGAATCTATTTACGAAACAACAAATTGTAATCTATACTTAAAATAAATCTGTAGAGAGGTCAATTCTGTACATGAAATATATTTTCAAAATAACTATCAGGGGGTAATTAGTGATCGATACTGATGCCAAAAATGCAATCAGTAAAATTTTTGTCTGTCTGTCTGTCTGTATGTTCCTTATAGAAACAAAAACTACTTGACGGATTTTAACGAAACTTGGTACAATTATTCTTCATACTCCTGGGCAGGTTATAGTATACTTTTCATCACGCTACAATCAATAGGAGCAGAGTAGTGAAGGGAAATGTTGGGTAAACGGGAGAAGTTACTCCATTTTTTAAGCTTCCGTCGCGTGTGCAGCCTTAATGGTTAAAGTTACATAGAAATCATGTATGACGGAAATAGTCTTTATAATATTAACCATAAACGCGGGTGACACCGCTGGCACAGCTAGTTTTAGAATAAGTACGAGTACTACTTACCTGAATACCTAAGCAACAGTAATATACCTACATAAAAAAGAAGCTCGGTTGCCACTCATAAGTTTATATAAAGACGTCGATTGCAGATACTCAAAATGTTCATAATTCGGAACGAGGACTGCAATATCGCGTGTAGTTATGCTTATATTTATTTAACGTTTGAACCTTAAAACTAATAGCCCACGTTATGTTACTTCGAGGCGGAAGTTAACTGCAATAGACACGTCAAGGAACTACGAATGCAGGGCTTCGTTAAACGATGTGAATCTGCCTGTTATGGGAACAAGATTTTTCGAAAATCTTGATAAAAGTAAAGTTGGCTTAACATAGATTATGTCTATTAGCGAAATTTTCAGAAAAAACAATGAAATATATAATATACGGTAAGTACACTTTAAATAGTATTTTTATTTAAATAATTTCGCTTTTTCCTAAATTATTGATCTACCATAAGTACATACCTATATGGCCGCAGACGGATATACTTACTAGGAGTCTACAGGGTCCCATTTAGCCAATAAACGTTATAATGACAAGTACCAATTTGGCAATTTGTAGATTTTTTGTGTAGGTAATCAAGGTGTCATGGTATAAAACCTACATATTAATCCACTTGATCCGAGAATGGCCACCGGTAATACATATTTTTCGGTCCGGGGCGGTCTCTGGCCATATCGCGCAATTTTCTGCTACTACCTATCGCACGCACATTACGACTGGGAGTGTACTTAAAACCTTGGTATCTGCTCATGCCAATGCTACGTCCTACTGGTTCGTGGTCCTGGGCGGTCTTGGGCCATATAGCGTGTTTTACAGCTACTAATTACAGAGAGCGCGTGACCACCGGGAGTCTAGATCCTGAGCCGGTATCTGCTCGCGCTAATGCCGCGTCCGATCGGTTCGCGGTGCGGGGCGGTCTCGGGCCATATCGCGCGTTTTTCCGCCACTAATTACCGAGCGCGCGTTACGACCGGCGGCGCGCCAGCGCATTTGTGGACTCCATTCCGACCGTTCTATAATATACACACTGTTTGCTAGGTATGGGCCTTTCTAATATAAAGGTCTTGTACGTTACATGGCTATGGGTTAGATACAAATAATAGATCTTTCGAACTTAATCCAAATAATGATTCAAGGGCACATACTTTAACGCTATCAATCCTCGTTATAGAGAAGCAAGCAAAAATAATATTGAATTGGGTTTGATGGAAACGTGAAAAAAATAAGTAGTTATGTAACTCACGCGTAAGTTTTTATTAAAATAATGATAATTGATTCTTCTGTCAATTTAGTCGTTCGATACAAGTTTAATTTGATATCTAACCCCTAAAGTAATAATCTGAGAGCTATTAATAAGTTATTATAAAGTCTACCCGAATCTATCTTAAATATGCTCCTGATTTTAACATACATACATACAAATCACCACGCCTGCAATCCCCGAAGGGGTGAGCAAGTCTAGGATTATGCTCCTAAAACTACAATTAGCCAAAAATAGAATTGATTGAGTTGGGTTAGTTAGATAGACAAATTGTGAAAAGTTAGTGACTCATTGTGTTCCATCCAGTGTTCCATTGAATATACAAACATAATTACCCACAAGAGACATATATCAGTGGCAATAGCCCAATATAATCAAACTTAACCAACAAACAAAATGAAACACAACATTTTCAAACAAATCTATTTATTTTATTGTCCTTTATTCTTAACATTACGTTTACTCTTAATTAGGCTACTAGAATCATCATTCAATTGCTGGAAGAACGCCTTGGACGTTTTCAGCGACTTGTCGCTGGCCTCCACACCCTTCTTCGTGTTCCTATTATCGGTAACTTTCGTGACTTGCCCCTTCTTCTTCTGCATTTTCTTCTTTTTCCTTCTCTCCCTATTCTTATCAGTTTGTGTCCGCTCCTCTTTGCTTATCAAATCACCCCTATGTTTCTTCTTAACTTCTTCAGGAGCCAACAGTGCTGCTTCGCTTGTAGCAACTGGAGCGACCTCCTCCATAGATATAGCAGGAGTATTGCTGATGATTTTAACTTCAGCTTGAGGTGCTTTCGGAGTGTAATGATAATGGCAGAGTGCATCTAACTTAGAGAACAGCTTATTCATAGCATCTCTTATTTCAGTATGACTTTCTGGTTCTTTCTCATCCTCAACTTCTCCGGATAATGCTTGTTTCTGCTTCAAATATTCAGCTTCATACACCTGTGCTAAGCTGAGTTTACTCTTTGACTGATCAATGATTTCAGTCTTACGGAACGACAACTGATCATCCACTGGCTTATCCTTTCTAACAACATCATCCCATGCCTTGTCTTTGACTCGGCGTCTGATGATGTCCTCTAATGTCACTGTTGTTTGCTCTGTAATTATTGGTGCTGGCCTACTAGTAAGATCAAAGTCAACAACTTCTTGAAGCAAGGAGTTTTGTGGACGTTTTGTGCCATCTACCTCTCCCTTCAACTGCCACGGAGCCTCTGACAAAGTTTTGTCTTCTAACTTGGCTATCTGTTGCTGCAACCTTTGTTGCCGCAGTTCAAACTCAGATTTCTTCTCATATTTTTCCTGTTTCCCATTCACAGGAGCTGATTCCTTTTCAGAACTGTCATCAGACTCATCATCAGATGATCCATCAGCAAATGTAACCTTTTTATCCTTTTTCTTCTTTGAGGTTTGCTCATCTGAAATATCCTGTTCCATTTCCTCCTGAATATTGTTACCGACTTCTTCATTGTCTTCATCACCATCTTTTTCATAAAACTCATCATCATCTTCATCCTGATCTTCATTCTCTTCAGCATCTTGCTGGTCATTCTCCCCATCACCAAAAAAGTCAGTATACATCATATCATCTTCTCTTTCACCCTCATCCTCGTCATCTTCAAAGAGAGGTAGCGATTCCTCATCACTATCTGGAGCACTCTTCTTACCCTCTTTTCGCTCTTCATCTAACAGGAATCTCTCCATGTCTGATAATTTGAAGAATTCGTCATCTACAATTGATGTCCTAGATTTACCCATTTTATTTTTTCCTTTAATTTTCTTTCTTGTGTTATTGGTTTCCATATTACTATTTGCATCATCTATAACCGATTTATTTGAAGTTTTCTCCTTGTTTTTCTTAGATTTCGGATTAACTTCTTTATCAAGGTTTTCTGGCCCATCTGATTCATCCTCATCTTCCTCATTCATACTGTCTTCTTCATCTGTATCAGTTTTTGACTCCGAACCTACTACTTTGACAGGGATTTCTAAGTCTTGTTTAGAAGACATACAATTCGCCACCTCCCAAACAAGTTGGTCCCAACATTCTGAATTTTGAAGTTCTATCTCTTGCCATATCTGTTCTTCATCAAAATCCTGGACGATCAATTCTGATAAGGCACTCTTCTTTGTCTTTTTATCACTCTTTTCTTCCGCTTTTGTGTAATCGTAAACAGATTTAACCAAATTTTTAATATCGTCTCTGATGCCACTCTGAACCGAGAGATAATTCGCTGGTTTTTGTGTGAAAGAATCAAATTTATCAATAATGCTGTTGATTTCGGTGCACGCCATGATGTGTTGATCTTTCCGTGAAAATTATGTTTAAATTTACAACGCTTTTTCTCAAATCATTTGAAGAAAGTATTAAATTTGTTTCAATAAAAACACACGAGGTGAGGTTAAATTGTCACTTTGTCAGTGGTGACCACAGACCAGGAATATGTGGTGACAGACATGTGGTTTTGACAGCAAAATAACGACGTTTCTACTTTTAATTCTACTTGTTGTGTTAACCGAGTATTACACATTCATCCATACACCTCTCGAAACGTTAATATAACCACATTGCCGTTCATTCCAAATATCCATTCAGTCAGTCATGCATGTTATTCCGCTCCCAATCTCGATCAACAAACCAAATGTCATTTTTTTACATTTCTTTCACGTATTTTTTGTTCAATGTGGTAACTAGTTTCATAAAATATCACAAATGAATAGGTAAAATACAACGTGCCTTTTATTTTTTTTTAAATAGAAGACTGAAGATTATTAGTAAATTATCGTTAAGGTGGTGATTGCTAGAACATAAGGTGAGTTATTTAAGACAATCAAAGGCGTCGAGTGTACTTGTGTATAACAGTATAGTGGCTGGCTAGATAATTATTCTCACTTGGATGACCACGACGATCTGTGTTGAAGCGTGCAATAGTATTATAGCTTCCAACATTCGTTGCATTTGTTTGTTCTTAAAATTGTGATTATAATCGAAGTGAAGTGACCCAAAAAGTGAAAGGTATCGTCAAGTTTTGTTTGTTTTGATACCTATGAACAATGGCTATTGGCTATTACTTAAGAAGTGGGTAATAAGAAACACGCATTGTAACTTTGTCCAAATATTATTGTATGTTTCTTCTAATACTTTTGTAAAAAAGTAATTTTTAAAATGCAACAATGTTAAATTATGCACTAGGTATATTTGTCAAGCAAATAAAAAATGTAATTTTTGTGAGAATAATCCTTGATATTTAAAAGTGGAATAGGACATTAATTGTTAATTCGATTCTATATAATAAGTTATTTTCATTTTTACACAAATTATTATAGTAAACAGTATAGTAATTATACTACAATAAGTTATTCTCATTTTTACACAAATTATTATACTACAATTAAACATAAGTCCTTGTGTTAATAATATAATTGTAAACTTTAATATGTAACTCCGATGGCTTAGCAACCCAAGTTGGGTCTTGGCATATGTGCATCTAAAGCAAAGATAATTTCCAATAGAGATTAGAACTGGCAAGTAATTTGAGATACTATTTAAAAGCTGTCAAAACACAATCACGTCATAATTTTGTATGGGTCTGTTGGTTTATGATGTCACTAGTTCATATAATCAACTAACTAAATATTAAGCAAAATTTTAAATCATACACAATAAATTTAAAATCAATAAGGTTTTATAACTTACTATGATACTTTCTTTTACAAATTAATATTACAAAATTAAATATAAATGGGGTTAACATCCCTATTCCAGGGATCCCAATTTGCAAACTTAGGTTTAATGGCCGTGGTTTCTGACCTAGACAAAATGGCATGTTGATGCAGTAGCAAGACTTAGTTATTGTTTTCTCATTAATAGCATTTTTTATAGAACTATCATGGATGGACAAGACCAGATGGAGATGAAATACAGCGGAGGCGCAGAAGTAGGCGGCTTGGAGTTGTGCATTGTGTGTGGGGACAGAGCTTCGGGCAGACACTATGGAGCTATTAGCTGTGAAGGTTGTCAAATTTACTTAAAAAAATATATTTTTAAAATGTTTCCTATTATTTTCGATATTATCATTACCCTATGAGTATAGTGGATGACTGTGCCCTGCTAGACATAGGCCTCTATTCATATTTATTTATAATAATTCTACAAAAACTTACAATAAGGATGAAGACTGAAATAAAAAAACTATCATTCTATTTGGTCAGTCAGTTAGATTATACAAAAATAGATGTCATATTTTTTGACATCAAATTAGGCGCTTGTGATGTCACTTTCAAGTAAAAATTAAACCTACCTGTGACATAAATGCAACTAGCATGCACTATGTCTTCGTCTGTGTTTTTAGACAGTAAAATAATTGAAAAAATATGTGTTCAATATTATTTTACAATCTAACTGATGGACTAAACAGAATTGTTTAGTTGTCTAGCCCATTCTGTAGAAGCGCAGTCTTATTTTTATGTGTATCACATATCACACATTAAGTTTATTTTTACTCAGAGAATATGTCCTAATTATGCTACATTCTAGGATGCAAGGGGTTCTTCAAACGCTCAATTCGCAAGAAACTAGGTTACCAGTGCCGCGGCAGCATGAACTGCGAGGTGACGAAGCACCACCGCAACCGCTGCCAGTACTGCAGGCTGCAGAAGTGTCTTGCGTGCGGTATGAGGAGTGACTGTGAGTAACTACATACATACTATTGTTTCTGCTGTGTTTGAGGTACCAGGTTCAAAACGAGATTTGAACACCCAGCCACAAATTTTTGAGAACTCCAACTCAGAGAAGGGGCCTAATATTTGTGACAGGGTATTTAAATATTAAAATTACTCAAGCAGCTCGGAGTTAGAAAGTTAAAGTTGCAATTACCCCTGTGTGGAAAGCATGTTAAACAGTTAATCCTGCGCCTGACCTCGGTCAAGTCAGTTTGCCGTCTCACCAGTCTATGAGAGTAATAGAGTGCACCCGTGTTTGCCTAGGCACTTTTACACTATAATATCTCTTACGTAGCGATCTAATCCTTGTTGAGCTTGGCCATTGTGACCGGAATTGGTTAGGAGGATATTCTTATTATTACTATTACTTATTATCCCCTTTGGGATTTGCGGACGTGATGGTGATGGTGAGTAGTAATTATATACATCTCATCACGCCTGAATCCCTCAAAGAGGTAGACAGTCCGAACAACGATAAGCAACTAAAACCACATTTCACCTAAAATAAAACAGAATTAGTTTATACAAGCTTATGCCCGCGGCTTTACTCGCGTGGTACGTCGATGAAACATAGCTTATGTGTTATTCTAATGTATCAGGTATACTATTGTAAAGTTTCATCAAAATCCATGCAGTACTATTTGCGTGAAAGAGTTACAACCATCCACACATCTACACAAACTTTAACGCATTTTTAATATTATAGTAAGTAAGATAAGGAGTACGATATTGCGTTTATAATATTAGTAAGATGAAGTGGCCAACTTACCACACAATCACAAATCCAATATCGCTTTCAGACCTACCACCTATCAGTCGGTTTTTACGAAATGCTAGGCAAACAACACAGTTGCATGATTCCTTTCAAGTCCCAATCCAGTGTTAAGTCAGTCCTTAATTCGTCAATCTTCTAATAAAAATAAAAAAAATAAAATTCATTTATTTCGGACCTGGTCCATAGAGTTAGTAACAATAAAAGCTTTTGTTAGTACTTACATTTATACATATTTATATTTATATTAATTGTGTCAACGTGTTTGTGGTTGAACTCTTGCAAAACGGCTCTACCGATTTTATTTTATTTTTTTTATGTATGGAGGTGGCAATGAGAATAGGTCGTAAAGTATTTTTCATCCACCTACCTCCTCCATTTTTATCTCGAGAACGGAGTACGAAGTTCACCAAGGCACCTAGTATTTCAACACATTCTCAAAGGTTGTAGTCTGCCGGTGTAAATGCCCCAAGCGCAGTAGACACGCGATGAACAGTAATTCTTGCACATTGTCTTCAGCGGTCCAGCACGAACGCAAGCCCATTGTGGACAAGACGAAGGGCGAGGCGCGGGAGGGCGCGCACGAGCGGCAGGCGGCCTACTCCAAGCTGCTGGGGCTAGCCGGGCAGGCGCAGTGTGCGCAGGTGACATATCATCCATCTATACATACATATAGTGAGATCTCAGTAACATACATACATAACATCACGCCCACAATCCCCGAAGGGGTAGGCAGAGTCAATGGGGCAGCTGGCCCCTTTAACCACATTCAGCCAAAATCAAAATTGGGCTGGGTTAGATGGAAAATTGTAAAAAAGTAGTGACAGTGGCTAGCTTGTCGCCTACACAATCACATACTCAAAACCCGATATACCATTAGTCGTCTTTTACGACATGCTAGGCAAGAAACACAGTTGGCACATTATTTTTTAGTCTTCGATCAATATGAGACTATTACTACTATGTAACTTATTTTCTGATAAATAAAATGTGTGGTTAACGGTAGTATTTATACCTACTGTCAATGTATGGATACTAGCTAGTCTTCTTATTGAACTACATAATACAATCTTGGACTAATACAATTATGCCCACAATCTCCAAAGGGGTAGGTAGAGTCGAAGAATTAAGTTCCCTAAACCAAATTCAGCAAAAATAGGTAAGTAAACCATTCAGTCATTGGTATGGCTGTAATGTATATACAACCTTATTTTTAGTATACTTATTATACCGAACCTAAAAACTATTTGAACAGATTCGTTCATTGAATCGATTGCACTAATTTGTGCGCCAGGTTATATTTTGACTAAATAATATTTACATAACCTAAAATAAGTAAATCCTACTAAAAGTAGCAACGCGCGTGCGCATGGATATTAATAATATTTAATATAATAAATAATAATAAATATCACACTACATCACATACATTGATCTGACTCCGAGGTAAGTAGCTTAAGCACTTGTGTTGCGGATATCAGAATCAACAGTGGTATTACAAATATGTACTTAAATATTCAATATTAACACCTAGACACAGAACAAACACAAGTATTTATCACACGAATGTTTGTCCTAGGTGGGAATCGAACCCACAACTCTTGGCGCATGGGGCAGGGTCACTACCGAATGAGCCATCGAGCCAGTCGATATTAAAACCCAGACACAGAACAAATACAAGCATTCGTATCGAACCCACAACTCTTGGCGCATAAAGCGCGGTGACTACCGAATGCGCCATTGAGCCAGTCGAATTTGATGGAATGTCTTGATTTGATTCCAGATTAACCCTAAGGAGGAGCCGAGCGACGCGTTCGGCGCTGTGTCCCCCGCGGCGCCGGCTATTAACTTCGCGCTGGCCGCCGCCGTCGCCTTCAACAAGGGGAACCCAGGTACCGTGGACCCAGTGACGTAGCGTAGTGGTGGCGAGGGAGACGGCAAGTTTGAAATATCAATTTCAAATGTATCGATAGTAACGATACAATTGATACTACCGATAGGCCTATCGATGTATGACTATTATAATAATAATTGATACTATCATAGTAACAATAGTATCGATATGTTTGCGCGGTCGATTTTGTGTTATCCACTAGACAATTATTGTATTAGCAATACTATTGAGGAAATTGTCACTATCGATAGTATTGCTGTGTGTCGATAGTATTGTCACTCATGGGGCTATCGATACGATCGATAGTATTGACATTATCGATAGTATCGATAGGGCTATCGATACTATCGATTGTCTATGGATAGACTATCGATAGTGGACTATCGAGCGGCAACACTAGTGCCTACACAACGGTCGTAACACCGTTGATTTGTTTCCGAAGTGTCCCCGTACCTGAACGCGGGCGGCGCCGGCGACATCGAGGGCGCGCGCCGCCAGCAGCTGATGCTGCAGACGCAACTCGCCAAGAACCTCTTCAAGATGGGCCAGTTCGGTAACTACCAAATACATACTACTAGTCCGTACCTACTAATATATGATTTTAAACTTTCGCGTTGCATTATCACTGGAAATAATACTAACGGGACTAAACGCGATATGCATTATTAAAAAAAAAAATTAATTAGAAATTATTTATTGACTTTTTAGTATTACAATATTCTCTTAAGCTGCAGAATAAAGTAGATACATAATTGTGCATACAATAGTGAAGAGGTAAACGTTGACAGCCGTCCTGGTATGAACTGTGTCACAGCTGCCAGCGCCTCAACCCAAGGGCGTATTACTTAGCTAGTTACATGTGACATAAGAGGTTTCATTTAACTTTATAAACTGTTATTATATGTACTTCGGATGTATAAGTAAAAACAAATGAGAATATAAAATTAGTAGATATACCTAGTAGTAAAATTATACAAATAAGTTATCACAGTTCAAATTAGCCACAATAAAGTGTGTGTGTATGCAAGTGATATTATAGACTTTTAACTTCTAATTATGTCTTCTGTTTCCATGTAATTAAGTGTTCTTAGCCAATCTACTAGTTTTTTTATGTAGTACATGAGTACTTACAGCTTGACGTTTCGGCCGTGTTGCAACGACTGTGGTCACAAGCGGACTGTCCGCTTGTGACATGTACTACATAATGCATATCGCGTTTAGTCCCGTTAGTATTATTTCCATATCTAGTACTAATATTATAAAGAGGAAAGATTTAGTTGTATGTTTGCATTGAATAAGCTCCGAAGCTACTGGACCAATTTGAAAAATTCTTTCTCCAATGGAAAGCTACTTTATTAGCAAGTAACATAGGCTATATTTTATTCCCGTATTCAAAATCAAAGTCAAAATACCCTTTATTTATTTAAACAACAGCAACATAACATCACGCCCATAATCCCCGAAAGGGTAGGCAGAGTCAAAGGAGCAGGTGGCCCCTTTAATCACATTCAGAAAAAAATAAAACTGGGCTGGGTTAGGTTATTTGTAAAAAAGTGGTGACAAGTGGCTAGCTTGTAGCCTACACAATCACATACCCGAAATCCGATATGTCATTAGTCGCTTAAGACATGCTAAGCAAGAACGACAGTTGGCACATTATTTTTAAGTCCCAGACCAACATGGGACAATAAGCTGGGAATCTGGGATAGATGGAAAATTGTGAAAAAGTAGATTTGAGACAAACACTTGTAAATCGTCAATTCAAGACGAAAATCAACCAACAATATGAATCTACAAATTCCCACGGGAACGCAAACGACGCGGGCGAAACCGCGGGGCACTCCTAGTCAGTCTTATATTCAATGATGAAATGAAATATGCGCTCTTATATTTACTCACCCTATTGTCTGTTTCACTTGTCATCTCGGAAGCCAAAGTGGTGATCCCGTTGTATAAGTCATTGTTGACATAGCGCTGTCTATAGAATGTCATGATGGTTGGTAATAGATGGCTTGCACCGCCGAGTAACATTGTAGTTTGTCTAAATCGCGATGACGAGATATTTGCGCCAGGGTATATATAGGTCCCAAGGTCATAGTGTAATAAATTTATTTAGTTTCACCTAATTTGGCTTTTATTTGTAAATAGTCTTTAGTCACCAGTGAAGTGCATAAGGTAGCCGTGGTTTATTTACCCTGCGAGATTCTCCGTGAGTCTGCCTATGTATAGACTAGGACCCAGCACCGTCACAGGAAGACTGAATGAAACACCGGACTTCTAGTGATCTAGTGAACTAATTTAATGCCCGCACTGTCTTTACATTCTTAGGTCTAATTAGTATAATTGGTGTTGAATGTATGTACTATGTAATGGGTCTATATGTACTCGTTAAAACGAAATGCCACCGCGTGGAAATCTACACCCAACGCCATCTGTTGGTGAAATGCGAGTACTACACATTCAGTAGTAGCTCGAACAGCCTATCAATACAAAGTTTGACGCACATACGACCTCCCATGGTCACTAAGACCATTATTTCTCGGAGTGTAACGTCTGTCTCTTTCAGGTGCAATAAACGAGTACCTTCAGTCCGCGTACGGCGCGACTCCGCCCGAGGTGCCGTTGGCGCTCCACGCGGCCGCCGACACGCAGCAGCCGGAGTGTGAGTCCACGTACCAGTTGTAGCCTAGATAGTTCTACCCAGGCTACTAGATACTATTACCCAACCCAACCCTAGTGTTGGTAGGTAGGTAGGTTGGGTAGTAGCATTACGTAGGTCTTCTAGGTAGGTAGGTCTAGAACCTACCTACCTAGAAGAATAATGTCAAGATTAACATGAAAAAAGGTTCGTCTGTCTTTCTACATCTACATGTATAATATTGTTTGTTTGCATTCAATAGCCTCGAAAAGTATTGACCGATTTGAAAATTTCTTTCACCGAAAGGCTATATTTTATCCCCATTTTCCCACGGGAACGGGAGCTACGCGAGTGAAACCGGGGCTCTCTATTTAATTATAACACAACGCGATCGGTGTACGCAGGCGACGCGGACTCGAACATCCTGAGCACGCCGGAGTCGCTGCAGCTGCAACTGACGCTGCCGCCGCCGGCGCCGGCGCACCTGCGCCTGCACGCCGTGTGCGAGGCGGGCGCGCGCCTGCTGGCCGCCTGCGCGCGCTGGCTGCGCGCCGTGCCGCACGCCGCGCACCTGCCGTGAGTACACGCCTCGCCTGTATGCGTCACGCCGAGTGCGAGGCGGGCGCGCGCCTGCTGGCCGCCTGCGCGCGCTGGCTGCGCGCCGTGCCGCACGCCGCGCACCTGCCGTGAGTACACGCCTCGCCTGTATGCGTCACGCCGAGTGCGAGGCGGGCGCGCGCCTGCTGGCCGCCTGCGCGCGCTGGCTGCGCGCCGTGCCGCACGCCGCGCACCTGCCGTGAGTACACGCCTCGCCTGTATGCGTCACGCCGAGTGCGAGGCGGGCGCGCGCCTGCTGGCCGCCTGCGCGCGCTGGCTGCGCGCCGTGCCGCACGCCGCGCACCTGCCGTGAGTACACGCCTCGCCTGTATGCGTCACGCCGAGTGCGAGGCGGGCGCGCGCCTGCTGGCCGCCTGCGCGCGCTGGCTGCGCGCCGTGCCGCACGCCGCGCACCTGCCGTGAGTACACGCCTCGCCTGTATGCGTCACGCCGAGTGCGAGGCGGGCGCGCGCCTGCTGGCCGCCTGCGCGCGCTGGCTGCGCGCCGTGCCGCACGCCGCGCACCTGCCGTGAGTACACGCCTCGCCTGTATGCGTCACGCCGAGTGCGAGGCGGGCGCGCGCCTGCTGGCCGCCTGCGCGCGCTGGCTGCGCGCCGTGCCGCACGCCGCGCACCTGCCGTGAGTACACGCCTCGCCTGTATGCGTCACGCCGAGTGCGAGGCGGGCGCGCGCCTGCTGGCCGCCTGCGCGCGCTGGCTGCGCGCCGTGCCGCACGCCGCGCACCTGCCGTGAGTACACGCCTCGCCTGTATGCGTCACGCCGAGTGCGAGGCGGGCGCGCGCCTGCTGGCCGCCTGCGCGCGCTGGCTGCGCGCCGTGCCGCACGCCGCGCACCTGCCGTGAGTACACGCCTCGCCTGTATGCGTCACGCCGAGTGCGAGGCGGGCGCGCGCCTGCTGGCCGCCTGCGCGCGCTGGCTGCGCGCCGTGCCGCACGCCGCGCACCTGCCGTGAGTACACGCCTCGCCTGTATGCGTCACGCCGAGTGCGAGGCGGGCGCGCGCTGGCTGCGCGCCGTGCCGCACGCCGCGCACCTGCCGTGAGTACACGCCTCGCCTGTATGCGTCACGCCGAGTGCGAGGCGGGCGCGCGCCTGCTGGCCGCCTGCGCGCGCTGGCTGCGCGCCGTGCCGCACGCCGCGCACCTGCCGTGAGTACACGCCTCGCCTGTATGCGTCACGCCGAGTGCGAGGCGGGCGCGCGCCTGCTGGCCGCCTGCGCGCGCTGGCTGCGCGCCGTGCCGCACGCCGCGCACCTGCCGTGAGTACACGCCTCGCCTGTATGCGTCACGCCGAGTGCGAGGCGGGGCGCGCGCCTGCTGGCCGCCTGCGCGCGCTGGCTGCGCGCCGTGCCGCACGCCGCGCACCTGCCGTGAGTACACGCCTCGCCTGTATGCGTCACGCCGAGTGCGAGGCGGGCGCGCGCCTGCTGGCCGCCTGCGCGCGCTGGCTGCGCGCCGTGCCGCACGCCGCGCACCTGCCGTGAGTACACGCCTCGCCTGTATGCGTCACGCCGAGTGCGAGGCGGGCGCGCGCCTGCTGGCCGCCTGCGCGCGCTGGCTGCGCGCCGTGCCGCACGCCGCGCACCTGCCGTGAGTACACGCCTCGCCTGTATGCGTCACGCCGAGTGCGAGGCGGGCGCGCGCCTGCTGGCCGCCTGCGCGCGCTGGCTGCGCGCCGTGCCGCACGCCGCGCACCTGCCGTGAGTACACGCCTCGCCTGTATGCGTCACGCCGAGTGCGAGGCGGGCGCGCGCTGGCTGCGCGCCGTGCCGCACGCCGCGCACCTGCCGTGAGTACACGCCTCGCCTGTATGCGTCACGCCGAGTGCGAGGCGGGCGCGCGCCTGCTGGCCGCCTGCGCGCGCTGGCTGCGCGCCGTGCCGCACGCCGCGCACCTGCCGTGAGTACACGCCTCGCCTGTATGCGTCACGCCGAGTGCGAGGCGGGCGCGCGCCTGCTGGCCGCCTGCGCGCGCTGGCTGCGCGCCGTGCCGCACGCCGCGCACCTGCCGTGAGTACACGCCTCGCCTGTATGCGTCACGCCGAGTGCGAGGCGGGCGCGCGCCTGCTGGCCGCCTGCGCGCGCTGGCTGCGCGCCGTGCCGCACGCCGCGCACCTGCCGTGAGTACACGCCTCGCCTGTATGCGTCACGCCGAGTGCGAGGCGGGGCGCGCGCTGGCTGCGCGCCGTGCCGCACGCCGCGCACCTGCCGTGAGTACACGCCTCGCCTGTATGCGTCACGCCGAGTGCGAGGCGGGCGCGCGCCTGCTGGCCGCCTGCGCGCGCTGGCTGCGCGCCGTGCCGCACGCCGCGCACCTGCCGTGAGTACACGCCTCGCCTGTATGCGTCACGCCGAGTGCGAGGCGGGCGCGCGCCTGCTGGCCGCCTGCGCGCGCTGGCTGCGCGCCGTGCCGCACGCCGCGCACCTGCCGTGAGTACACGCCTCGCCTGTATGCGTCACGCCGAGTGCGAGGCGGGCGCGCGCCTGCTGGCCGCCTGCGCGCGCTGGCTGCGCGCCGTGCCGCACGCCGCGCACCTGCCGTGAGTACACGCCTCGCCTGTATGCGTCACGCCGAGTGCGAGGCGGGCGCGCGCTGGCTGCGCGCCGTGCCGCACGCCGCGCACCTGCCGTGAGTACACGCCTCGCCTGTATGCGTCACGCCGAGTGCGAGGCGGGCGCGCGCTGGCTGCGCGCCGTGCCGCACGCCGCGCACCTGCCGTGAGTACACGCCTCGCCTGTATGCGTCACGCCGAGTGCGAGGCGGGGCGCGCGCCTGCTGGCCGCCTGCGCGCGCTGGCTGCGCGCCGTGCCGCACGCCGCGCACCTGCCGTGAGTACACGCCTCGCCTGTATGCGTCACGCCGAGTGCGAGGCGGGCGCGCGCCTGCTGGCCGCCTGCGCGCGCTGGCTGCGCGCCGTGCCGCACGCCGCGCACCTGCCGTGAGTACACGCCTCGCCTGTATGCGTCACGCCGAGTGCGAGGCGGGCGCGCGCCTGCTGGCCGCCTGCGCGCGCTGGCTGCGCGCCGTGCCGCACGCCGCGCACCTGCCGTGAGTACACGCCTCGCCTGTATGCGTCACGCCGAGTGCGAGGCGGGCGCGCGCAGGCGGCCAGGGTGGCTGCTGGCAGGGTCACTACCGAATGCGCCATCGAGCCAGTCATAAACATAAAACAATGATTGCAGGTTCGAGATCCAAGTGACGCTGCTAAAGAAGTGCTGGCCGGAGCTGTTCGTGCTCGGGCTGTCGATGTACTCGACGGCGCTGTCGCTGACGTCGCTGCTGCCGCAGCTCGTGAGCCACCTGCAGGCCGTGCTGCGCGAGCGCGCCGCCGACTCGCTCGAGCGCGCCGCGGACCGCGCGCAGCCGGAGGTACCGACCACACGCGTGACGTCACTGCTGCCCAGCTCGTGAGCCACCTGCAGGCCGTGCTGCGCGAGCGCGCCGCCGACTCGCTCGAGCGCGCCGCGGACCGCGCGCAGCCGGAGGTACCGACCACACGCGTGACGTCACTGCTGCCCAGCTCGTGAGCCACCTGCAGGCCGTGCTGCGCGAGCGCGCCGCCGACTCGCTCGAGCGCGCCGCGGACCGCGCGCAGCCGGAGGTACCGACCACACGCGTGACGTCACTGCTGCCCAGCTCGTGAGCCACCTGCAGGCCGTGCTGCGCGAGCGCGCCGCCGACTCGCTCGAGCGCGCCGCGGACCGCGCGCAGCCGGAGGTACCGACCACACGCGTGACGTCACTGCTGCCCAGCTCGTGAGCCACCTGCAGGCCGTGCTGCGCGAGCGCGCCGCCGACTCGCTCGAGCGCGCCGCGGACCGCGCGCAGCCGGAGGTACCGACCACACGCGTGACGTCACTGCTGCCCAGCTCGTGAGCCACCTGCAGGCCGTGCTGCGCGAGCGCGCCGCCGACTCGCTCGAGCGCGCCGCGGACCGCGCGCAGCCGGAGGTACCGACCACACGCGTGACGTCACTGCTGCCCAGCTCGTGACCCACCTGCAGGCCGTGCTGCGCGAGCGAGCAAAACTAGAAATGTCTATAGATGTCGTTACTAGCGTCGTAGTAAAGTTAGTTCAGACATAACAATAGATGGTGCTGTACGCTATTACAACGCGCAAGTCAAATTTAAATCAAATTTTTCTGGTCGATGCTAACCCCGGCTAACCACGGGACATAACGCTAGGAGGATAATAAATTGAAATTTTTGTATTTCGAGTTATATAATACGCCTGTTGTGTACTATTTATACCAAGATGAAATTTGGTATAAATAGTTTGGTATTTCGGTTGTCTCTGCCTACCCCGCTAGGGAAGTGGCGTGAAGTTTAGTTAGTTAGTTAAGTTATAAAAATTTGATATGGGGGTAGACCTTGAGAAAGGACAGGCTACTTTTTAACGCGAAAAAAAGCCTGAAGGTGTTGAAATAGGGAATTAAAAATTTATGTTTCCTTGACAAAAAAAATTCCACGCGGGTGAAGCCGTCAAAGCTAGTGAAATGTGAATTCCATTATCCCTATTGAATGCGTGGCTATCGCTTGTCCGTATCTATATCTTCTGTCATTCTTCGGGTTCCGTACCTAAACGGTAAAAGTCTGTCCGTCTGTCACCAGGCTGTATCATAAGATACAGCCGATACAAACCGTGATAGTTAGACAGTTAAAATAGGCTGTTTTGACTAGTTTCTGAAAACCATCGCATTTTATTTAATGATGTATAAGGACTCAAAATATAACATTTATTTTAATTTTTGATAAGTATTTCATATAAAAAAATCTATTTAAAAATACACTGATTATTTGGTATAATTGGTGCTATAATTGGTGAAAAAATTTGATATAATTGGTGCTCAGTGCCTGAGTATTAAAGAGATTATTTTTAACGAAAATTCCGACTGAAAGTTTCCGCTGTCTGCTTTTACAAAATAATTTTCCATGATTATACAAGTGAATATATTACTGACCATACAAATAATGTACAATGATAGACTTAAAAATCGTAAGAAAACAAGGAACTCGAGCGTAAAGCAATAGCAGAAGTGATTCTTCACAGACGTGCGACGTCACAATCCATTCAGCCAATCACAACCGTTTACGGTCACGTGGCTCCTACTCAAAATAAATAAATTTTATTTTGGGTTTTTTGGTGAAAATATACAATATTTTTTATAAAGCGATAATGGAAATCGCTTTTAAAATTCCTAAGTAACGCAGATGGCAAAAAATACGTAATTATTTTTCATACTGTCAAATAGCCTATTGTGAGTCCTAGGGAATTGGTGTGTCAGTCTAGAGTGTTGCCGTTATGACAAAAAATACTAAAAAATAAAATAATTATATTTTAGGGGGCTTCCATACCAATAACAGACATGATGTTTACGCCCATAATACCCGAAAGGGTAGGCAGAGTCAAAGAGGCAGCAGGCCCCTTTGACCACATTCAACCAAAAACAAAACTGGGCTGGGTTAGATGGTAAATTTGAAAAAAAGTGGCGACAAGTGGTTGGCATGTTTTATGTTTTTTTTTTATTATTCTATGTCGATACTTAAATGTTTTATCTTAGGAGCGGCGGTAGCTCAATAGTAAGGACACTGCCTCTTAACCGAGGAGTGCGGGTTCAAACCCGGGCACGTATCTCTGGATTTTTCAAATCTATGTACGAATTTATACAACTAGCTCGTCGATGAAACCTGCAAATTCAAATAACTTTGGATTTGTAACCATGATCCAAAAATTGTCTGGTTCCCCTATCTTAGGGTTACGAAGGTCAGATCGGCAGTCGCTTCAATGTAATTACCAGACTCGCTACATCCTGGACCATGGTCTAAGCGGACCCCGTCTAAGCACGGGACATAACGCTAGGAAGATGATGAGTTAAATGTTTAACCTCTGTTTCAGTTCCAGATCACGGTGGCGGACTACTCTGACGAGCGCATCGCGGAGGTGAGCGCGACGCTGACGCGGCTGCTGCAGTTCGTGACCGGCATGGAGCAGCTGCGCGTCACCGAGCGCGAGTACGCGCATCTGCGCGCGCTCTGCCTCTTCTCGCCCGGTAATATTAGCGCTACAACTGCTCATCGTACATACATACATACATAGCAACATGCCCATAATCCCCGAAGGGGTAGGCAGAGTCGAAGGGGCAGCAAGCCCCTTCACCTTCAACCACGTTTAGCCAAAAATAAAGCCGGGCTGGGTTAGATGGAAAATTGTGAAAAAGTAGTAACCTGCACAAGCGGCTAACCTGTCGCCTACACAATCACACACCCAAAACCTTTTTATTTTTCAATTCGAACCAGTAGTTCCGCTGAGATTACCGCTTTCAAACAAACAAACAATTTCTTCAGCTTTATAATATTTGTCATCATCTTCCTAGCGTTATGTCCCATGCTTAGACGGGGTCCGCTTAGACCATGATCCAGGATTTAGCGAGTCTAGTAATTACATTGAAGCGACCGCCGATCTGGCCTTCGTAACCCTAAGGAACCAGACAATTTTGGATCAATTTGCAGGTTTCATCACGATGTTTTCCCTCACCGTCGAGCTAATGGTATAAATACGTACATAGATTTGAAAAATCCAGAGGTACATGTCCGGGTTTGTACCCGCACTCCTCGGTTAAAAGGCGCGCGTTACCGTTGAGCTAGCACCGCTCTTGTAATATTGGTTGTGATGAATGAACGTGTCCCGTGTGCCGTGCGTCAGACGGCGTGCCGGAGTTCCTGACGCGCAAGCTGCAGCAGTACCAGGCGGCGCTGCTGCGCGGCCTGCGCGGCGCGGACGAGGCGCGGCCGGCGCGGCTGCTGCTGCAGCTGCCCGCGCTGCGCGCCTTCGGGCCCGCCTTCCTCGAGGACGTCTTCTTCGTCGGCTTCGTCGGCGACGTCAGCATCGACGACGCCGTGCCCTACCTGCTCAACGCCGAGCGCTGACCTTCGATTTAATCGACGGTAAACTACTACTAACCTCACTGTCTGTCTGTCTGTCTGTCTGTTACGCTTTCACGCCAAAGCGTGTCACAGGCTACTTTTTGACGCGAAAAAGTCTTGAAGGCGTGGAAATAGGGGATGAAAATGTGTATGGGAAGTTTGTCATTTTTGATGCTAGAGGGTTGAAACTTTATTTTAGTTATCTATTTGATTAAATATTAGTACATTTATCATTCAAAGATTTTTTAAATTTTACCTCGAGGGAGTAAAATATATTTCTGTGACAGATAAAATTTAACGCGAGCGGAGCCGTGGAATAAAGCTAGTATAAATTTTAACAAAAATAAAAACCGACTTCAAAAAACCCCGCAAAAAATGTTTATAAAAAAACACAAGTAAAAACTGCCTTAATAGCTATTTAAATGTCTAAACACTAAAAAGTATAAAATAAATTATTTCGACTGCTTCGATGAAAGTATTAATCTTTAACACGTATTTAAATATTTACAATAATCAGTTAGTTTTGGAGTCGGTGCCAGCCAAACTAAAAAAAAAGTAGACACTTAATAACAAATTACCTTACTAATAACAATATGAAACAAATTAGTTAAAATATGAGTATATTAACTTACTATTGATTTTATATTTTATAATTACGCGGGCTGGCACCGACTCCAAAACTAACTGATTATTGTAAATATTTAAATACGTGTTAAAGATTAATACTTTCATCGAAGCAGTCGAAATAATTTATTTTATACTTTTTAGTGTTTAGACATTTAAATAGCTATTAAGGCAGTTTTTACTTGTGTTTTTTTATAAACATTTTTTGCGGGGTTTTTTGAAGTCGGTTTTTATTTTTGTTAAAATTTAACTTATTTGTTACTTTTTAGTGAAATTTTTAATAGGTAGGTAGACCAAATCAAAACGAGCTGCTTTAATGAGACAGTGCCGGTCTTATGAGACTAAAGAAGAAAAGGTATAACGAACCTTTAATGTAAAGAATTACTTAAAACTACTAATCTTCAAAGAGTTATACTTTTCATCAGCAGCTAAGCAACATAACATGATGAGTACGAGACGCAAATACTGGAATCATTTTAGAAAAAATAAATAAAACACTTAACATGTCGTTAAAATTTAAGAGTGGCCCTCGTTTTCATGGAATCCCATCACTAGACCAAGACTTGGTGAAATTGAGACTATCTCGAGAATAGCACTCAATATGGCCATAGGGCCATATTGAGTGCTATTCTCGAGATAATATTATAGAATATTGAAAGAATTATCCACGAACTCCTAATCGTTAAGGAGTTACACCTTCCATCATCAGCTCAGCAACATGAGATTATGAATACCAGACGTAAATACTTGAATTGTTTTAGAAAATAACTAAAATAGATTGTACGCGCCTATAATACTTGAGGGATTCCCTCGATTTGCCTAAGATTCCTTCATCAGATCCAGATATGGTACCAATAGGACCAACTCCAAGATATACCCTTTTGAATAAAAAAAAGAACTCTAAAAATCGTCTTACAATTCTCGAAGATATCAATATTTAAAGAATCATAAACTAATTCCTAATCGTTAAGGATTTGTACCTTCCATCATCAGCTCACCAACATAAGATGATAAGTACCATGCGTAAATACTTGAACAATCTTAGAAAATGTCTAACACACATTGTACGTGCCTATAAAGTTTGAGGGTTGCCCTCAATTTTCCTGGGATCCCTTCATCAGATCCTGACTTGGTGGCAATGGGACCAACTCGGGAGTAAACCCTTCCGATTAAAAAAAAAATTTTGGAAATCGGTTAACAATTCTCAGAGATATCGAGTAACATACATACAAAAAAAAAAAAAAAAAAAAAAAACATTCAGTCCAATTGAGAACCTCCTCCTTTTTTTGAAGTCGGTTAAAAATAAATAAATAAATTTGCAAGCAATTGGGCGCACACTAAAGTTACAGTTACTAACTATTGTTACAGATTGCAGTCTACTCCAGATAATTGGTGCTGAAAACAATTATAGTATAGTGTCTATTTTATTAATAAATTTTAGAATATGATGTGCCTTTTCACAAGGCAGACTTCCTTCCAGTAACTGTTAGATTTATATAATTCTAATTTTATTTTTAATGTTAATTATTAAGCTAGTTTTATGTAATTCTCATAAAAAAAAAAATATGTCAATTATGATTTAGTAAATAAATTAACTAATTATAATATTCTTACTGAAGTTGCGTCTTCTATAGGTTTTATTTTACGTACTTACCTATGGTAAATATACCTACCCTTAAATTGTATACACCTTATAATAAACCACGTCCTATTCCATGGAAAGTATAGGATCACATCTTAACATTTGCCACTAGTCTACAATCAATAGTGTACCAATGTACCTACCTAATAGATATCCTAGAAACACCATTAAATACACAAAATTAATGTCCGACGGCGGTGCTAGTTTCGCCCGAATCTAAAACTCAGTTTCACCCATTTAACAGAACTAATGGTCGCCCAGTGGTCGAAATTCGACCATAATTCAATTTAATTTTTTACGCAATTTTTAATAAAATATTTGCCTTCTGCACTCCATATTTAATAAAATACTAGCTTACCCGGCGCAATTCGTAACGCGCTGTTCTCGGATTTTCAATACATACCCATTTTTTTTTATTTACCGCGCACCTTTTTTTTTTTATTTTGTGTGGCTGATTGTTCGTATAAAATAATATCGACGCTTAAGAACCAAGACCATCTATCTACAAAAAGTCGACTTCACAGGAGACGAAAAAAACGTTTTATTTCCTTAAATTTATTACGTCACGTAACTTAGGTGGTATTGGTATTTTTTCATAACTTCTTATTTAATGCGAATTTGAGGTTACTGATCAAAGGAAACGATGCGTAAATTAATCATAAAAATAACTGCATTAAAAAGTAAAAAGCGCCAAAGTGTAGATAGATGGTCTTGGTTCTTAAGCGTCGATATGTCGTCTCCATTGGTTTCAGTCTCTGAGTACTGAAACATATGGAGACGACCTAATGTTCTATACGAACAATCTGCTATACAAATATGATTAATATCGATATTGTATTCATAAACCTCTATTTATCTCTTTTTAACAAGTCTACAATACTGCATGTAAAAAGAGACAACAACATATTTGACTTAACTATTTTTGGTAACATCATCAAGTGACGTCATAGAAATACCTAAGTAAAGCCGGCTTACCATTTTGCTATCTCGTTTTAAGTTGTCAATGTCAGTGAAGTTTGTGGTGTATTGTGCCAATATTGATATAATTTGTGATTATAACATAATCTAACTTGTAACATTCAGAAACATCGTCATAAATAAATTGTTCAGAGGTTTATAGTATGTAAATAAGTAAAGTGGAAGACACTACGCAAAGGCGCCATATTTGTTTCTCACTCAAATTGGGCTTCACTTTTTCGTAGTTATGCCATCTCCATTAGTTTCAGTACTCAGAGAACAAAACAAACTACAGTGCTTGTCATCTGTCACCTTTGTGTCACCACCACTCAGCCGCCACCACCACTTGTCACGTAGAGATAAGTTTTTATCTCAAGGTTTTTATATTACTCGTCTGTGAGATAAGTCAAGTTAAGTTCATTTTAACTTTGTGTTCTAAATATGGCAAAAGTGGCTGTTGTTACGGGTTCAAACAAAGGAATCGGCTTCGCCATCGTAAGGGGTCTTTGTAAAAAGTTTGACGGCACTGTGTACCTCACATCTCGTAGTGAAGATCTGGGAAAGAGCGCTGTAGCAGACCTCGGAAAAGAAGGCCTCCACCCTGAGTACCATCAATTGGACATCACCGACATCAAAAGTATTGAGGTGTTTCGCGATTTCTTGAAAGAAAAACATGGTGGCATCGATGTTTTGGTTAACAACGCCGCGATAGCATTTAAAAGTGCCTCGAAGGATCCTGTGGCTGTACAAGCGGAACAGACTATCGCAGTGAACTATTTTGGTGTTCTGAACACTTGCGAGAGATTACTGCCTCTAGTTAGAAACGGGGGCAGAGTAGTAAACATCTCGAGCAGCGCCGGCCTTCTAACGAATATACCTAGTATAGATTTAAGGAAACGTCTACAAGATCCTAGTTTAACAGTTCCAGAGTTGTCAGAACTCATGAAGCGATACGTTGAGGCGGCGAAGCAGGGAACTCATGCTGCAGAGTGGGGGAACTCTTCATATTGTGTGTCGAAGGTTGGACTGACTGCATTGACCATGATACAACAGAGAATGCTTAATGATCGAGGTAAATATAAACAAAAATGTATTTGAATGTGTAATATTTGTTCATTTTGGTTTTGGGTGTGTGATTGTGTAGGCTGTAGGCAATGTAATGAAATGAAATTACCTTTATTTTATTTAAGCTCCAATAAAGCACTTATAAATGATGAGCTGACCACTAATCACTATTTTTACAATTTTTATATCTAATTGGTTAAGGGAGCTAGCTTAAAGAATTCTCATATGCACCAAAATGTTTCTGATTTTAAAAATCATCAAAATCGGAGCTGTCTCTAAGGACTTTTAAAGATTGCCTTTTTTACGGCTCCTTTGACTAAACTAATATATATATATATATATATATATACACTCTTTGTAAATCTAAATATGTTGTAATGGAACTCAATATTAAAAACTGGTTGAAAAATAGTGTTTCTACAGTAGATAAACTATTTTTCAACTAGTTTTTTATGCAGAAGTAGACACCGATACAGAGTGTTAAAATGTTGTGTTTCAAATTCTAGACATCAAGGTGAATGCAGTGCATCCAGGCTATGTGGCTACAGACATGAGCTCTCAGAAAGGGAATTTGACCATCAACCAGGGAGCTGAAGCTCCACTTTTCTTGGCGCTGGATGCTCCAGACACCGTTAAAGGCCAATATGTCTGGTATAACAAAGAGATAGTAAATTGGTATGTTTGATTGTACTGTTTTGCTTATTTTTATCTAGTTAGGGTCTAGATTTGGTGAAGTAATAGAGTAAAAATTAGCTTTAAAATAGGTAACTTTAATTTTATCCTTTTTAAAAACAGTATTTTGTTATCATCAATTATAACTGCATTACTTACTTTTATTTGAAATGGTGCTAATGTAGATACTGCATATAAATAATTTTTTGTGTCTCTGTTCTCCTCGGATGACATTACATGCTTCTTTAGTTTTATTCGTTGTAGTTAAAAAGAAGCATACAAAATGATGCTGATGGTAAACAGTCATTATATCCTTTAGGTGCAGTCTAGCCCTTTTAGTAATAGTGATGATGATCATACAGAGACAACATGTGCAGTCCCCATGGCAAGTCTCTTTATATTTAGTCAATAACAGATTTACCCTAAGGCCCTGTAGGCCCGGGCCTAGGGCGGCCAAATATTAGAGGCGGCCAAACACGATAAAAATTAAGTGATGACGCTTTCCTACTGAGAATTATGGCCTAGGGCCTAGGGCGGCCAACACTGTAAATCCGCCACTGTATTTAGTCCATTATTAACAGTAACATTTTTTCTTTTGCCCAGCCAACAAAAAATTATAACGATATAGGACATTATAGCACTAGAAGTTTGCGTTTATTGACATCAAACCTTTGTACATTCAACTTTGATGCACTGTGTTCTCAGCATATTTTGTGTATTTTATAGAACAAAACATACATGTTCGTTATTTCATGTAATCATGATTCTCTATTACTGATAAATCAAATATAACATTTTTTTTCTTATGAAACTAACATACTAAATCACATTTGGATCATCATAGGTTATTATAGGTTTTGAAGTGCGATTATGAAGCTGTGTTATTAGTGTGTAAAGAACTTTAGAGATGTTATAAATTATGTATTAATTAATAAAGTACGAATTCGGAATATGTTGTGTTCGATTATTTATTTAATAACTCGCCCTAATCTTTGGCGTGTTTGTCATATACCATCCAATATGAACTTGTAGGTTGTATCGGCCATGTGCATTTTTTTTAACTTTATTATCAATACTCAAAAATTTTTGTGGTTAACTGTGGTGATCACAGCAGGCGCAAATCCGGTTCCCCCTTCTTGAGTGGTCATATGCCTTGCGTGTATGGCCCAAAACCTCGGAATGGTCTGATCTGTGCTGGATTCTATGCCTAGGCATCGCTACTTTCGCCATAATGACAGATTGTCTTTGCATGGCATGCATTTGCGCGCCAACTAATTTACGCAGTGTGCATACCACCTTACGGCCCATCTTGTAAGCTAGGCAAGTTCACTCCCAGAACACCAGTGTTTAAGTTTGACAAAATGCAATCGGCCCCCGCATTTAAGGGGAAGACCGTACGCATGGGGTACACACACCCTTAAGGTCTAATCATCCCGAAACTCCGAAGTCGAAACCACAATCCTGCGTTTGTTTTACTTATTCGGTTTTATGAATTAGCTATCTCAAACGTTAAATAACTGAATGAGTTATGGCTAAGGGCGCTGCAGTCATCAGCAGGCATTAATAAATAGTCAAAGTAATTAAATTAATCAATTTAAAAATCGGTTACATAAAAAAAAGTATTCGGCAAGATATGATCGGTCTAATAATTTTCATATATATGCAATTATCATTATTGAGCATAATTTTCAGTAGATATTAGCCACAGAACAGAAACATGTTACGGGCAACAGTATTGAGGAACTATCATTTGTAATAAACGACCAAGAGCTTTGGTTAAATATACATGTATAAGAAGTCCTTCGGATCATAGATACTATTTTTATCTAGTAGGTATTTTTGATCAGAGGTCCAAATAGATTAGCCATTTTTACACAAACTGGATTGTGTAGACCCAGGTTAATGCACATTTTTGTTAATTGAAATGGCAACACAAAACAGATTACTTGACCAATGGCAACATTTAAACGGAAAATAACCGTGTTTTTAGCAGGGTTGCCAATCTGTGGGGAATTCCCCAAACTGCGGGGAAAGCGAAGCTGATTGGGGAATGTGTGGGGAGCTTCAATTCGGGGAAAATGTGGAAATTTCAAGTATGAACACAAATATACGATATTTAACATCAAATTTCTGCTAGTCTTGATTGATTTCGTACAATTCATTACTTGAAACAGGAATTTATATTTATTGCCGTTGTTTTATTTAAATGTGGTATTAGTAATTTGTCATACAAATAGGTTCCTGGGGATGCCTGTCGTCAGATTTTAGTTAGTCGGGGAATTGCCCTTACTTTATTTTAGCAATGCGGGAAAAGGAAACATTATTTCAATCGGGTTTGGCATGAAACGAGTTAGAAGATCTTATTGTACGTAGGTTCTACTTTATTTTATTTGTCAGCCATTAGTTATCTCAAGTTATCTGTGATAACGCGCGCAGAGCAAAATGGAGATTTTTGGTTGTTTTATTTCTGTGGGGGAATATGTGGGGCTTATCATTTTTGTTTTCCCACACGTGGGGAATTTCGACTATGCGTTTGGGGATTTTAGCTTAGAACCTTCGCAACACTGGTTGAGTCTGACTGCCGAGTCACTGATTGAATATTTAGTAAGTATTAAACCTAGCTAATCCTTATTGAGAGAGATATACATCTCATTAGGTATTCGCAAATTATACATTTTTGAGTGAATTTATTCGTCGAGTAAACTTATAAAGTGCTTCTAATTTGTCGTGTAAATACAGTTTGCAGATCTTGCATTTGAACAGAAAACGTACGGTAAGTTGGTAGACATATCATGCGCACAATGAGTAATTTGTATCTATCCAATTTTAACATTACCTATCTGTAGTCGAGACATTTAAAGGGACAATACGGAAAAGGGACATTCTTCCTTCTTACTTGTGAACACATGCGAATTCTGACCGGATAAAGATTTTGAGTTTAGTGAATTTGCTCTGTAATAAGAGCTAGGGTATTTACGAAATTTAATGTCACATGTTTGATCCCATTGAACGGTGCATGGTGATCATGTGATAAATAAATTAACTTGTTCTTGAACCTGATCGTCCCATCTTGGTTTGGGACTTAAAAATAATGTGCCATTTGTGTTCCTCGCCTAGCATGTCGTAAAATGTGACTAATGGTAAGTAGGTATGTACCTTTATCGGTAAAATGGGACACACTATTTTTGACCGACTTAAAAAATTAAATAAGAGAAGGTTATTACAATTCGTCTGAATCACTTTTTAGGGTTCCATACCCAAAGGGTAAAACGTGACCCTATTACTTAAACTGCGCTTACCGCTGTCTGTCTGTCTGTCTGTCTGTCACCAGGCTGTATCTCATGAACCGTGATAGTTAAACAGTTAAAATTTTCATAGATGATGTATTTCTGTTGCCGCTATAACAACAAATACTAAAAAACTGAATAAATATTCAAGGGGGATCTCATACAACAAACGTTATTATTTTTGGCGTTTTTATAAATAATGGTACGGAACCCTTCGTGCGCGAGTCCGACTCGCACTTGGCCGGTTCTTTATTTATCTTCTCCAATTACACGAAAACGCCAAGACAGGTTTGATGAGAATATTTTTTTGTTTAATGATATACCTAATACCTTCCCCGTAGTCCGATTGGCACCATGACAGGAACTGATGACTGGATCCCAGAAAATCAAGGGTAACCTTAATTTATTGCAGGGACTCCTCCGGAGGAGCTCCTAAAGTCGAAGCGTATGTATTTTTTTTTATGTATGTCAAAGTCAAAGTCAAAAAATATTCTCCATGTATAGTTTTTAAAGAAACACTTATAAATCGTCGAAAACAGTTTAAGAGATATGATTCTACCACCGGTTCGAAATGTTGCATCTATCGAGAAGAATCCGGCAAGAAACTCGGTATCGATAGATAGGTAGGTACTCTTTTCAACAACAGTAGGTATTAACAAAGTTGTATGAATCATATTTAACTTAGAACCATGTTTCAAAGTGGGCCTTGTGTAAAATAAGAAAATAAAAATGTTAATTATTAGAGAAAAAAAAAAAAACTTGACCCGACCAGAGCAGACCAGTCCCCAAAGGCGGCACCTGTTCCCAAGTATGACGTATGTGTCAGCCATCGCTTCACTCAACCATATTTGATAAAAAAAAAACCCTACTCTAAGGGTGGGAAATTAGTGAATAATATTCACTTACAGATTTTAATGCTGAGTTGTACAGTTAATAGCTAAATAAAGTAAGGTAAGCAGGAAGCTATTTTTAAAGTAATCGAAAGTTTAGCACTAGTAGATTATGGACACAAAAAATTATATATGTATATATTTTTTTAACAAAAAATTAAACCGCTAAAAAACGTCCATGACTCGAGTACAAATGTCCATATGCATCACACGAAACATTTGCTCCTAGCGGTATCGAACCCGCAACCCTTGATTTCGTGGCCAGGGTCTCTGACCACTCGGCCAACGGGCCAGTCAAGAAGAAATACCTAACTAAATCAAATTAACAATGCAACGTGCGATCTTCAGCGATAAAGATTAACATTCCAAAAATCGCATCACGCTTTACGTAATTAATTAATTTGTTATTTTGGCGTCGACTCGAAATTACATTAGTTCAAGAACATATTATTTTTGCTTTTCAGTTTTTTTTACGGTTTATTTTTTTGTTATCATTAATGTTTTTCAAATTAAAAACGAATTGATCGATCATAACATTAATATTATTACTTATAAAGGCGAAAGTTTGTAAGTTTGGATTTTTGACGCTCTTTCACGGCAAAACGGCTGAAAAAATTCGACCGAAAGTTGAAATGGTGATGGCTTATACCTTGGATATAGGACATAGCCTACGTTTTATCCCGAAAAATTCGAAGTTCCCACAGGAATAAAATTTTCGGACTCCACGCGGGCAACAGCTAGCCTTTAAATAAGTATTTGTTAGAATGACTGACGTAAAAACCTTGCGTTTCTTTGTTGTCAGGTCGGCTCACATGGGTGGCTCTACGTCGAAGATTAATAAATTGATTGAATGTCTCGAGTACCTTCAAAGCGACGGGAATTATAGCACTCCTGAGACAGCGCGACGCACTAGCGCAGCGGCCGAACGCGCTTTTAACCTCATATTCGGCATAGGCATAGATCGACTGCAGTACACCGAGGAGCAGAAGCAGAGAGTGGGGGCCCTGGTCGCTGGCAGCCTGCGCCACCTGCAGGCGCACGTGGAGCGCGTGGGCAGCGTGTACCGCACGCGGCTCGACCACGCCACGCTGCGCAAGCGCTCCGCGCTGCAGTTCCTCATCGACCACTACGGTGACTTCCCCGCCCAAGGTGGCGCCCTCACCCACGTGCTGGACCAGGCCAACATCAACGAATCCACCGGCATACTTGACGACATCATCGCAAAGTGGCACAACCAGTCTGATTCAGAAGAGGTCGATTCAGACACGGAAATTAAAGGGCTGCCGAATTCGCATACTTGGTGGTGTTTGTAAGGGGACGGCAATGTTAGGTGATATGTTTAACGAATTCCCGGTCATAGGACATATGAGAGCAGCCATTCGGTTCATAAGTGGAGACAGTAAGGGTGGTGGGGAGGCGTTTATTGCAGCGAGCAGAACCGCAGTCGTGGCGGCCGGCGGGGCGGCGGGGGCGGCGGGTGGACCTGCCGTGGCGGTGGCGGTCGCGCTCACCGCCGGGATCGCCTTCGACCTCCTCACCGCATTAGTCACTTACAATCCTTACGGACTTCTATTTATAATGGTACAAATGCTCAACGCGGTCGAGAATATGGCTATATTAATGTTTAACCTCGGCTTGAGCGTGGCAGCCGACGCGTTGTTCGGCTTGGGCGGAGCAGCTCTTGCTAACATATCAGAAAGTGCAGCCGAAGGAACAGTCATGGAACTAGCCAAACCCGCTATGCTGATGGTGGCTGTTGGTGCGATCGTCCGCGCAGTAGCCGAAGACCCGGCGACGCGACACTGGCTATCGTCCAGGCAGACTGGCTCAACTGCTAATCCAAAGGTTAATTGTCCAGCACAGCAGACGGCATCTGACTATGAAAACTCTTGTTTAAACCATAATATAGACCTCTATACGGAAATCTTCTTGAAAATATTCGACGTCCCCAATTTAAGCGAGATTGTATTCGCCGATCACCGTATTTTCGTAAATCTTGTACCTAGTCAGGTGCAATCGTTGAAAAAATTGTTAAGCCAATTGGAAATGAACGGTTATTTGGTAAAAGTGAACGAGGCGGTTATATTTTTATTCAGCAATATGGATCCACAGTATGTTACATTTGATAATTATTTGAGTTTGTCTCGTTTCGTGGCCACTCGCATTGGCGAAGAAGTGGCTATGTTCAACGAGAAGTTTCTTCGTTCAAGGGCAAAGTTAGCCGTCACACAATCGTTTGCAGTGCGGCGAAAAAATATGACGAATACCATGGCAATAGCCAGTATCCTCTCCGAGCTCAAGCACTTGCCCCAAATCGCTCGTTTCACGCGTGCGTCATACTTCAGGAATATTTTCTCGGCCACCTACCATTAAAATTCAAATTCAAATTCAAATTCAAATAATTTATTTGCGAAAAATGGGTTTACAATGATGGTCTAAGTAGGTATATGTTATGTATCACCACATTCAGCCTTTCGGCATGCAAATTACAATTTTCAGAGGTCATGCAAATTACTTACTTAAAAATTACAGTTTACACACATGTCAAAATCAAATTCACGCAAATTAAAGATGTAAAATTATTAATCATTTTCGTATAGGTATGTCATAGTATGGTTTGAAAATTGTCAGAAAAAAATTCATTTACAGAATAATATCCTTTTTGTAATAAAAACATTTTTAATTTACTTTTAAAAATATTTACATCAGCTATCCTTAGAAGTGACTCTGGTAGATGGTTGTAAATCCGAGGCGCCATACAAAATACGCTGTTATTTAAAAGTGCAGATTTGTTTGAGGGGATACATAATTTTGATTGGTGCCTCCTGCTTGAGAATGTACAAAATTGGTCTAAATTATTTTTTACAAACATCACAGTCTCAAAAATGTATAAACAAGCCAGAGTTAACACTTTCAGCCTTATGAATAGAGGTCTACAGCTTTCAGTCTGTTTGATTTTACATATTGCCCGTATACTTATCGATTTTATCAACTCTATTTCTAAATGTCATTACGTTTGTCTTGTCAAGATTTATTTTCAAATTATTTAATGTCAACCAATCTATAATAGTTGATAATGTGTAGTTTATGTCATGCTCTATGTCTATTTTATTAGTACCTGTAAATATTACAGTACTGTCATCTGCAAATAATATTGTTTTATGTTGTGTTATTTTGGGGAGATCATTTATGTAGATTACAAATAAAAGTGGGCCTAGAACACTTCCTTGGGGTACTCCAAAGACAGCCTCTCTAAACTCAGACCTGTAATTGACTACTTTTTTTGTCTTCAGACATAGTCTAGAAATCTGTGTAGATTGTTTTCTATTACTTAGATAGGACTTTATAAGTTCATTAACATTGCCCCGTATCCCGCATGCGTACAATTTTTCCAATAATTTATTATGGTCTACATAGTCAAACGCTTTAGTTAAATCCATATATAAAGCACAAGCAAGATTTTTACGATCCAGATTCTTCATTATAGTATCTAGGAAATTATAAACTGCAACATTTATGGATTTATTTTTTCTAAAGCCAAATTGTTCAGTACTTAAAATATTGTTAATTTCAAAGTAATTGCTTATAGAATTATGTATCACCTTTTCAAACACTTTAGACATGACTGGTATAAGTGCTATAGGTCTGTAACTACTCATATCATACTTGTAATTTTTTTTATATAAGGGCTTAATAATTGTCAATTTTAATTTTTCGGGGAATACGCCTTGACAAATACACAAATTTATAATATGGCTAAGAATGTGAGATATTTTTGACGATACTTGCTTTAATATGTTTGTAGATATATCGTCATAACCAGTACTATTAGTTGCCTTCATATTTAAAATTATATTATTTATATCTTCACAAGCAGTTGGATACATAAAAAACGTCTTAGGTTCATTATTGAGTCTTATTGGCTTATTACCTGCATCTAGTAAAGTTACTTGGTCAATAAAAAAGTTATTAAAAGATTCAGCTATTTGTTCTGGATTACTTACTAAGATACCATTGTCATAAATTTTTTGAATTTGGTCACGTGGTATATCCGATTTATGTTTATTAATAATAGCCCAAGTAGCTTTCGATTTGTTTGACGCAGTTTTAATAAAAT
Organism: Glyphodes perspectalis; assembly: GCA_951394215.1. Lineage (NCBI taxonomy): Eukaryota > Metazoa > Arthropoda > Insecta > Lepidoptera > Crambidae > Glyphodes > Glyphodes perspectalis. Next base: position 1,353,081 of record OX596225.1, on the reverse strand, counting down.
GGTCGTTTTGTGTCCTTTGGGTAAGTTTTATAATACTATTTAGTCGAGACGATAAAGCTAGAAATTTTTGCTTATTATGTTGTGTACGCTTTTTCCTATATTTCCATAGAAGTTGACGTTTGCGTTTACAACATTGTTTAATACCTCTCGTCAACCATTTAGGTCGAGGCTTTATATTCATTTTAATTAATATAATCGGAAAGCATAAGTAATAGAATAAACAAAATAAGTCATAAAATCTGTCAAAAGCAATGTTTGCGTGTTTGGCTTCGAATACATCGCTGAAGCTGAGACTGTTTATACAATCTTTAAATTTGTCAATATTATCTTTACTATATTCACGCCTCTCGATGTACCAGTGCTTAACAGTGTATGTGGGCTTTACTGAACATGTAAAAAATTGTGCCGTGTGGTCAGATAGAGCGAGCTCAAGGATTTCAGAACAGCCCTTCACATTAAATAAGAAGTTATCAATACAAGTCCCACTTGCTGGCCTAGTAGCTGTACGAATCCCAATTTTTAAGTTATAACTCCATAATATTTGTATAAATTCATTTGATTCTTTAGTGTCCTTTAAAATATTAATATTAAAATCACCACATAGTATAATTTTTTTCCTTCCGTAACAAAATCGACTTAATAGCGAGTTCAATGTTGAGAAAAACTTGTTAAGACATTCATTATTCAGATGTGGCGGTCTATAAATACAAATGACGTAAATTTTTTGATCGATGAGCTCTATTCCTGAACATTCTATGACATTTTGAATGCAACATTTACCAATATCATCTATAGGTATAAAATTTACAGACTTATGCACCATTATACAGGAACCTCCTCGTCGATTTTTTCGCCCGAAGAAAGATCCCAATTTAAAATTTGGAATATATAATAAGTTTTTGTCTTCCACTGTCATATTATGTTCGGTAATACCTATGATATGAATTAACCCTTTCTCATCTTCCACTGATTGGAGTGACAAATACAATAAATCAGATTTAGAAATTAAGCCATTTATATTTTGGTGGAGTATGTTAATTTTGTTGTACATGAAAAAAATTTTCAGAGTCACAGGATTTGTCAAAAGAAATTTGATCAGTTTGGGTACTTTTATCAATTGAAGCAGGCATGCTATATTCTATATTATCGTTTTTCAGCTTACAATAGGCTACATATTTTATTCTGTAATCAATACGAAGAATTTCTTTAAGTAGTATTTTACATTTATAGAGAGAGAAATATTTACTTCGTGGTAGGAAATGGCTATATTGCATATCAAGAAAGTTTACATTACTATTGTGACATAAAAATTTTAACTCGTAATTAAGTTTGTTTTCATTGAGATATTTGTTGACAGGAATTTCAGAAACAATAACATTGGTGTTCTTCGTATGGGTTAAAAAAATCCTCAAACAAAACAGCATATCATATGGATTTTTATCATTAACACCTCCAAGTATAATAACATAGTCTTTTACATTCATTTCTTTTATTTCTGTTAGGGATGACGACAAAACCTCTTGGAGCGATGCTCCTGATTTCCAATAGCAGCAGACAATAAATTGTTCACCAACCAATCTTTGGAGAATGCGTTGCATTTTATACCCTTGATCATCCGCTAGTATAAGTATTTTCCGCTTCCTTATATGAGCACTTTCGGGCAACAATGTGGAACTCTCATCTTTGTCGCTTTCGCATTGAGGTATATTAGATGAATCAGACTTTTTTTTAATTTTATTTGATGAGTTTGGATTTTTAGGCGATAGAATTTCAGCTTTAGAACACTGTTGAGGGCTCTGATTGCATCCAATGTTATTTGATGTTGATTTATTTTTTATCGGTGTTTCATCAGTATTATGGTGACGTTTTTCCTTTTTTCGGCCAGACTTAGGAGTCATACTTGTCCTATTTACTGGGATGCCCACTTTTTTAAATGCATCTATTACTGTATTTGACTTATGCAGGTCAGCTTTAAGACGAAAATTTTCACTGTTGAGATTTTCAATCTCTTGGTGCGCACTCAATAAATCTCTAGTCAGGCATTTGATTTTTTCATGCAGATTGTTGATCGATATGGTTTGACTATAATTAAGCGAACTGTCTGGGAGACTCCTCATAGTGGTATCAAATAAAGTGGAATCTTCATCAACGTCGCATATGTCGTTTAACGAACTAGTTCTGTAAGGTTTGCGATACGTTATATTATCCGAGTCCATTGTGTTTTATTTAAATATATATTAAATTTTTATATGCCTTTATATTACGTCAGATTGTCAATTTATAGACACAAATACTGTCTGCTTCAAAATAAAGCAAACAAAAAGTTGATACTTGTCGGATTTGAACTGCCGATCTTTCGTGGTTGCGCTTACGTATGACACAGTACGCTAGCAATCTTTGTCTTAAGTAGGCGAAATTTAGGTGCAGTTAGCGCAGTGTGGCCATTCGGGCAAACTTCGGGAGCGATCGTCATATCGCACAGCTGACTCACAGCTGACTACAAGTACAACGCACTTTTGAAAACACAGCTCACAAACGATAATTTTGTAAATAGTTTTGTTTATATCACTTCACTTATTGTTCTATTGTCACTGTAACTTCGTGAATCCGTGTTATGCACTTAATATTCTAAAGATATATAGGTTTTATTAGGATTTCTGTGGATTTGTTAGTGATTTTGATTTTTTGACACGGAGCTGATATCGAAACACAGCCGCTCGGTCCGCGGGGAGCGGGGGAGTCTCCACAAACACAGACTGATACCAGATAAAGGAAAAGTCCTCACAGTGGTAGAGTACTTTAGGCTGGCTGATCACGACCATGTTATCCAATATAAAGTCGTTGAAGGAGTATTCTGAGCTGGTTGACCCCGCGAACGATCGCACAGAACTGGTCTTCGACCGAGTGTTTACGGACTACGGTAGAAGACTCAGGATAGTGCTGAAGATGCGCGGTGGCGTTCCAGAACTGTGTTCGTGCTATTTTCTAGATATTCTATTTGAGGGTGACGTGGACGATAAAGAGTTCGTCGACAAAAATAAAAAAAGGAAAAAAAATAAAGAGTTGTAGAATACTCATCTACAAAAAATACATACCTACATACACACACATCATCACTCCCGTAATCCCCGAAGGGGTAGACAGAGTCAAACTAGCCCCCTTAACCACATTCAGGGTTAGATGGAACATTGTGGAAAAGTATTGACAAGTGCCAGTTATCATTAGATGCCTTTTACGACATGATAAGCAAGGAACACAATTGGCATATAATTTTTAAGTCCCAGTCCAACATGGGACCCAGACCAACAAAATGCAAAAAATACATGCTATCTTTCTTATTTTGTATTGATTTTAGAGGATAATTTAAATTACGTCTCTCATTAATTAGTTACCTCTTATTAATTGATTTTAGTTTGTTAAAATTAAGCGGCACACTATTAATATTAAGATCTGTATTCATTTTATCACATTTTAGGTAAATAAAGATTTTTTTTATGGTTATATTCAATTCTCATTTTATTTTTATTAAATTATGACCCAAAAAGTAGACGCATAAGTACCTAGGGTTGCCATTTACTAAACTAAAAAATCTGGACTTAGCGCTATAAAATAATAAATAATAATAATAACTTTTTCAGACTGACGCCAATTCCCTAGTCCCAAACTAAGCTTATAAGCTTGTGCTATGGATACTAGGTAAACGGATAGACATACTTAAATACGTTTATAAACATCCATGACTCGAGTACAAATATCTATGTTCATCACACGAAATATTTGCCCCTAGCGGGATTCGAACCCGCGACCCTTGGTTTAGTGGCCAGCTGGTCTCTGACCACTCGACCAACGGGTCAGTCAAAAGGGTATATAAGCTATAAAAGGTCGGATATTTTGGAAATATAATTATTATCTATAGTTTGGTGGTATTTTTAACGCGCTAATCACGAGAATCACTGGTCCGATTTGAAAAAAAATATTTTGTGTATAATAATAGTTAATTTTTTGAGGAAGGTTATTATAGGCTATAAAATAAATCATAAATAAATAAATATCCGACTACATCACATATATTGATCTGATTCCGAGGTAGGTAGCTTAAGCACTTGTGTTACGGATATCAGAATCAACAGTATTACAAATATATACTTAAATATTGGATATTAACACCCAGACACAAAACAAACACAAGTATTCATCATACGAATATTTGTCTTGGGTGGGTATCAAACCCACAACTCTTGGCGCATGGGGTAGGGTCACTACCGAATGCGCCATCGAGCTTGTCCCATAAAATATTAACCATAAACGCGGATGAAACCGCGGGCACAGCTAGTGATACCTAATATAAAAATCTAAGTAAAAAGTTTGGTAATTAAGTAGGTAGGTGTTGATAAAAACTGAACAAACTTCAAATTTGATCGAACAAGCGAGAACAAACGACGAACTAATTATTCAGCAAAAAAAAATTGTCTCCGCTAACTTAAGGGTAGCTCCCTTAAACTATGATTACGCTACAAAATAGTGTTGCTAGGTTTATTATATTAGTCAATATTTCGGGACAGAATATAAGAGTCATCGAGACTAAGGGTTTCGGATCGGGACGGCAACAATGAGAAAGAAGAAACAACGACGTCAACGACCAATTATTTTTCCTGTCAAAATTATCGTACAAGATACATACAGGCTAAGGAGGTAAGTGAGAAATCGGCATATTTTGCGTCCCCGAAAATTCTATGTGGGGTCTAATGGGTCGCAACCCCGGGCTGCGCCCGCACCTGCACCCTCTCAGAAATGGTGACTCTTTAGATAAGAAGGTATGAAAGAAAAATTTTGTCGATCAATGATTTTTGTCTTAGGTGCCTACTTATCTTTTTCATAAAACTTACAGTTTTTGAGAAAAATCCAAAATACCGAAAATTTCATAAGTGGCTTTTAATAAGACAGTACCTACCCTATGTACCTACAAACAACACTTCGTGGATAAATAACAACTAGGTTAGAGGTAGGCAACACGGAGATTAGGGATTCCCGTTCACGTACCGCGCCTCGCTTGTACCAATAAAGATAACAAATTTATGTATGTATGTACCTATTTTATGATAACTTTCCGACACGGAGTCATACAATTTTCAGCTGTATTGTACGGCTCATTAGTTGGCATTTCAAATTCTACCGACTAGTCAGTTTTATCGACCGTCATACGTATACAAAGAATCGGACATTAAATCTATTTATAGCGCGTTACGTTATTGTAACAATGAACAAACAACAGTCGACTTACACACATGCATTAGGTATTTAAAGCCTATGCTTGCTTAAAATACATATATACATATAAAAATCTCTTGTCAAGGTATTGGTGGTCGAACTCTTACGAAACTTCATCGTAATTCTTAGATTGGGGAACCAGACAATTGTGGATCATGGTTATACATCCATAGTTGTTGGAAAGTGCAGGTTTCATCACGATGTTTTCTCTCACCGCTGAGCTACTGGTATAAATACGTAAAGAGATTTGAAGAATCCAAAGGTCCGGGTTTAACCCCCGCAAAAGATTCGCATGAAGTCACCATTGAGCTACCATCGTCCATTGTTGTAAATGTGTAATGGATGCTAAAATTATCTACTGCTTTTCTGTAACGTGTGCCTGCAATACTTGGTTCATAAGGGTGGGTACCCTATGCTTCATTATAAAGTATTGTACTTTATCTATGGTGCGATATACCAACATTAAATATTTTATATTACTTTATAAGAAAAATAAAGTAGGTACAAGTGGAAAGATGTGCAGCTGTTTAACATTGATAATTACTTGTTAAAAGTTGCTAGCTAAAAGAAAATATGGTTTTAAGCCGAACAACGAAATTAAATAAATCGTACTGTATTGACACCTGTATCCTAATATTAATTTATTTACACAAAGAAGAAAGGAACATAGAACAGTTGGTTAAATTATTGTTGAGTGGCGGATCAATATAATAGAACAGGATAATTTGATAGTTTGATGAATCGGTCTGTGATAGATCGATTTGCCCGAGTGTGGTGCACTCCGGCGTAGCTTGCTAGCTAATACTGACTGATACTCCTCGTAGGCACTGTTGCCAACTTTATTTTTATCAACCCACCAAATGAGGCCGTATTAACCACCAGAAAACCACTAAACTTTGTCGGGCTCTCAAACCACCAGAATTCCACTAGAAATTACAGTGCGACACAAAATATTACTTATTCATGAGCGACAATCATCTGCGATACTTGTGAAATGTCGCGTGCTTAAGCGTAGTGTTATAGAGCTGCAAACTCGCTATAGTAAAATCACTAGGTTCTTTAATTCGCCCGTTGAAACGCGGTAGGGCGTTCAACTCGCGGTGTGGTGAAGGAAAGCGGGAAAATATTCGATTTTAAATTTAAAACAGAGTAGGAATAATTAAAAATAATAAAATAGAGTACTTAGATTTTGATTTGCTATGACAATAAAATAACCAATAGGAGGTACGTTTCGTGAATCAAATCAAACTAAACTTAACCCAATGACCGTACAAATAACGTTCATAATCGTTTATTCAAGAAGTTTGTAGACAATAATCGGGGAATCCCCGACCCGACAGATTTGATTTGAGCAATGTTGCCTACATCCTAAACTTAAACCATGTTCGAAGTTCCGGGCCTAAATGCTCATTTTTAACTATAACGTATACAGAGCATTTTATGAATCACACTAGCGGTTAAATTACGTAAATTACCACTAACTGGAACAATCTAATCCACTATAAAATCCACTAGCCACTAAAACCAAAAAAATCTCGCTGTAAGGCATGCCTAAACCACCAGATCTAGTGGAAAATCCACTAAGTTGGCAACACTGCTCGTAGGTACTGCGTCGTTGCGATTACTAAGTAGGTATTCATTCACTTGTCCTCCTGTTCCAAATTCGTAAGACGCTTGCGCCGACGCCATTTCAGTTTACCGAGAAACGCCTTAGATGACAGACGCCTTCCAGATTTCTATCGGATGTTTTCACTCATCGGTAAGTTTATCTACAATTTTAATAAGAAACTTATTTTTTAATTGTTTACTAGCCGGTTTCAAGTCCCAAGTGAACTTTTACATTTTTAATAATAACCAATACCTATGAAAATAGACCCGTGTTGGTCTGGGACTTGAGAAGAGTGTACTAACTGTATCTTGCATAGCTTGTCGTAAAAAGCAACTAATCGGTGTGTTAGGTTGGGTTTTGAGATTAGGTAGGCTACGAGCTAGCTACTTGTCATTAACATACATACATAACACCACGCCCATAATCCCCGAAGGGGCAGGCAGGGTCAAAGGGAGGCAGGCTCCTTAAACCACATTTAGCCAAAAAATAAAATTAAATAAGGTTAAACTTAATGAAGTATCCAATGTTGTATAGATAATGGTACGGAACCCTTCGTTGGCGAGTCCGACTCGCACTTGGTTGGTTTTAACCGACTGCAAAGAAGGTGGGTTATGTGTTTGACCTGTATGTTTGTCATGTCGTCTCGTAACAACTCAATGGCTGAACCGATTTTGATAAATTCGTCATTTCAAGACACTGGGTAAAAGAAATTTATGAAAAATAAAAATGGCTTGATTTTTGGCGCCAAATTGTGATTCAATTTTATTTTTTATTTAAGGGCTATCGAGTAGGGCAGTGTTTTTCAATCAGTGGGTCGTAACCCCCAGGGGGGTCGCAAGGCCTTACGCGTGGAGTCGCCGGCAAAGTTTAACGCACATTCAGTAAGAAAGATTTTTCTGCCTATGGCCCAAGGGGGTCGCGAAATTGTTGAACCAGTAAAGGAATCGCGTATTAAAAAAAAACACTGGAGTAGGGGATCAAAAGTAAATCCTTTCATTTTAAAAAAAGTTACAAAAATAATTAGAAGTCATGGTTTTAAATTTTATTTGGAATAATAAATTGGCAGTCAATGAATTCAAACGGTAGGTAGGTAGTGCCAACTACTAATCTTTGTACAATACTTTTCTCTATGAAACCCATGTGGAAAATTAAGTAGGTACTAAGCCATACCACAGATTAATTGTAACAAGAATTAAATCTTTTAAGTACCTAAAATAAACATAGTGTAATTATGACAAGAATTAAATCGTTTGCGATATCTTGAACTAGCTAGGAATAATACACCCTAGTTCAAAACAAAGTTCAAAACAGTTACATAACTATCTAACTAAACTTCACGCCTTTTCCTTAGCAGTTACGTATTTTTTGTAGTTAGGTATTACCTACTAAGAAGCAAGAAATGAATGAAGTAATAAAAAATACTAAAAGACCCGTCTGTTAAAAATACCAAGTTTAAATAATTTTAATCATTATTTTATAGGTACAACAAATAAGTAATTAAGACGTGAGTTCATCACATTCCCTAGAGTTTTGTTGCAAGGGCAGTGGGTCAGTTAAGTGGCGGGACCCACTTGGAAATAGAGATGATGACTGCATTAAAAACTATAATGCTATTTAGTCCGTCAGTCAGATTGTACAAAAATACTAGATACTCATTTTTCGCTTTATCGAATGAACAAAAAATCACAAAGATAAAGACCATCGAAGTTTTGGAGTGGGGGCTTGCGGCGTCACTATTTTGTAAAAATTGTACGTAAGTGTGACATCACGCGCAACTTAAATGCATTGTATCTTCGTTAATGTTTGTTTAACAAAAAAATAAAATAATACGTATTCAATATTTTTTACAATCTAACTGACGGACTAAACAGATTTTTTAGATCGAAAGAAATTGAATGAGTTCCGCCTGCTATAAAATGTCCACTTCCACCACGGACTAGTACAAAAAAGGAGGACTCAGCTCCACTAAATAGGGTACACATGGGTATCTGCGGTGTTCCAATTGACATTTAATTTACATCAATATGGACATAAGTTTTCCAAATGACAGCTGACATTTTACCAAAATGCCGACGTGTGTGTCCGTATCATACCTTCATGTATTTGTATAGAGTAAAACTATATCACCATTTTTAATAGAGATAAAAATTGGGTAAATACTCCGATATATAGTATCCCTAAGAATCTCACTCGCACATGTATACGGGTGGCTTCACTCTGTGTTATGATGACAGAGTCCTTCCGTGACTTCCACTTAATATTTATTCAGTGTGTTAATCCACTTGTACGTTGTTTAAAATAATCCTGTTTAGAAAGTAAGTGTGTTATATCACGGACTAGTAAAAAAAGAAGGACACTATAGCGTGAAGCCACGTTTATGCGTGTGTGAGTGAGATACTTATGGATACCAGATATCGGATATCTGTCATTTGGAGCACTTCTTATGTCAATGTGTGACGTAAGTTGCGTGTCAAGTTGGAGCACCTGAGGAGCTTCAACGACTTGTTAGTGTCGCGGAGTCCTTCTTGTTTACTAGTCCGTGTGTGATATGTATTATTTAAATAAGTAATACCTAATCAGTCGATACCTACCTAGCTGGTTGTGATAAAGTGATATCTTAAGTATGTTTGTTAAGCTGGGCAAATAAACGTATATAAGTCATACCTCGCAGAATACTTGGAATCATTGTATGGAGTAGGTAAGTACCTATTGTATTAACGACGTTGGTATTGTTGGTCTGAATAACAACGGCAGTGGTTGCTTATCTTCAGATATTCTAGATATAAATTTAAATCTTAAATATTATTAAATTAGAGTTATCTATCTCAAAGTGGCCAATAAGGGGTCTCCCCTTGTACAAATACTTTTTATTAACCGACTTCAAGAAAGGAGGAGGTTCTCAATTCGTCTGTATGTATAATATATATTTTTTAAAATTTTTCTTTTTATGTATGTTCACCGATATTTCCGTCAATTATAGACGGATTTCCAAATTTGTTTTTGTTGGATAGGGTTCACTTCTGAGGTGGTCCCATGATAAGGAAGGCAGGAGAAAGCGATGGGAACCCTTGAAAATCGTAGAGGCGACTACTGCGTTTGCAATTTTTTCATTAAGTATTTTAAAGTACTACAATTTAATGAAGGTCTGGAGTCAATCTGATCATGGAGCCAAAAGACAGTTGAGGGAACTCCTCAACGATTTACAGCAGTTACCTTGTGTTTGGGTTTGATTAATTTGTATTGATGAGGACTTTACACCTAAATGGCGTGCGACCATCATTAAGGGTCTGATAATGAAGACGAAGAACAGTTAAGGGAACTCCTTAACGGTTTACAGTAGCTTCTTAGTGTTTGGACTTAATTCATTTATATTGATGAGAACTTTGCACCCGTATAGGTCATAAGTGCCATTACAAGTCTGATGATGGAGACAATAGACAGTTGAGGGAATTCCTCAAAGATTTACAGCAGTTCCCTTTTGTTGGGCTTACATCATACGGTTCAATATGCCAAAATGTTCAGTTCGTACAGGTTAGGTCTACCCATCACTTAAAATCGTAAAATAAAATAATTTTTAACAAAAAAAAACGACTTCAAAAATGAACCTATTAAAATGAAAAAATAAATTTGCTTAGGCCAAAGTAATATGTATTTTAATACTTATATATTTGAAGTGCCCAGTTAAACAATAACTTGGTACAATTGAAGCTAATATTATAACCGAAAATGTATCAGTTGACTGATAACCAATTTAAGCATTTACTTACCTACTTGGCACCGACTTCAAATTTATAAGTATTAAAATACGTAATACTTTGGCCTAAGTAAATTTATTTTTTACTTTTATTAGGTTCGTTTTAGAAGTCGGTTTTTTTTTGTTAATAGAAATTAATAACAACTTCCTACTTTTTGTGGGAACACCGAACACAACTTTGTACCATGTTGGTCTGGGGCTTTAAAATAATGTGCCAACTGTGTTTTTGCCCAGCATGTCGTAAAATGCGACTAATGGTATATCGGGTTTTGGGTGTGTGATTGTGTAGACGACAGGTTAGCCGCTTGTCACTGCTTTTTCACAATTTTCCATCTAACCCAGCCCGGCTTTATTTTTGACTGAATGTGGTTGAAGGGGCATGCGGCCCCTTTGACTCTGCCTACCCCTTCGGGGATTATGGGCGTGATGTTATGTATGTATGTTATATTACTCAATACATTTTGTTAAATATAAACCATATTTTTACAGCATATCAACAAATGAGATGTCGAAGACTGAGAACCTGGTGAGATGCTTACAAGAACTTGAGCATGCTGAATATAACAACCTGGAACAGGCACGACGCAGCAACGCAGCAGCTGAACGCGCTCTGAGCCTCATATTCGACATAGGCAGAGAACGACTGCAGTACACCGAGGAGCAGAAGCAGAGAGTGGGGGCGCTAGTCGCTGATAGCCTGCGCCACCTGCAGGCGCACGTGGAGCGCGTGGGCAGCGTGTACCGCACGCGGCTCGACCACGCCACGCTGCGCAAGCGCTCCGCGCTGCAGTTCCTCATCGACCACTACGGTGACTTCCCCGCCCAAGGTGGCGCCCTCGCCCACGTGCTAGACAAGGCCAACATCAACGAATCCATCCGCATCCTCGACGACATCATCGCCAAGTGGCGGGACGAGTCCGACTCTGAGGTAGAATCTGATCGAGATTGCACTGACATTCCTTCTTCTCACACCTGGTGGCGTTAGTTTTTTTCCACGATGTTCGGGAATATACTTAATGGGATCCCCGTAATAGGGCACGCCAAAGCCGTCATTCATTATCTGGAAGGAGATAAATGGGCGTGTGAAAGAGCAATGTATGCGGCGAATAGATCAACGGCGGTGGTGGCAGGAGGAGCTGCGGGTATTATTGGTGGGCCTGCAGGAATGGTCGCTGGAGCTACGGGCGCGGGGTTAGCCGTCGACGCGATCACATCTGCTGCTACTGGGCGCCCTCGGGGCGTGATAGAAGGCGTCAGCGACATCGTAACTGACATAGGAAACGGCGACATTCCGGTCAGGTCGGTGCTCAAAACTGGTTTATGCGTAGGAGCTGATGCTTTAAGCGGATTTGGGGGCGGTGCTATTGCGGGAAGCATTGGAGGCACGGTTGGCAAATCTGTTGTTAAAGACGCCGTCATAATCGTTGCAACAAATGTCCCGGCTTGTCAGATGATAGCTGCCGGATCATTAGTTCGCGGTGTCGCTGGAGCTGATGAATTTAATACATTACAATTGTCGTCCAATGGAGGGTCGGGGTCAACGTCCAAACCTGGCGCGAGCGGATCTGGATCACAGCCGCCAAACCAACCGAATAACAATAAGAAGGACCATCAAAAAGAGCAGAGCGAATCCCATTTGGCGGTGTTTTTGAGAATATTTAATGTTTCCTCTTTGGACGACGTTATTATCCGTGGAGTTCACATATTTCGCAATCTCGCGCCTGGCCAGTTGAAGGCGTTGAAAAATTTAATTAAACAACTAAGATTAAACGGTCTCTTAACAAGGGTTGTTAAGATTGTTGTCAATTTATTCAATAAATTGGATTTATGTGACATAAATTTTCAGAACTTCTTGAGTTTGGGTCAGTTTGTAGCTGCTTATATCGGTGAACAAGTTGCGCAGAGGAATCAGGCTCAACGAGCCACCCCAGGCCAGAGGCAGGAACCTTACGAGGTGCGTCGTCAGCAGAACCTTGACGAGGTGTCTGCCGAGGCGGTGCAGCCTCGGTCCAGCATCTACACCACATTAATGCAGTTATATTCCGAGATCAGGGGATTCTCCTGCACACCCAGTTTCAGAAACATATTTTCAGCGATCTACCACTACTTCAAACACAAGTCAGTGCCTCAAAGTGCTAATGTAATGTCCGTATCGGATTATTTTAACACAATCCAGTCACTTCTGCAGAGAGTGCGGACTCTGACAGAGTATGCACAGCTGACAGATACCTCGAATCCGAGGCGAGAGCTGGTCTTCGACCGAGTGATCAGATTATTTGGACAATTGCTGAGGATCAGGATAGTGCTGAAAATCCAAGATGGAAATCTGGAACTATCCTCGTGCTACATCATCGATGACAATAAGGAATACGACGAGGAAGGAGTCGAGTTCATTGACCCCGACAAGAAAAGATAATGTTATAATTAAAAAATACTTTTACGCGAACAGCACTCCACCACAACATAGAATTGTCTAACTTATTTAAACTAGCTATTGCCAGAGACTTCATCTGTGGAATTCAAAAGTAAAGCTTTAATCATGGAATTTGTTAAAGTAGCTTTCTAAAATAAAAATAGTTTATTATTGGTTTTTTGAACACCAGAAAATCTCGTGAAAATAACTTCAGTTCAGTTTTCAGTTCGGGCAAACACAAACCTTCAAATAGATATTTTATTTTATTAGTACCGAGTTAGTAAAACTGTTATCATGACATAGCAAACACTTCTGTTCTAACTGTACATATACTGTTCTTTGTTAACAGGCCCGCAGGTCGAATGGTCAGAGACCCTGGCTAACGAAACCAAGGGTCGCGGGTTCGAGTTCGGCTAGGGGCAAATGTTTCGTGTGTTGAAAACATTTGAACTCGAGTCATGTAAGATTATAAAAGTATTTAAGCGTGTCTATCCGTTCACCTAGTACTGATAGAACAAGCTTATAAACTTAGTTCGAAACTAGGGAATTGGTGTCAGTCTGGCGAATTTGTTTATTTTATTACTAGCTGTGCCAGCGGTGTCACCCGCGTTTATGGTTAATATTATAAAGACTATTTCCGTCATTCATGATTTCTATGTAACTTTAACCATTAAGGCTGCACACGCGACGGAAGCTTAAATAATGGAGTAACTTCGCCCATTTTCCCAACATTTCCCTTCACTACTCTGCTCCTATTAATTGTAGCGTGATGAAAAGTATACTATAACCTGCCCAGGAGTATGAAGAATAATTGTACCAAGTTTCGTTAAAATCCGTCGAGTAGTTTTTGTTTCTATAAGGAACATACAGACAGACAGACAAAAATTTTACTGATTGCATTTTTGGCATCGGTATCGATCACTAATCACCCGCTGATAGTTATTTTGAAAATATATTTCATGTACAGAATTGACCTCTCTACAGATTTATTATAAGTATAGATGTTCTAAAATAGTCTTACCGTTGGTTGGGTACCTATATTTAGTTAGACAAATAATTACGCTTTAAGTATTAGATGTATGAAGCCAAATGCTCCGTAAAACGAACCAAAGTCGGGTCGAACTATCGGAAGACGAGTACGGCGTGGTCTTGGGAGAATCGTTGTTTGAGGACGCCTCATACCGACATACCGAGCATAAGTTATGGTATATGCAATGATATTTTACTACAGATGTCATACGATTTCATTTAAACAACATTGAGAAACAATTAAACACGGATAGCGTGATTTAAACAGAACGCGAAGAGAGTTAGCGTCTATCATTATGCGCAAATGAAAACAAATGTAAAAAAACGTCCAAATTGAGACTCTTCTGAGACTGGAAACATACTTGTCTTATTTATATTTTAATATCATAGGGTACACGTATATAGTGGGTAGAAAGGTATCGTGGTTCTCAAATAATGATTTGCTTACTAAAACTTATTATTGAATAATACTGTAATTTTAAATAACTTTTTATTTCTTTTAACAATACTTATAATATTCTAAAAATACGTATAATATATTTTTATATCATGGTTTATCAATTGGTTACATGAAATATTACAGTGTCTATCTACACTGTAATATTTCATGTAACCAATTTATACTTTTGATAAATACCTATATTAAACTTTCAAGCAAATGTTTTTATTTTTATTTTATCATACTAATATTTTCCCAACTCAAGAAAATCGAAATATGCCAGTAGGTATGTAAGTATGCTTTTTTTGGGAATAGTCTATGAGAGAGCCCCCAGGCCAAATCCGGTCAGTACGAATACTGTATAGATCTACACTATTATTAAGTATATAGAGGAAATATTTGTATGTATGTATGTAACGAATAAACTACTGGACTGATTTCAAATAATTTTTTACCATTAGAATGCCAAATTATCCCTGATTAAGAAGGCTATAATTATACATAAAAGGTTAGGTTAGAAAATAATTTCCACCCGTGCGAAGCCGCGGCGGGCCGCTAGTATGAGACAAGAGGGGGCGCAGAAACAAAATAATATATTAATATTCATAGATATACATAATAGCCAACATTTGACTGGCTCGATGGAGCATTGAGTAGTGACCCTGCGTCATGCGCCAAGAGTTGTGTATTCGATTCCTACACGCAGAATAAATATTTGTGTGATGAATACCTACTTGTGTTTGTTTTGTGTCTGGGTACCTATATACAATTTGGAGCGTTTGTAGCTCAATGGTAAGGACCCGCGCCTCTTAACCGAGGAGTGTGGGTTCAAACCCGGGCACGA
The DNA here is from genome assembly GCA_951394215.1 of Glyphodes perspectalis. Lineage (NCBI taxonomy): Eukaryota > Metazoa > Arthropoda > Insecta > Lepidoptera > Crambidae > Glyphodes > Glyphodes perspectalis. Next base: position 1,337,725 of record OX596225.1, on the reverse strand, counting down.
ACCTCTGGATTTTTCAAGTCGATGTACGTATTCATATCACTAGCTCGACGGTGAAGGAAAACATCGTGATGAAACCTGCAAATTCAAACAACTTTGGATTTGTAACCATGATCCAAAAATTGTCTGGTTCCCCTATCTTAGGGTTTGAAGGTCAGATCGGCAGTCGCTTCAATGTAATTACCAGACTCGCTAAATCCTGGATCATGGCCTAAGCGGACCCCGTCTGATTCTGACATCCGTAACACAAGTGCTTAATCTATTTGCTTCGGAGTCAGATCAATGTATGTGATGTTGTCTGATATTTATTTATTACTAGCTGTGCCAGCGGTGTCACCCGCGTTTATGGTTAATATTTTAAAGACTATTTCCGTCATACATGATTTCTATGTAACTTTAACCATTAAGGCTGCACACGCGACGGAAGCTTAAAAAATGGAGTAACTTCTCCCGTTTTCCCAACATTTCCCTTCACTACTCTGCTCCTATTGATTGTAGCGTGATTAAAAGTATACTATAACCTGCCCAGGAGTATGAAGAATAATTGTACCAAGTTTCGTTAAAATCCGTCAAGTAGTTTTTTCGCGTTCGTTCGCTCGCGACAGCTGACTTGACATAACAAGCCAGCCACCATACTGGTGGCAAGGGGGCAACACCAGGAAGTAGCTAAGGTCAAAGTCAAAGTCAAAGTTATTTTATTGTGTGGTAAGGTTGGTAAGGTAAAGTTGTGGATAGGTGAGACTTCGGAGCGCAAGATCCTTGTACAGTCAACTGCTTCCGGCGTTATAACATTTTACACTTCCAACCTGGAGCATAGGTTCCGCTGTTGCAACTCCATTCTGGCTGGCCGGTGAAGGTAAGCGCAGTAGTGAAGGGTGTGTAACTGTCTGTGAGTGTGTACCGCGCATGTCTGTGTGGTCCCCCTCGAGGTAGGGTCCGTGTTGTCGCCACTCAACGGCTCGCCACAAGCCGCCCTGCGGAGACTGACTGCACTTACGGGAGTTGTTTTGTTGCATTTCATGCAGGGACTAGTAAAAAAAGAAGGACCCCACGCTGTCATACTTTATCGTGAAGCCACGTTTATGCATGTGTGAGTGAGCTATGTAAGGATACCAGTTATCGGATATCTGTCATTTGGAACACTTATTATGTCAATGTGTGACGTAAGTTGCGTGTCAAGTTGGAGCACCTGATGAGCTTCAATGTCTAGTTAGTGGCACGGAGTCCTTCTTTTTTTACTAGCCTGTGATTTCATAGTGCGAAGCTCACCTACTCTTGCTAGCGGGCGTCACATCCTTATTATTAATTAATATCTCGCGAGATTGCAAATTGTCGAAAGTTTGAGAGCCGTAACAGTGTGAGGCCCGGGGCGGCAAATCTGTACCAGCAGTGGCGTAGCTACCCAGGGGCAAGGCGGGGCGGTGCCCCGGGGACCTTATCTTGGGGGGGCCCAAAAACCTGATAAACACACCTCTTCATTTGAGGTTGATTTGACTCTGTCTAACGCAGGAAGAAAAATGTTAGTGTCCTCACTGCAGTAGGGGGGGGGGGGTGGCTGGACCCAAAGCTGCGTATGCCCATGGGCCCTAGTTTCTTTTTTGCCCCAGGGCCCTTTGTCACCTAGCTACGCCACTGTACCAGGCCCGTAGTAGGGGGCTAACCTAACCGTGATGTTCTCAACCAATCTCAACGAGGATCCGCCAACTACGCAGGAGATATTATAGTCAACAAGTGCCTGCGCAAACACAGGTGCACTCTCTATTCCTTCACATTCAAAGTCCCGTGAGACGGCAATTCGACATGACCGGAGAGAGGTCAGGCGCAGGACCAACGGCTTAACGTGCTTCCTGAGACACAGGGGTGATAAACCGCCATTTCCTGACTCCGGGCTGCTATTGAGTAATTTCAATATTGAAATACCCAAACACAGAGAATCGTCCCGGGACTTGAACTCGGGATGGGATATCTCGATCCTTAGGCGGCGCATGCTACCACTAGACTAACGAGGCAGTCGACTTTATATGTTTAGTTAAGTTTATGGCTTACATTGATTCCAGGTACGCAAAAGAAATAGCAATAATCTACATATTTACGTGTTTAGATAAAATCTAAATACATTTTACCAACTTTTTCTCCGCCGTGTCTCACCTCCAAAATGTGATAGGAGCGAGTAAGTATATAATTGATTTATAAACCTATTAATTGCTTATAAATAATTTATTGACTGGCCCGTTGGTCCAGTGGCAAGAGACCTTGTCCACGAAGACAAGGATCGCCGTTTCGAATCTCGCTAGGGCCAAATGTTTCGTGTTATTAACTTGGACATTTGTACTCGAGTCATGGATGTTTATAAAAACGTATTTAAGTATGCCTATATCTATTAGTTCACCTAGTATCCATAGTACAAGCATAAGCTTAGTTTAGAACTAGGGAATTGGTGTGTCAGGTTGGAGAATTCATTATTATTTATATTATTTATTTATAAGTATATGTATTATTTATTTATAACTCCGTGCGTGGGCAAACAAATGATGAACGTAGCTTTGCAGATTCCCAGCACAAGTTTGTTTATTATACTGCGTTTATACAAAGTACCGAAATAGCACATTACAATATGTTGTTTCTTCTTATAGGTACGGTATCATGCCAAAGATGGTCCAAAATAGATGAAATCGTAACCTATTATCTTTATCAATTTATATATTTAAAACTGAATCGTTCTGAATCTGAATTTCTTGACTGATTTTTATGTAGGTACATTTTTGTTTTTAACGCTTCAAGAGGAGTGATTTAAAACGAAAAATAATAGGGAAAATCTTGAAGAATGGTAAGTGTAGTAAAGTTCAACTAGTAAATTATAAAAATATTTACAATGCTAATTTTAGCTAAATCCTGCTACTAGTATAAATGCGAAAATAACTCCGTAAATAATGTTTTCTAGTTCAAAATTAACCGATATTTGTACCTTATGGGATGAGTTCGTCTACTATACAAAAAGCAGTAATATACACATAAAAAATATTTTATGTAGAGTTACCTAGTATATTTATCGCTTCTTGCCACTAGATATTAAGTATTTCATAGAAATAGGTTGATAGATATCAAGTGGTTATTTCATATCAACATCAACTGCTGTGTGACTTCCTGTAGTGCGGTGTTCAACAATGCCGTGTAAAAACTACATATTGAAATTCACACTGCGATAATAATATAACAGCTTAAGTAAATATATGTATAATATAAAAAGACTAGTTATATACGCAAAGGAAAAAAACGTCACGCTCGCAACCTTGAAGGGGTAGTCAGAGTCGAAGGGCCAGATACCACTTTAACATCTTTTGGTCAAAATAAAAACTGGGTTAAGCAAGATAGATTGAAATTTATGATAAAAATAGTGACAAGTGGCTAGCTCATCGCCTTTACAATTACATTCCCAACACCCGAGTCGTTTTTTACTATGACATGCTAGTCAGGAACACATTTGGCACCTTTTTTAAGTTAGAGACCAACGTGCGAAAAAGTAAGTATAACTATCTTATACTTCCGATGTTGGTCTAGGACTTAAAAAAGAATGTGCCAACTGTGTTTCTTGCCTAGTATGTCGTAAAAGCCGACTAATGGTATATGGGGTTGTGGGTATGTGATTGTGTAGGCGACGAGCTAGCCACTTGTCACAATGTTTTTCACAATGTTCAATCTAACCCAGCCTAGTTTTGTTTTTGGCTGAATGTAGTTGAAGGGGCCTGCTGCTCCTTTGACTCTTTCTACCCTTTCGGGGATTATGGGCGTGATGTTATGTATGTATGTATGTATGTATGTATCTTATACTCTAATATATCTTATATTATACTACTTAATATGTAAAGCTGAAGAGTTTGTTTGTTTGCAGGCCCTAGTAGTCAGAGGAAGGCTATAGGCTAAGTATATTACATTAACTATAAACGCGAGTGAAACCGCGGGCACAGCTAGTTGTATATAAAATGTGTGTACGTTTCCAGTTTTTGTATAGTCACTTTAGTGTACTGGATAATTTTTATACGCGATGTTATGCATCACTTAACATGACGCCTGCAATCTCAAAGGCAGGGTCCAAAGTGCAATTGTTGTAAGCTACTTCGACCACATTGGAACAAAAAATTATTGATTGGGGTTAGATGAAAAATTTCAAAAACATTCAGTCGAATTGAGAACCTGCTCCTTTTCTTTGAAGTCGGTTAGAACTCTAGCTCATCGTCTACAAGTCACAAGCCCAATACACCACTAGTCGTTTATTACGACATGCTGGGCATGGAACATCTGCTTGTGGAGTTTCCGAACCACATATCTGAACCTAATTTCGCCACCGCGACATATGCTTATATTACAATGTTATGTATTATGCATATAAGTAAGTAGGTACCTAATAATCATTTTTATTTCCTTCTTTCTTCTTTCTAATTTGCCGCAAGAATTAGTAAATTACAAGCGAAGTACCTAATAACAGAATTTAGAAAAATAACTAGTAAGTATTTAACACGGCCTAGTAAAAAAGGAAGGACCTTGATGAGGTTACGTCATTTCATTAAAGAGTTCCTATGGTCACCTTCCAGCTCCATCATCAGACCCTGGTCACCACCTAGGATTGAAGTACTCATCAAGACGATGGCGCACGCGCCATCAGTTTTTAGTAGGGTGTTACTTTATAAGGTTTAGTAAATATATTTTTGGCCCAAATATAACATGGTATCAAAACTATAGTGCATCGATTATATTAGATTATATACGATTCTCTAAAAATAAATATCAGATTCAGTTGTATTATGTAAAAGTTCGAATCAAACCGGCCAATCTGGATAAAATTTTGCACAGAGCTTGGTACGACGTCTTTACACGCCCGTTGGACGCTCGTGAACGCTCTGAAACAGATCGGTATACGCAATACACACAATATTAATGTATACTCGACGACTGGCTCGATGGCGCATTCGGTAGTGACTCTGCCCCATGCGCCAAGAGTTGTGGGTTCGATCCCCACCGAGGACAAACATTCGTATGATAAATACTTGTGTTTGTTCTGTGTCTGGGTGTTAATATCCAATATTTAAGTATATATTTGTAATACCACTGTTGATTCTGATGTCCGTAACACAAGTGCTTAAGCTACTTACCTCAGACTCAGATCAATGTATGTGATGTTGTCGGATATTTATTTATTATTTATTTATTTACTGGCTACTGGTTCGGACATATGGAAAGAATAGGAGATGAAACATTTCGCATATGAACTATTGGTGGAAAACGCATCGCCTCGCCGCCAACCGCATAGCTTAAGATCTCAGCGAACAGACGCGGTTTGTACTATGTATACAAACTCTGTTTTTTAAACTATAGATTATTAGACATATAGACACGGGTAGAGCCGCGGGGCGGAGATAGGTTTTAAACAATTATGCTCATACTGTACCTATGCCTGGTCGTTTATCAAGGTCAAGGTAAGCATAGGTCCTTTAGTGATAATTTCACTATGATAACTACATTATCTTGCACTTGAATTGTGTTCAACCAAGTCACGGGCGAGATGTATTTAAGTAAGTGGCCTGTACTTGCGCCTAGAGTTGCCTTTATCGTTCCACACTCATCAGTCAGATTGTAAATGGTCTAATTAGGTGAGTGTTTATTTTTTCATTCCTTTCCACAGCCTTTTTAAAAGCTAATAGGTCCGATCTTCGGCTTTGCTCTCCAGTCATCCAAACCTCTACTTCTCATCTCATATCTATAAAAGTTCAGAGAAAGTCATATCAAAATTTGTGCGGGCGGTTTTGAGGGGAACACCCAACAGTCCGAAATACATATTGAATTCCGAATTTAAATATTCCGATTTCCCTTATTTAATTCCGAAATCCGAACATGATAGTTCCTAAGGAACAAAATTCTGACTATTGAAAAAACAATAATTTTCCCGAATGTCATAAATTAAACGTATTTTTAACTTTCCGATAATAATCAAAAATCGATTGTGTAATTAGCCCGAAATAGGATACTTCGTATTATAATAAACAGAGCGCGAGTCGGACGAGCGAAAAGACCGTGCCGAGTCCGACCAAGCGCCAGAAATGACCTTGATAAATATTTATTAATGTTAAATATTCGGATGTTTGATAATCCTAATTCGTATTTACGATATTTCGGGCTTTTATTGATTTGGGATTTTTATAACTCGAGTAGTAAGGATTCGAGAGTTCTGGCTCACCCCAGGGCTGGCTCAACTGGTCAACTTTGGGGGTGTCCCGAGGGGAAAAAAAAAAAAAAAAAAAAAAAAAAAAAAAAAAAAAAAAAAGGTTTTGGGGGTGGTTTGAGACGATTGCAGTGATCCCCGTCTTCGTATCTCTTACGGATCCAGAGATAGCTTTTTGCTACGAACATGCCCTAGTTCGTTAACTAATTTAAAAACGACCCAGCTCGCCGTCGGGTCAACATTACTTAATCACCTATTGTCAATGACTCATTGTATTTGCATTACGTTCCTTTGCTTGTTGTTATTATGCAGTGCTTTAGATCTAGTTAAATAAATTTAGTCTAGGTTTATCACTATTCATGTTATCGAAATTGCTGAATTATAACAAACGGAATGATTTGGTTGAAGATTATTCTTCCAAAGCTGGTTTCTGCTAGGTCATAAAAAAAAATAACCCTAACCTATTTTTAACAAGTACTTACTTATATTCACCACAAATTTTATGTTTGACATTGTTTCTTCTTTTTATTCTCTTTTACGTTCCCAATTGCTGTATTAAAAACCAATGACAACTTGTTTCTGTCTGGTCATAAAAATAACTCTAACCTATTTTTACAATTGTATTGAAATTACAACTTGTTTTTCCAGACTCATAAAAAAATAACCCTAACCTATTTTGTTTGCAAGTTTATTTATTTATTTATTTTTTAAAATATCAGAATACATCACATACATTGATCTGACTCCGAGGTAAGTAGCTTAAGCACTTGTGTTACGGATATCAGAAACAACAGTGGCATTACAAATATATACTTAAATATTGGATATTAACACCCAGACACAGAACAAACACAAGTATTCATCATACGAATATTTGTCCTGGGTGGGGATCGAACCCACAACTCTTGGCGCATGGGGACAGGGTCACTACCGAATGCGCCATTGAGCTTATTAACCCTAGCCTATTTTTTACAAGTATATTCACCATAAATTATACGTTCGACATTGTTTCTTCTCTTCATTGTCTTTACGTGTCCAATTACTGTATTAAACCCCTTTCTTTTTCCATACCATATGCTAAGAGTCGGCTCTGGCAAAAGAAAAGGTCTATGTACAAACCAAAGGTAAGTAATATATCGTAAATATAAATCTGTTGGGTGACATGGACAATCACATCGAAACTTGAAAACCTTAATTAACTAGTTGATAGGGACCGCATTCTCAACATATCTATGTATTACTTTCAAAAAGACTACTTATCTATTGCAAATAAACCATTATAGGTATGACGTAGATATCTATTTCAAATAAATCATTACTATAATTGTGGTTCGAAACTTGAAAACCTTAATTAACTAGTCGATAGGGACCGCATTCTCGACATATCTATGTATTACTTTCAAAAAGACTACTTATCTATTGCAAATAAACCATTACTATAATTGTGATCATTATTAATTTTTAATGATCTACATACAATATCTTGGTATAAAACCACGACGTTCCACAGTATTCTCTACAACTCGTGCATTGGATTCGTGAAGTGTCACATACAACAAGTGAAGTGTTACGTTCTTCTATTCATTGCAAACATCATGGATGTAAGTATTGCATTGTAGTCATGCTACTTTTGTTGTACATATCCTGATTTAATGTAGATATTTCTAAATTGACTTTACCTAAGTTCCTTGACAAGATGCTTTGTAAAGCAGTTGAATAAGGATTAATCTTATTATTTTTCACAGATTGCTAAGTCTACAATAAATGGTGAAGATGTGACGTTCGAAGAAAACACATTCAAAAGATACTACTTTCCTTCTTCGGATGAGGAAGATCTCTGCCCATACCAAGACCAACGCGCTATCAAAAGAAACATTGACTCTATTGACGAATTCTTCACCGAGCCAACAAAGAAAAAAATCAAATCAAAACGGTCGTCTACAGTAGGACGACCAAATAAAGACAATATCTCATATATTTCAACCAATGTGGATGATGGCGCCACCGCAACACACCTCATCAAAATAGAGGTGTATGACGTGAAAAAATTGGAGAATATCAACCCGGCGGATCACTGGAAACACGCCGACATTCGTATTAAATATTTTACTAAACCTACTAACGACGTGGTGCATAAGAAAACGCGTCAGATTATTTACGAAATCACAAAGGGAATATCCAATTCCCCAGACTGTCAAAAATATTCAATTAAAAATAATAAATAACATTTATTTACCATTTCTTTGTTTTTTTTTATACCTTTAATTAGGTACCTGGTAGGGTTTATAAGTAAAACAAAATATATTATCTTAAACAATTTATTAAAATTTTATACATTACATTAAAAAAGTATTAAACATTTGATTTAACAATAAATCGTTTTGATCATTGTCTTCATTAAACATTTTTATATAATCATTTAAACTCATACCTCTTAGCTTAAAGTACAAATAAAGCAAACAATATTCACCGCAAACAGACGAAAATATACTTTGAATTGATTTATCATTATAAATCCACCTACTTGTGTTTTTTCTTAAAAACGACAAATGGTAACTTTCAGGCTTACGACCAAAAGTATCAAAGTATTCACCAACGCCGTCGGCATGAATAAAAACTGCCACCCAATGTGATCCAGACATTGTATCAGGATCAAGATTACTTATCATACAAAAAGGTCGTGTGACATAAATTGGATGTCGATTAGCAGCAAATACATTAAATTCTAAAGAATGACACAACTTTTTCATATATTTTTGAATTTCTAAAGAATTCATGATAATAAAATAACATGTGCATCTTATAACATTATCTAAACTTAACTACTAAAATCTACGCTCACATTTCTGTTTTTATCTATTTCAATTATATTGTCAAACTCAGCATACACAATGCAATTTACAGTCTTAGTAAGAGCTGTTTCAAACCTAACTTCTAACCGTACGCTCCCATGTCGTATAAGATTCCAATGGGCGGTTGAATTTGCAGATAAATCTGGAGTTAAATCAAAAGCCATAAGGCAATATCCGTTTGCGTAACCGTGTCTAGAAATACCATTACCTTCATTTAAAAAATGAATTCCAGTCCCAGAGAACAAAGTGTGATAAGTTGAAGTAAACAAATTGTTACTAAATACGGGTTGTAACGCTTTCGAAGGGATCTGCATTCCATCAATATATAAACTGAATGTGCTTATACCATAATTATCAAAATCATATGGATTTTTTGAAAAACTACCATTAAAGGATGTATTGTCTACAAATCCAATTATACATCTTTTTGGTACTTGACCGAGAAATATATTATCAAGAGTTTTACCCTGAATTCCAGATGGTATGGTTAGTACTTTTACTTCCGCTCTAGTTATAGGATACTTAGCAGTAGTAGTTGCTAAAACTTTTTGATGAGCCAGCAAAACAGTAGGATTTATACGAGCTTTACGAATCATAAGTGTAGCGTCAGTGATGGTAACTTTTAACTTAACATCATTAGAAGAACACATTAAATTAAATGCATCCCGGGAACGTACTAGCTTTACACACATTTCAACACCATTTATCAAAAATTTTTCTTGATTGAATACATCTCCATGTAGATGTCCTATCATTTCTACTTCTTTACTTTCTTTCACAAGTTTTTGTCGTATTATATATCCTTTATTGGAATCATCAGTAGAATTCATTTTTCCGGCCGTATCTTCATACCATAGTCCACAAGTGAGATGAGATTCCTTTGCTGATGGGGCGTAATTTAAAAGTGTTTCAATATAAGCACGATACCCATAAGTATTATTTGGAGGTGACACCAATTTTTGATTTAAATAAACATCTAACTGACTGAAAAGTGAGTGGAGCCAATTGTTAACCGGAGCCACAGAATCAGTTGGTAGTAGTGGTGTCAGGTCTTGATTTAGGACTTTTGCTTTGATATGAATCAGAGTATGTGACAAATCGATATAGTCATCACCAGTTCCAGGAATCTGAAATTCTATTGGTCCATCATCGCTAAGAGATGAAATTGGTTTGTAATGAATCCATTGACCATTTTCTATACTAGTTTGAGTAGCTGGTAAAGCAAATAAATCCAATTCGGACTTTACACATTCGCATGAATGGTTATGTAAAAATGACATTTTAATACTCGGAAAATATATCGTTGAATTTGATATTATTATCTTTCTTTGCTTTTTTATGTGCTCTTCGTTTTGAACGTTGTGACTGACTGATGCTCATTAATTGCTGTCTTTTACTTTTATATCCCGAACCTCTCATAACCTGATCTAATTTCTCATCAGACTTTCTCTTGAGATTGGAAGTTGCTTCTTTAATACGATTTTTGACGGATTCGTTAAGGGGTTTTGTCTGTACCATATCAGATAAAAGTCCTACTCCTGCATTTAAGGCCTCTTTACCAATAACTTTAGCTCCACTTGATAGTAATGGTAAAACTGAACGAAAGAGTCCACCTAAAAAGCTCCCAATCCCATGTCCACGTTGATGCGCTACACCCTTATAGATCACACCCACACCAGAACCAGCCTGATGTGTATAATAATGTTCATAAGGACAAATATTATTATTATATTTTGAATACATTATTGTTTTCGTTTGAAATGTAGTTTAACACAGGTCGTCCCGAACTGAAATGGTACCTTTTCTCCAGTGTTTGTTCTTATATCTATTTCTATCGTATCAAATTCTCTACGCATTACAGATACATAATGTGGTGGAGAAAAAATATGCATTTTATTTGATCCATATGTGTATTTTGCTGGATCTAACGGTATAATTCTTAGTAATGGACTCATTACATCACCAACCATTTGGGGTTCAATGATATCACAATACACAAATAATTGTGATGGCAATCCCAAGTATAAATTAGCAGGGAATTTACTGACTCTTTTAGCGACTACATTAGTATTTGGATCAAATCCAAGTAGAAGACTTAATTTTGGTGAAAACCTTAAAGATATCATTTTAGCATCATCACGAGTCAGTGTAATATATTTTGATACTTTGTCATGACGTAATTTAAAAGTTTCTCTTGAGTTCAAAGCAGTTAAAATGTCTTCAATATTTTCATAACTAGATGCTGGTATATGAGTTTTGTATGTGACCATTGATTCAGTTTTTTCATCATCTGGAACCGTCATCAATTTGGTGATGTACATTATATTGTCATGATCTTGAACAGTAAACATGGTACATGGATATTGAAATTCAACGATTCCCACCAACCATTCTCCTTCTAATTTAATTGACTTCGGCAGCTTTGTACAAAAATTTGCTGTTGTGTTTTCCGGGAAGTATGCGACGGAACTGTTACTTGGTAAAGTTAAATAAAAACTATCACCATTCATGATTCTTTAAAACTTGATACTGGTATCCAACTATTAAATTTATTCGGATAACCTTTCCACTTGACTAACAATTCTTTTCTGTGACCAGAATAACGTGTACGTATAATTTTATCTATTTTAAATTTCATATTAGGATCATAACTAACTTTTTGTAATTCTTTTTCATAGAAAGTGCCGGTTATCGTTTCATTTTGTAAATCTTTTAAGGTATATACTACCCATGGCGATCTTTCTATAACTGATGTAACAACAAAAACTTCATCACTCCAATTTGTTTCATAACCTTTTTGGAATATGTGTTTATACTTTGTAATTCTTACATAATCACCGACATTAAATTTTGGTTTAAATATTCGATCAGATTTATTATTTTCTTTTTAATTACCATATAGGTTACACCATACTGTCATAATGTTATTAGAATTTACATCACAAGGACACATCTTTATACTTCTATGATAGCTGTAATTATATGAGTGAAGTAATTGTTCTAAGATATCAGTATAACGATAAGTATTGTTATGAGTAAAATAACGCCACATTTTAGTTTTTAAGGTTCTCTGGAATCGTTCCACTATACTTGCTTTAATATCGGGATTATTAGTAGTATAATAATTAATGTTGTAGGTTTTCAAAAACGTTTGAACCTCTTTTGAAATGAATTCTGTGCCTTTATCTGATTGCAAATGTGTCGGAGTAGCTTTTGCTTCCGAAAATATACTAGCTAGACATTCTTTAACTGTGTCAGAATTTTTTTTTCGCATTGCTCTTGCAAACGCATACTTACTGAACACATCAATAACACACAAAATATATTTATAACCATCATTATATTCACTATAAGATCGCATATCACTTAAATCAGCTTGCCATAGTTCATTAAAGTTAGATAATATGTACTTATTTCTATGAAATCGTCGTTGTACAGGTTTGTGTAAAGTGTAAGTTTCTTGTGATCCTAACCATTTTTTTGTTTCTTCTCTTGACATTTTATTTTTCATAGCATCTGCTAACTTATTCAAACTGCTGTAACCAGCTGGATGAGAAATATCATAGTAAATATCATGAATTTCTAATAAGGGGTCCATTTCTGCCAATCTATTTTCTTTTTAACTTTTTCTTTATTAACCGCTTGATTAGATAGTGGTGTAGAATATTCGGGTTCTTTTCTTACGTTGGATTCAAACCTTTTACCAAAGTCAGGGGTATCAGACATAACATTAATAAAAGTAGCTCTTCTTGGATTACCAATGTAAGATAAAGGCACTCGTAATTCTTTCAATACTGTAGCGAATTCTGCCCAACCAGCCGGCGAACTGTTTTTCAAAGGTCTGATCACATCGTTCAGAAGGTCGACAATATTGCTCTTATAAACTTCCTTATTATCAATAAAAACAGTACCTCCTTGATTCCAATAAATCTTTTTCTTGTTTTTTAATAGCAAGTCTAATAGGAGCTCACCTTTTATTTTATATGTTTTTGGTAAAAGTTGTATCAATTGAGATTTAGTGTAATTGTCATTAACACCAACATTGTGGTCGTCTATCTTTGGAAAGTCTTGTTTAGTTTCTGAATCCTGTGTCTCAGCATTCTCATTTTTTATATTTTCTGTTTCCCCTAATGATAGTATTGGTATTTCTAAAGGTTTACGATCTTTACCAACAAAATACAAATATCTTTGTAATGCTTGCAAATATAGTGACCATTTTTCTCGATCGTCAATTTTTGTTTTTAAAACTTTATGCATTTCTTCATCAAGACGAGACAAATTATTGACGTTACTCTCCGATTTATCATTTTTTAGTCTTTCAATTATTTCAGGTTCGATCAATATCATTTTCTTAGCATTCTCCATTTTTTACAATTAATTATTTAATAATTGAACTCAAAACTGCATTTAATACAGACCCAAGAATTATCGGTAAGAATGCTCCTCCTTTTTGAATTATTATATTTTTTCTCAACTTATTTGTTCCTTTTGAAATTAGTTTTCTTAAAACGTGTTTATATTTTTCTAATTTAACTTTGTCTTTCGTTGGAATTGGAACTTTACCTTGGATGACGTTATAAATGCACTCACAAAGGCAATTTATTTCTTCTTGATTGCAAGATTTTAATAACGCTTTGCGGAATTTAGGTTTAAGCACATGTAACGCTCTTAAGAAATCCGTATGTGTAGTAACTCTTGGCTTCATCGTTACGAAATGAAAGTTTTTTGTTGGTTGCCACTGTATTTATATCCCTTTTTGGATATGTAACAAATTGTGTACTGATCTGGGAATATATCAGTCTTGAAACGATACATATCATCAGTGTTTTGTTTTAAGTCAATCATCAAGTACCCATGGGGTTTATTCGTAGCGTCTCTATATGCATCTTCAACAAATTTTGCATTTTCGGGTAAAAGTTGACGACTCAAAAAACGGATTTGTGTTCTGTCTCTTGGATTTTTAAAATATATTATATAACTAGAATTTAGTGAGATATCGCGTTGTCCTTTACCCTGATGAAACAAATTTTGAGTTATGTAAAATACACTTAAGTTTCTGTGATGACTTCCTTTAGTAAAGATATCAACAACACGACCATCGCACTCTCTCATTAAGTCATCAATTATTATAAGTTGGGGTTCTTTTCCATCAAACATGTTTAAGTCAGGAATTCCCTCATAATAATTTACACCACTTAGGTTATACAACGGTTGCATTTCATCATAACACCACAAAATATTCACGAACTTTGTATCGCATATTTGTTTTATATATTTAATAAATTCACAAACAAAATTAGATTTTCCACAACCACTAGGACCAGCAACAATTGCAGTAAATGGATGTACAAAGTGGATCATGTTCATCAACACGTGCACTCTCTTAAGAATTTGATAATGGTATGAAAGAAAAGTTCAAATAATTACTAAATAAAATAATTTATTTATCATACATATCATGAAAACAAAGAAAAAAAAAACAAACAAAAAAAGAAAGCAAACATCAATACAAACATATAATTAAAATAGAACACAAAAAAACAGCAAATGTTATCAATAATATACACATATTACAAAAAACTAATAAATAATACAAAATTGATGCAACTTAGGTACCTACATTAGTAAACTATCTTAATTTGTAATGACCCCAAGCTAATGTGTTAGTAGAATTAGGTACAATGTAACGCTTGGTATCGTTATATGATAAACAAACTTTGTTTATTTTTTGAGTAAAAATAACATGCTTTATTGATCTAAATCTATACATTTCTGCGAGTTGAATATTTTTATCAAACAAACAATTTTTATAATTTTCTAATTTTAACTTTTTAGTTACAGATTTGTTAACACCTTTAGCTTTAGTTGTTGTTTTATTGTTAACTTGCATAGCATACATTTTCGAACGCAAGCCAACAAATTCTGAAAATATGTTACCATTGTGTTCGTCTTTAAAATATCCTAACTTTTTCTTATTAACTAAAGGAAACCCATACATATTATTTTCTTCGTAATCGGATGTATCAAAATAATTATTGATGTCTAGTTTAATTTCTTTATAAAAATCTGTACAAAATATTTGGTAAACTAAGCTGTCAGTGTCTGTGTACAATAACTTCAAATTATTAAATTTACATTTCATATATTTATAGTGAAAATCATACATCAATGTTTTGGATATATCTAATATACTAAATCCTAAATAAATAGGTTTGTTGTAAAGAAGTTTAGTTTTGTGTAGTTGTACTGCTACTAAATTTTCAGAAAAAATTGATAAACTATGAAATTCCGGCTTAGCAATTAAACTTTGAACTCCTTTCTTTTTACCCTGATTTTCCCAATGAGTTAATAATTTTACATTTACTCTTTTTTCAATATTTTCCATGGTTTTACCAAAAATAGAATTATTCATTAATTTATAAAAATCTTTTTCAAAATCAGATGTTGCTAATGTACGTAAATGTGTGTTTAAATCAATATATTTTTTCAACCAGGGGCTCTGTTTAAATTTTAAAACTCTATGAACTTTCGTTACTTTTAAACCTAACTCTAAACTTTGTAAAAGATTTCTGTAATGAATAATATATTTTTTCTTATCATTTAAATTTGGAACTAATTTTAAATCTTTAGACCCACCTATACATACATTTTCTGGACACAAAGGAAAATCAGAGTGGGAATCATGTAAGTTAATGGGATATTCTAAATCTACTTCTAATATGTACCCAATGTCTGAAACGTTAGATACATTAAAATCTACATCACTATTTTCCCATTCAAATTGAGAAATCGGTAGGTACTGCGACATAGCCCACCCATACAAATTATTAGCGTCTAAGTATGTTAGATAGGAAATAGGCTCATTGGCTTGAAAACTATCCATATAAGGGTTATTAGCTTTAGCATAGCGATTACTACATTGGGAAACACCCCCTCTTATACCGGATTTAATAAATGCAATTTTATCAAAATCAGTCAATAATTCCATTTGAACTTCAGTAAACTTGAGCATAGCATCCCAACTTAATCCCGGGGCAGTATAATAGTGAGCAGGATCCAATCCATAAGTTTTTAAACAAACATTCCTAAAGTTTTCAAAAACATCACTTAAAAGTAATACATCAGTTTTAAGGTAAAGATTAGAATAGTCAGACATTATGCAACATTTAAAATGTGACCAAACTTTTTGCGCATGATCATAATCTTTAGTGGAAATAGATGAACCCGTAAGAGAACTAAAGAAATCATCTATGTTTGGCAGAGAAGGAAATTTTAATAATTCAAAAGAAGTCATAAACTCATAAGGATAAACACCTTTTCGTTTTAACAATCCGAAGTCTTCTTCGTTAGGATATTCCTTTCTAAGTTCAATAAATTGATTGTTATTAAGGTTACAAGCTAATGAATCTAAGCTACTAGATAGAAATTTAAAAGAATCGATAAACCTTAAACTGATATGTTGACCGTTTATTTTGAGAATTTTAGAAAATGAGATATATTTTTCTTTATTTTGTGGAATTATTTGTACTTCACCCTCAGCAAAATTCAAAGCGTGAACGATAAAGTGAGCATCGTAATTACTAAGGTTATGTAATATTACTGGTACAAAATCTATTTTATGAAACTTTTTACTGCATATCTCATGTGACACACCAATAAAGACTCCTGTATGCCAGTCATAGTCAATATATTGTTCAGATAAATCTTTTTCGCATATGTAACATATTTTGCCTTTTTCTATGGTTTTTTTATCTTCATCCGTAAGAGGAAGGGGAGCTGTTTGGAAACTGTTTATTCTACAGATGGTTTTTAAGTCATCTTGAAGCTTATTCATAAAAACATCAGAACAGTGTTCTCCACTGTATGTTACATACTTAGAAAGATTATCGTTAAATGAACATTTAATATAATAACCAAAACTGTACACATCATGTCTCTGAACATTGGTGGTGGAGGATTGGTTAGGATCATTACTACAAGAAGAAATAGGCTTTACAAAAGATTCAAAATCAGCATAAATAACAAAAGGAACTCTTTTTTTCTTATCAAAATTATCAAAGCATAATCTATCACTCGGAACATTTTCACTAAACCAATTTTTCTTAAATATCTTGGAGCTCGGTAAGTCTGTACGAATATGTGTACAATCTTGTGTTTGGTGTGTGGTTAACGCATCGTTTGTTGTAAAGTATAGTAAGCAACCATCACAAATATGAATAGCACCATTTCTTGAAGTAATCTGCCTACTCACTAACCGTGAAAGATTTTTAATGTAACAATAATGTCCATTACTTCCATTAGCAACATATAGTAAATTAACATGAATGGCTTTTCGGGACTTAGTAAAATATAAGGGTCCAACCACTTCATGATTTTTTGATGTGTTATTATATTCTAAACCAAAAACATTAATGCTTATATTGTTTAATTGTTCTACTTTATAAATATCTGTTATCTTAACGGGAAAGGAAATTTTGTCAAAGTTTAATTTGTTCTCATTTTTCAAATAAGAATTTATGCGATCAGCGTTTTTTGATACGGGGTACATTGCCGATAACAAGGCCCACTTTAAACATTGCACATCCATATTTTTAACATTAACAACAGCTTTTTTAATTCTGATATCGTATGGTAATTCAATAAAAGATGATCCATGTAACGGGTTAAATTTGTTAATGTTCATGTCTAAACTAATTATATCTTTAAGACTCCAACCACTATCTTTTTTTTCAAATTCACTAACTCTATGTGCTAAGTTTTCTTTTACAGACTTAAGAAATACATCGATATTATCTGACTCATTAATAATAAAATTATGTGTTTGGAAATCAAAAACATTTAATAAATTTTTGTTTTGTTGTATGAAGTTAGCACATAGAATAAAATTAACTTTGAACGTTTTTAATTGTAATAAACTATATAGAAGTAATTTCTTTATATCATCGTTTATTGAATTAATGAATGATTCAACCGTTTCAAGATCAGTTTCATTAGAAGTTGATTTGATTCTATATGTACAAACTCTTTTTCCAAAAGCTGTTTCAATCAAAGTTACGTTCGGAAATGTGTTGTGTACACGAAATGAATTATTTTTATGAGTTTTACTTTTGAAATGATTTGTTAAATACCTGGTTTTAATGAAAATATCACAAACTGAACACTTCGTCATTTCATTGTCAGAAGCTTCAACATCCCTCGAAGTTGATGGTCCATTGGTGGTTGGTGTTTTGGAACCTCTACCGGATTGTATAGCACAACTGTAAACGAAAATAATATTAAAAAAAGTATTTATACAAGAAAATTCAAAATGAATTATATAAACCAGTGTAATAATAACTTACGTTTTTTCTACAGTTTTGCACAGTTCCAATAGAGCCGGATCAAAGAACGAATCCATTGCTTCCGTAACATCGTTGGATGTTGATGGTTCATCTAATCGTTGTCTCTTATTTATATTTACCAGGATACTTCCAGCTTTTCGTTTGTCACATTGTTTTGTGTTACTGTAAACAAAATAAAAATAACTTAAAAAATATATATTATGTGCAAAAAAGAAAATTAAATAAAAATATAATACTGAACACTTACGTCTTTTCAATGTTTTCACAAAGTTCAACAAGATCTCTATCGAAATAGGAACAACACAAATCGTTATCTTCATCGGAAGACGAAAAAAACGCACTGACACATTTCTCAGCCATTGTTTAACAAATCAGAAGTTCTCAACTCAATGAAATGATCACAAGTAACATTACAATTTTCAAAGGTCTCTTATTTATACACAGTCTAGCAGGTAAAATATTAATATAGTTCATTTCTAACAAAAATAATATTAACTAAACGATTCTGTGAACACTTATTACTTAGCTTTGTTTGTATCATTATCCTTTTTGTATTCTAAGGAATTGAATATTCCCTTTATCATAACATTAACTAAGCGACTAAGATACTAATTACCTAGTATTATTTTTAATTGAATATTTTTGACAGTCTGGGGAATTGGATATTCCCTTTGTGATTTCGTAAATAATCTGACGCGTTTTCTTATGCACCACGTCGTTAGTAGGTTTAGTAAAATATTTAATACGAATGTCGGCGTGTTTCCAGTGATCCGCCGGGTTGATATTCTCCAATTTTTTCACGTCATACACCTCTATTTTGATGAGGTGTGTTGCGGTGGCGCCATCATCCACATTGGTTGAAATATATGAGATATTGTCTTTATTTGGTCGTCCTACTGTAGACGACCGTTTTGATTTGATTTTTTTCTTTGTTGGCTCGGTGAAGAATTCGTCAATAGAGTCAATGTTTCTTTTGATAGCGCGTTGGTCTTGGTATGGGCAGAGATCTTCCTCATCCGAAGAAGGAAAGTAGTATCTTTTGAATGTGTTTTCTTCGAACGTCACATCTTCACCATTTATTGTAGACTTAGCAATCTGTGAAAAATAATAAGATTAATCCTTATTCAACTGCTTTACAAATCATCTTGTCAAGGAACTTAGGTAAAGTCAATTTAGAAATATCTACATTAAATCAGGATATGTACAACAAAAGTAGCATGACTACAATGCAATACTTACATCCATGATGTTTGCAATGAATAGAAGAACGTAACACTTCACTTGTTGTATGTGACACTTCACGAATCCAATGCACGAGTTGTAGAGAATACTGTGGAACGTCGTGGTTTTATACCAAGATATTGTATGTAGATCATTAAAAATTAATAATGATCACAATTATAGTAATGGTTTATTTGCAATAGATAAGTAGTCTTTTTGAAAGTAATACATAGATATGTCGAGAATGCGGTCCCTATCAACTAGTTAATTAAGGTTTTCAAGTTTCGAACCACAATTATAGTAATGATTTATTTGAAATAGATATCTACGTCATACCTATAATGGTTTATTTGCAATAGATAAGTAGTCTTTTTGAAAGTAATACATAGATATGTTGAGAATGCGGTCCCTATCAACTAGTTAATTAAGGTTTTCAAGTTTCGATGTGATTGTCCATGTCACCCAACAGATTTATATTTACGATATATTACTTACCTTTGGTTTGTACATAGACCTTTTCTTTTGCCAGAGCCGACTCTTAGCATATGGTATGGAAAAAGAAAGGGGTTTAATACAGTAATTGGACACGTAAAGACAATGAAGAGAAGAAACAATGTCGAACGTATAATTTATGGTGAATATACTTGTAAAAAATAGGCTAGGGTTAATAAGCTCAATGGCGCATTCGGTAGTGACCCTGTCCCCATGCGCCAAGAGTTGTGGGTTCGATCCCCACCCAGGACAAATATTCGTATGATGAATACTTGTGTTTGTTCTGTGTCTGGGTGTTAATATCCAATATTTAAGTATATATTTGTAATGCCACTGTTGTTTCTGATATCCGTAACACAAGTGCTTAAGCTACTTACCTCGGAGTCAGATCAATGTATGTGATGTATTCTGATATTTTAAAAAATAAATAAATAAATAAACTTGCAAACAAAATAGGTTAGGGTTATTTTTTTATGAGTCTGGAAAAACAAGTTGTAATTTCAATACAATTGTAAAAATAGGTTAGAGTTATTTTTATGACCAGACAGAAACAAGTTGTCATTGGTTTTTAATACAGCAATTGGGAACGTAAAAGAGAATAAAAAGAAGAAACAATGTCAAACATAAAATTTGTGGTGAATATAAGTAAGTACTTGTTAAAAATAGGTTAGGGTTATTTTTTTTTATGACCTAGCAGAAACCAGCTTTGGAAGAATAATCTTCAACCAAATCATTCCGTTTGTTATAATTCAGCAATTTCGATAACATGAATAGTGATAAACCTAGACTAAATTTATTTAACTAGATCTAAAGCACTGCATAATAACAACAAGCAAAGGAACGTAATGCAAATACAATGAGTCATTGACAATAGGTGATTAAGTAATGTTGACCCGACGGCGAGCTGGGTCGTTTTTAAATTAGTTAACGAACTAGGGCATGTTCGTAGCAAAAAGCTATCTCTGGATCCGTAAGAGATACGAAGACGGGGATCACTGCAATCGTCTCAAACCACCCCCAAAACCTTTTTTTTTTTTTTTTTTTTTTTTTTTTTTTTTTTTTTTTTTTCCCCTCGGGACACCCCCAAAGTTGACCAGTTGAGCCAGCCCTGGGGTGAGCCAGAACTCTCGAATCCTTACTACTAACTCGGTATTTTCCATTAAACCCAGCCCAGTTTAATTTTTGGCTGGACGTGGTTAAAAGGGCTTGCTTTCCCTTTAACTCTGCCTACCCCTTCGAGGATTGCGGGCCTGATGCTACGTGTGGAAATTTAAAATTCGGCATTCTGACAGTCGTAATTATAACCATTAAGTACTTAGAAAATTTTTATTTTAGTTTTTTTACTAATAGCATTTATGATATTCGCAGTGGCCGATTTACAGTCTTGGCCGCTCTAGGCCCCAGGTCATAATTCTCAGTACTAAAGCGTCATCATTTAATTTTTATCACGATTGGCCGCCTCTAATATCTGGCCGCTCTAGGCCCGGGCCTACTGGGCCTTAGGTTATATCCGCCACTAGATATTCGGAATTTCGAAAATCATTATCATCCTACCATTATGTCCCGTGCTTAGTCGGGGTCCGCTTAAACCATGATCCAAGATTTAGCGAGTCTGGTTATTAAGTTGAAGCGATTGAAGGTCTGACCTTCGTAACCCTTATAAAGGGGAACCAGAATTTTATTGGATTACCTATAGCTGTATGAATGTGCAGGTTTCATCACGACGTTTTCCCTCAACGCCGAGCGAGTGGTATAACTACGTACATAAGTATATATTTGAAAAATCTAGAAGTACGTGCCTGGGGTTTTGAAGCCAAACCCCTACTACCGCTCTCCGAATTCGGAATTCCGAATCATTCCATATTGTAAAAATCGTAATCGTGTGTAGGGGAGCGGAGGTCTAGTTGTAACAGGGGCAAGTAGAAACAAACATTTTTTTACCTAAATAATAGAAGAATATTTATAACCTACTATTTGATACCCATTCTATCATATGAGCGCGATCAGTATCCCGCTGGATGACGCAGGAGGCATTTATGTCTACAATAAAAAATAAAAAATTGTTACAACTTGCCCCCGCTCCCCTACTACCTATATAGTGTAACAGTGAACAGTTGTAACACTACCTAATAGACAAACGAAAAGGCACTTTTTAGAAAAGGGGCCATTCGGGCTATATATGGCCTTATACCTTGAGATTCGCTAAGAGAAATGTTCAAAGAAATTGGCATATTAACCCTACCATCACAATACATCTTTGTATCTGTACTATAGAACTTTCATAATTTTATCCAAAACTCTGATTTTCATCGTTTTAACACTCGAAATAAACACAAGCTTGCCGTTCCGTATCTAAGACTTCACAGGACAAGTAGTTCATCTAGCTAGAGAGTTAGGCATAAAATTATTTTACAAATTACCAGAAAATAAAATTGAACTGCCTACGCATAAATTAATCAAATAACAAATATTTGTAATTGTTATTATACCTATTTACCTTTTATAGATTTGTGTAGCATAGTAGCTTAAGAATATCATCATCCTCCTAGCGTTATGTCCCGTGCTTAGACGGGGTCCGCTTAGACCATGATCCAGGATTTAGCGAGTCTGGTAATTACATTGAAGCGACTGCCGATCTGACCTTCGTAACCCTAAGATAGGGGAACCAGACAATTTTTGGATCATGGTTACAAATCCAAAGTTGTTTGAATTTGCAGGTTTCATCACGATGTTTTCCTTTACCTTCGAGCTAGTGGTATAAATACGTACATAGACTTGAAAAATCCAGAGGTACTTGCCCGGGTTTGAACCCGCACTCCTCGGTTAAGAGGCGCGTGTCCTTACCATTGAGCTACCACCGCTAGCTTAAGAATATGATAATTGTTATTGATAGTTATTGTAAATTGGGCGCTGAAAAGTGTAACAATCGAGTTTCTTGCCGGTTCTTCTCGGTAGAAGCTATTTTCCGAATCCGGTGGGAAATTTTCATTTGTATGTACTGACGATTTAAAAGTGCTTATTTTAGCCTACGTAAATAAAGTATAATAATATTAATTTCATTTCACCCATGCTAAATTATATGACTGACCCGTTGGTCCAGTGGTAAGAGACCTTGACCACGAAACCATGGGTCGCGGAAGATCGAATCCCCCTAGGGGCAAATGTTTCGTGTGATAAACATGAACATTTGTACTCAGGTCATGGATGTTTATAAACATATTTATGTATGTCTATCCGTTCGCTTAGTATCCATAGTACAAGCATAAGCTGAGTTTGGAACTAGAGAATTGGTGTCAATCTGGAGAATTGATATATTTATATGTTTCTGGTATTAAAATTATCTAAATTAAAAAACAGACAGATGAGCGAACAGGCAAAAGAACATAGCGAAACTATATGAACGCCTTATTAGGATTACCAAACGCTAAAAGCGTTTCATCAAATAAATATCAGACAATATCACATACCTACATGCATACGCGTTAAGTAGCTTATGCACTTTTGTTCCAAAGTCAAAGTCAAAGTCAAAATATTCTTTATTTATATAGGTTTCAAAGAAACACTTATAAATCGTCAAAAACAGTTAAAAGTTATCATATTCAATTGTGGTATTACAATAAGCCTATACTAAAGCTAATATTAACTCACACACACACACACACACACACACACACATACACACACACATCATAAAATTCAGAATAAAATGTAAATGTTTTTGTTTTCTTAATAATAAGTTAGTTTGTTAAATTTAAGTCAAATTTAAAATGTTCACTGTAAATCTCATATTATAATAACAAATTTGGAAAGAGCGAGACATCCCCAACACAAGTATTTATTACTTCCTGGGGCGTCTCTAAACTTGTAATTTAAAATTTGAGAAATAAAGATATTTTTATTTTTATTTTTTATTTTTATATTAGATGTTTACACTCAGACATAGAACAAACAAAAATGTTAAGCCTCCGAATGTTTGTCCTGGGTCTCCTCCACCTGAACCTCACCGAAATCGTACCCACAACTCTTGGCGCATAGGGCACCACCGAATGCGCCATCGATTCAGTCGCATCAAAGTTATCTATGTATCTCCTTACTATCGATTGTGTTTTATTACTTTATGCAGCTTGACCAGATATTGACAGATACACATAAAGGATGAAAAGATACCGTGAATTCATTCTGTCCAATTTATCACCTTGTCTAATTTAGTTAAATATTATTACAAGGTTATTTTTAACTTATCATAACGTAACATACTGCTACTTATTTATTTAACATATTATTCTAATGCACTAATTTAAGGGATTATGGAAAACGTGTCAAATTTATTTTTACTTTCCATACAATGTTGATCAGCTATTTTGTATAAAAAGTAAAAAAAAAAATTAGACGGCAACAACCATCACGACTACTACTAGGCAAAGCCCAACGAACAACTCACTTATTTGAGCTAGCTATCCTTATTATATATATTCTTATATTACATTAGCTATCCTAACTGAGTACTTAGGTACAAGAGAATTTAAAGTTCAATGCGAATTTAAACTAAAACCAAACAATACAGAGACGGACCCAAACGCCGATGCTTTCATAAAAATCAATTGACTACGTACCCTATTTATAATTAATTCAGAATAACATCTCTAACTGCTTAGATTGTGTGAAAATCTGAACGCGACAATCTGTGTAATGGACAGTGCGTTATCCGAGGTAGCGATGTAAGATCTCAGTAACAGTTTTGTTGTGAACTACCAATTATAGGATACACTTTTTCTTTCCAGCTCTTCGATAAGTGGGATGTCCAAGATAGAGGATCTAGTCACATGCTTACATGGACTTGAGCATGCTGAATATAGCAACCTGGAACAGGCACGACGTAGCAACGCAGCAGCTGAACGCGCTCTGAGCCTCATATTCGACATAGGCAGAGATCGACTGCAGTACACCGAGGAGCAGAAGCAGAGAGTGGGGGCCCTGGTCGCTGGCAGCCTGCGCCACCTGCAGGCGCACGTGGAGCGCGTGGGCAGCGTGTACCGCACGCGGCTCGACCACGCCACCCTGCGCAAGCGCTCCGCGCTGCAGTTCCTCATCGACCACTACGGCAACTTCCCCGCCCAAGGTGGCGCCCTCGCCCACGTGCTGGACCAGGCCAACATCAACGAATCCACCGGTATCCTCGACGATATAATCGCCAAGTGGCGGGACGAGTCCGACTCCGAGGCAGAACCTGATCCAGACACGGGCGGAATTCCAATTTCCCACTATTGGTGGTTTAATTAAATTTTCGTAATGTCTTTTAACGATATTGTGGACGCAATCCCCATTGTGGGCCATGTGAAGGGGATTGTTCACTATGCGATTGGAGACACAGAGGAAGGCGATAGGGCTATGTATGCAGCGAGTAGAACGACAGCTGTGCTAGCTGGAGGCGCCGCGGGCATCGTCGGCGGCCCAGCGGGCATGATCGCTGGAGCTACAGGCGCGGGATTGCTGGCCGATTCTATAGCGACAGCTGCATCTGGAAAACCTCAAGGTATCATGGAAGGCGTGGATGGCATCGTCCATGACATAGAAGAAGGACATGTCCCGGTGGCGTCGGTCCTCAAAACTGGAGTATTTCTTGGAGCCGATGCACTTAGCGGTATAGGAGGGGGATATATAGCGGGGACCGTGGGTCGATCGGCAGCAAAAGCAGCTACCAAAGCAGCAGCCGGTGAATTAATAGCTGCCGAGATAGCCCGTACCGCCGTCGCTGAAAACACTCTCAGCAGTTCACGCTCCGGTCATTCTGGTATTGTTACAACGATCGATTCCGACGATGGCGGTGGTTCGCAGCCGCCAAAGAAACCAAATGATCCTTCGAAAGACGATCCACAAGAGCCGGTCGAGTCTCATATGGAAGCTTTTTTGAGAATATTCGGTGTTTCTTCATTGAGTGACGTTACTATCCGTGGAGTTTACATATTTCGAGACCTTCCACCTAGTAACATGACGTCGTTAAGAAAATTAATAAGACTACTTCGAAAGAACGGCTGTTTGATTGATGCCGTCCAGATGGCAATAGTATTGTTCAACGACAGACCGCTAGATGATGTTGTTTTCGAGAATTTCTTAAGCTTAGCTCAGTTTGCTGCTGCGTATATCGGTGAGCAAGTCGCCCAGAGGAGCCAGGCTCAGCGAGGGGTTTCGGACCAGGCCGGGAGCTCTTTCGCTGTTCGCCATGAGCAGAATCAAGAAGCAGTAGTCGCCGACATTAGGGAACCAGGATCGGATATGGTTTCTACCTATGCACAGTTGGAATCCCAGATCAGAGGATTCTCCATCACACCGGATTTCAGAAACATGGACTGCGCAATATACCACTACTACAAGCACAAAATAATACCCCAATGTGAAAATGAGCTCTTGGTTACAGATTACTACAGCATCATTCAGAGTCTATTAGACAGAGTACGAACGTTGGCAGAATATGCTGAATTGACAGATACCTCACACTCCAGACGTGAACTGGTATTCGATCGGGTAATCTCGTGGCATGGACGATTAGTGAGGATGAGGATTGTATTGAAAATCCAAAATGGAACGCTGGTATTGTCCTCATGCTACTCCGTCGACGACAATACCGAGTACGACCAAGAGGGCCGCGAGTTCATTGATCCCTGAAGCATCTGAACGTTTGTTTTATCATTTACGTATAAGTATTTCAGCCGCTTTACTAGAAAATTATAAAACAATTGAATAAAATAACGCATTGTAACAATATCAAATGCCAATGAACTAAAAAGAATTAAGAATTTTAAAGAATGCAGTTGTCATGTAGAGACCTACTGGAGAAGGAATTTTTTATATTGCAAACAAAGCCAGTTTTATCTACGAATAGGTACTTACCACGAAGGATCATGAATGTTGAATAGGCGAGTGCGGTGTGTAGGGATCGTGCCATATGGAGTTCCGTTCTGTCTGCCTACTGTGATGCTTTTAATAAATGATTTACCTATTTGGCATAACTACATAAGATTGAAAAATCCAGAGGCACATGTCCGGGTTTGAACCCGGAGGGGGATATGAGACATGAGGCGCTGTCCTTACCATCGAGCTACCACCGCTATAATTGTATGTAAAATTTTGGTGATAGGGCATCACCAAAATTATGTATTTAATAATAAATTCTCCAGACTGACACACCAATTCCCTAGTTCCAAACTAAGCTTAAGCTTATGCATAAACGTATTTAAGTATGACATATTTAAATACGTTTATAAACATCCATGACTCGAGTACAAATGTCCATGTTCCTCACACGAAACATTTGCCCCTAGCGGGATTCGAACCCGCGACCCTTGGTTTCGTGGCTAGGGTCTCTAACCACTCGACCAACGGGCCAATCAAATTTTGCACAGAGATTGATTAAGTATAAAAGTAACTTTAAAAAAATTCTACTAGATGTGTACTGTAAACCACATCCGCAATTGCGGATGTGGCTCTCTAATAATCCGCATCCGCATTCGCATCCGCGGATGTCGATATTTTCGTATCCGTAAGCAAGTGAAGAAGTGAGCCGCTTTAGTTCTGACTAACTAGAGCGGCTCACTTCAGAATACAAACACAACGTTATCACACAAGAAAATACTGCTCCGGACATAGGGAAAGAATAGAAGATGAAACATGAACTATGGAAATATGATAAAGTGGTATGATGCAGGTTTCGCGGAAGACCTGGACTCACATAGCTTCAGACACATACATTAATAACATCACGTCCGCAATCCCAGAAGGGGTAGGTAGAGTCAAAAGGGCAGCAGGCCAAAAGGAGAGCTCCATTTATTTATTTATTTGTGAAAAAGTAGTGACAAGTGGCTAGCTCGTTGCCTACACAATTACATACCCAAACATACAAACAAACATAACATCACGCCAATAATTCCCGAAGGGGTGGGCTTGATGGAAAATTGTGAATAAGTAGTGATAAGTGGCTAACTCGTCGCATACGCAATCACATACCTAAGATCCGATATACCACTAGTCGCCTTACGAACTGCTAGGCAAGGAACACAATTGGAACATTATTTTTAAGCCCAGACCAACACAATAAAAAAAAATCATGTAAGTACAATTTATTACCTAGCGAAAGAGAGAGAGAGCCTGTACAAAGAGACTTCCCCGGTCCTGAAATCTATTTTTTTTTTCTCGAGATAAAAAGTAGGTTATCCTAATTCGTAGGATTCTAACCTTTGGCGTAGCACAGAGTTGACTTCTCATTTCTAATGTTAACTAACTAACGACCCTCCCTCGGTGAGCATGAAACGATTTGAACTATTTATGGGTGGTTACCGCACTTGCCTCATCACCCTGCACAGCTTAAAAGATATAAGGGAACAGACAGAAGTGGCGACTCTGTCTTATACTATGTTAAGATTATTGCGTGGACACGGGTGGAGCCGCGGGGCGAAGATAGGTTTTAAACAATCATGCTGTACGCCTTGTCGTTTGTTAAGTTTAAAGTAGGTAGGTAGATGGTAGACCGCATTGGGCCTTGCGTGGTGTTCTCACTGTGATAGCTGCATTATCTGATGTATTGCGTTTCACCACGTCATTGGCGAGATGTACAAATGGCCTGCGCTTGCGCCTAGAGTTGCATTCATCGTTCCACCGCTCGTCAGTCAGATTGCCTGTAAATGGTCTAATACTAGGTGAGTCCTTATTTTTCATTAGGATTTTTTGTGGCCGTAACCTACTAATTACTGAATGGTCAATATTTTATTTTGGTCCTCATCATTAAAATCCGTGAGTCAACAATAAATTATCGCTATTTTCCCACCCTTAGGGTAGGAATTTTTTATCCATTAAAAAAGAATTATCAATATCGGACTACTCTAGAAAAAGTTATGCATGGTCATACATTACAATCAGTGAGTGAACAATCAATCATCACCTGTTTTTCTACCCTTAGAGTTGGATGTTTTTTCCAAAAATAGAATCATTTGGGGTACACTTAATAGCCTTTCCAATAAAAGATTGGTGAATTATCGAAATCGGACAACTCAGAGAAATGAATGCGTGGTCATACATAAAAAAATACGTGTCGACTAGAGAACCTCCTCTGTTTTTTCGTCAGTTTCAAAAATAGCCGTTACTTTCACAGTCAATTGTCCGTTCTTTCCAGTTAACGCATTCAATATCTACTACTTATTATTATATGTGGGCCAAGACCTTATCCTATACCTATGTATATACTTATTATACCGTAAGTGATTTTTACATGAGTACCAAAATATATAATCATATAGCATTTTATATAAAATTAACATTAAACCTAGGTACCTCAATTTAAAATTGGTCTTACCTAATGAGTGGTAAGGTAAGCAGAATACGTTTTCCTCAACTTGAACGAAAATTTGGGTAGGTACTAAAAATTTTATTTAAACTTTTGTACTGCATAGGTACCCGATATGAGTAAATGTTGACATCTATGAAATTATATGTCACCTTTTTGTAACACAATTTTTCTAAAATAAATTCAGAATAACATCTCTAACTACTTAGATAATTTTGTGTAAAAAAATTGTAGGAACGCAACAATCTGTGTAATAGACGGTGCGTTATTCGAGTTAGAGATGTAAGATCTCTAACAGTTGTATTGTGAACTACCAGCTATAGGATACGCTATTTTTTTCCAGGTCATTAATAACTGGGATGTCCAAGATAGAGGATCTAATCACATGCTTACAAGGACTTGAGCATGCTGAATATAGTGGCGTGCACCAAGCGCGACACGCCAACGCAGGAGCTGAACGCGCTCTCAACCTCATATTCTACATAGGCAGAGGTCAAGTCCAGTACACCGAGGAGCAGAAGCAAAGAGTGGGGGCCCTGGTCGCTGGCAGCCTGCGCCACCTGCAGGCGCACGTGGAGCGCGTGGGCAGCGTGTACCGCACGCGGCTCGACCACGCCACGCTGCGCAAGCGCTCCGCGCTACAGTTCCTCATCGACCACTACGGTGACTTCCCCGCCCAAGGGCACGCCCTCGCCCACTTGCTACACCAGGCCAACATCAACGAATCCACCGGCATCCTCGACGACATAATCGCCAAGTGGCGGGACGAGTCCGACTCCGAGGGAGAACCTGATCCAGACACGGGCGGGATTCCAATTTCTCACTATTGGTGGTTTAAGTAGATTTTCGTGATGTCTTTTAGCGATATTGTGGACGCAATCCCCCTTGTGGGCCATGTGAAGGGGATTGTTCACTATGCGATTGGAGACTCAAAGGAA
The DNA here is from genome assembly GCA_951394215.1 of Glyphodes perspectalis. Lineage (NCBI taxonomy): Eukaryota > Metazoa > Arthropoda > Insecta > Lepidoptera > Crambidae > Glyphodes > Glyphodes perspectalis. The sequence continues at coordinate 1,307,336 of OX596225.1, read as the reverse complement.
GGCGATAGGGCTATGTATGCAGCGAGTAGAACGACAGCTGTGCTAGCTGGAGGCGCCGCGGGCGTCGTCGGCGGCCCAGTGGGCATGGTCGCCGGAGCTACAGGCGCGGGTTTGCTGGTCGATTCTATAGCGACAGCTGCATCTGGAAAACCTCAAGGCATCATAGAAGGCGTAAGTGACGTCTTCAATGATATAGGAAACGGATGTGTCCCGGTGGGGTCAGTCATCAAAACTGGAGTATTTATTGGAGCTGATGCCCTTAGCGGTGTAGGAGGGGGAATTATAGCGGGAACCATGGGTCGGTCGGCCGCAAAATCAGCTGGCAGACTAATGGCTGGTGAATTGATAGCCACTGGCGAGGCAGCCCGTACCTCTATCGCTCAAAACTCTCTCAGGAATACACTCCCCGGGTCTTCAGGTGGTGGCGACGGTTCGCAGCCGCCAAAGAAACCAAATGATCCTTCGAAAGACGATCCACAAGCGCCGGTCGAATCTCATATGGAAGCTTTTTTGAGGATATTCGGTGTTTCCTCACTGAATGACGTAACTATCCGTGGAGTTTACATATTTCGCAACCTTTCATCTAGCCAAATGAAAACGTTAAGGAAATTAATAAAACTACTCCGAACGAACGGCTGTTTGATTGAAGCCGTTCAGATGGCAATAGTATTGTTCAACGATAGACCGCTAGATGATATTGTTTTCGAGAATTTCTTAAGCTTAGCTCAGTTTGCTGCTGCGTATATCGGGGAGCAAGTCGCCCAGAGGTGCCAGGCTCAGCGAGGGGTTTCGGACCAGGCCGGGAGCTCTTACGCTGTTCGCCATGAGCAGAATCAAGAAGCGGTAGTCGCCGACATCAGGGAACCAGGATCGGATGTGGTTTCTACCTATGCACAGTTGGAATCCCAGATCAGAGGGTTCTCCATTACACCGGATTTCAGAAACATGGACTGCGCAATATACCACTACTATAAGCACAAAATAATACCCCAATGTGAAAATGAACTCCTGGTTACAGATTACTACAGCATCATTCAGAGTCTATTAGACAGAGTACGAACGTTGGCAGAATATGCTGAATTGACAGATACCTCACACTCCAGACGTGAACTGGTATTCGATCGGGTTATCTCGTGGCATGGACGATTAGTGAGGATGAGGATTGTATTGAAAATCCAAAATGGGACGCTGGTATTGTCCTCATGCTACTCCGTCGACGAAAATACCGAGTACGACCAAGAGGGCCGCGAGTTCATTGATCCCTGAAGCATCTGAACGTTTGTTTTATCATTTACGTATATTTCAGCCGCTTTACTAGAATATTAGAAACCCATTGAATAAAATAACGCATTGTAACAATATACTAAGTACGGTATAAATACAAATATGAATGTAAAGCAATTTAAAAAAAGTATTATCTACCTAAACTTAAAAATCTGCTTTGGTCTGAATTTGCAACAGTCGGATAAAAGATATTAGGTAGTCGAATTAATTACAATACTTCCTGATGTTTTTAAAATATCTTCCGTAAGAGGCACCGCATGACAAATTAATCACTTTAGTAGTCCATTCAGATATCAGACTGACTATCCAACAGCCCCTAAGTAGGTAATAGTTTAAAATGCTTTATCGGTTTGAGTTCGCCCAATCGCACTGCATTCAGTGCACATCTAGCGTCTAGGCTCAACGCCATAAAACACAGTTTCAGCAAAGCCTAACAGATCTAGAAACAAATTCCATAATATACCCATATTTAAATTTAAGTCGCTTTTATTACCCCAACTTCTGCCTTTATTAATTTACTATACACCTAGTTATGTAACACGGACTAGTAAAAAAAGAAGGACTCCGCGCCATTAACTAGAAGTTGACGCTCCTTAAGTGCTCAACTTGACATGCAACTTACAGCACACATTGACCTATGCGCTCCATATGACAGATTTCTGATATCTGGTTCCCATTAAGAATCTTAAACACATGCTTATACGGCTTCGCGCTGTAGTAAGTAGGTATGAGAGCGCGGAATCTTTCTTTTTTTTTAAGTAGGTAGGTACTAGTCCGTGATATGTAATAGATTTTCTATATTTTTTTGCTATTATGCTTTTGTTGTTTGTAATGATGCTTCTAATAAATGATTAAAATAATTGGCCCCTTATTTCTGAGTTATCGTCATCTCCTTAAAGTTATGTCTCGTACTTAGATGGGGTCCGCGTAGAGTGCTTAGACCATGATCCAGGATTTAGCGAGTACTGCCGGTCTGAGCTTCGTAACCCTAAATAGTCTAACCTGACAAATTTTGGATCATGGTTACACATTCATAGTTGTTGGAATGTGCAGGTTTCATCAGGATGTTTTCCCTCATCGAGCTAGTGGTATAAATACTTACATAGATTGAAAAATCTAGAGGCACATGTCCGAGTATGAACCCGGAGGGGGTTATGAGACACGAGGCGCGTGTCCTTACCATTAAGCTATCACCGCTCACTCTGAGTGAATCCTAATATCCGTATTGTGATCATTAACCAATATGATCATGTCTATTGGTGTTAAGAATTAATGATGTTGCTACGACGCCATCTATTGGTGTTGTATTGTATCATCTTGAACTTGTCTTTACTGCTTTTAGGAAGTATAGAAAATTTTACCTTTTAAAAAAAAATAGGTATGTTTTTGATGTAAGCCGTTTTCGTCTAAAATAAGACCAATCCTCATTGCTTATCTGTAGTGTAGTATGTGATTTATGGCGTATTTGTGTGAGTTTAGCTTTATCGGTTCTCATACTAACCTTGTGACATGCCCCTTCTACTAGTTTTTTTCTGTTCTGCGATACGCATCCATGCCAAATAACAGCTCTTTGGTACGAGTCTCTGAGCTTAACTGCACACAGACGACCACTGCGGATCTATAAGGGTACCTTGTCGACACGGAACCCTCAAAACACTGATCTAGGAAATTTAATGAATAGAATAAGCTATTGGATTATAATTATGATTAATGAATAGGAGCTATTAGAAGCTAAATAATGAAAAACGGCTCTTATTTGTCTAATTTTTATTACTAATTGTTACACATAACTTAATAAAATCAAATTACCCAAAGTAGGTACATGACTTAAAAATGTACAATATATTTATGACACGCAATCTCAAAATATATCCACATATTATATGTTTTCTATACAATGATAATAATATTTGGTGAGTTTGCCGATACTTACAATATTAATACAAGTTTTTTAAAATATAGTATTAGTCAATAATTTCTATACATTGTTGAGGAGAAAATATCTTTACAAAGTAAAAAGTTATGTGATTTAAATGCATATATAATAATGATATAACATATTGTACTGATTAATAGTCTATTAATAATGAGTCACCGTGATGGCTGATTATTTGAGTAAAGTTTTTTAATAAAAAAGGAGTTCTGTAAACAAGTTTAATGTAATATTCCATTTTTATTCATACTATTATTATTTGGTATTATTATTTCTTTACTTTTTTTTTGTATATTGACTATTTATAAGTGCTTTATTGAAGCCCATATATATAAAGACATTTAGAATTATGTAAAAAATATATATGAAGATGTTTTCGTATTAAAAAGGCTCGTTGCCGGCTAATTTTACACAAAACAAAAAACTCACGAGAATGTCCCAAAACTGTGCTTAACCAACCGATCGTTAATCAGGAGGTATTTATGTAACTATATTTATATGTATTAAGATTTCATATGTAATATGATATCAAGATACATATTTCTAAGTTGGTCTCGTTGCTCTTACTTTTGATAACGAAAGTTAAGACGTGGTGACTATCATTGAGGCTGGTTTCAGAGTCAGCCTGACCGTCCGCGCAGTCATAAGAGCGTGTTTATATTGTAACCAGCGCAGGTAGTATGGCAATGTTTTACTATGAAACAGTACATGACACCACTCAGCTCGTGTGCCTGCCTGTCGCGTCGCGTACCTGGAACCAGCCCGAGTAGTTCCTAGGCCCCAATTACTATATTTATGTACCATTGATTGCATTGGCAATTTTACACTTAAAATTACAGTGGTGACAGTTCACGCATTAATGTACCTACGTACAATTTAAAAATCATTATTGAATTAAAGTTTAAACGAAGAACTTAATTCAGCAAAATTAATAGCAAACAATGCACCATTATTCTACAATCAGAACAGTTTGATTAAAAAATATTTAATTGTTGATAAAAATAGGGGTACATTGTTTAGCTTTGGATTTTACTGATAGATGGTAGCATGGGCGTACGCAACCTTCCGTCGCAGAATGTCCCTTTCGCAAAATGTCCCCTGGTCGCAAAACGTCGCAAATGGGGTCCGGGGGTCAGCCCCCTCATCACCTGTGCTAAGTTCTATTTACTATAAGAACCTATCAATACTATTGTATCCCCCCCCCCAGACCAAAAGTTGCGTACACCCATGGATGGTAGTGTGTGTCAACCAAATTATTGACAATTTAATAATGAAGTTTTTCAAAATAAAATATCCACACGAGATGGGAATAGCAGTCTAGTAACATTGTGTTCATGATGATATTGATTCATTTTTGGGGCGGAATAGCCATTTAAAATTTTAAGTGGTCATATAGTGGATAATTTATTTTAAGAACCCCGGCCCCAACCAGGGTTTTATAACAATATTATTATAACGATTGACGAAAGATATTTTACAAACCATTTCGGCTTAAATTCGTAAATTGTAACTAAAATGTTACACGTAAAAAAAAAACCCTTACAAAACAAGTGGAAATGTATAAATTTGCATTAATCATATCAGAGAAGACTATTTAAATTGGCGTCACAATCAACCGGCGTGGCAATATTTCCAAAGGTGTATAATGCATTCTCACATCTTCTTGCTCTCTTAAGGTAGTTAATATTTTATTAGTTAGACATACTAAGTATACATGTGAACAGTATCGCACCATATTTCATAATTGTCAAATGCACTTTCACAAATAGAACATACAATTTTGGTTATTCAGAAAAAATAAATAAACACAGGCCTACAGATTTGCGCAGTTACCTTAATCATAACAATGTGATCTCTATTACATATACGATACAGTATAAAATTGAAAAATATCTATTCAGTTAATGACTATTCGATGTATGTAATATATCGCAAGTACCAATTCCTTGTTAATCAACACTAATGGGTATTATATTTAACCTGTAAAATATTTAAAAGATTTACAGTAAAAATCAATAACTCAACCGTCTTTGCTACAACAACTATATCGTAAGATCTACGATATGTTTATCAGTGTAAATTATAATGATCAATAAACAATTATTGATAATAAATTAATTCATTTTATTCGTCACAATTGCGCTGCATTGCGCATCAGAGGCATCGATAATGAGTAAGAGGAACAACAAATGTTTATAAACGCAACTCTCCTCAATGTCACGTTATATCGTGAAAACAGTTATTATATCATCTACGTAGAGAGAGTGTAATCTTTCAAATTCTATTCATATCAAACTGTTAACAGATTCGCCCTAACCAGTAGGATTCACAATCTACTCTCCTATATCACTCGTGCAATTGTAAACCGATTATAATATCATAAAATATACACGGCACGGGGCACATGATGTTCATCATTCAGCGCGGAATTCGGTCCGTCATATTCAAGCACGATAACAATTATGTACCAAAATAATTGTATTTCACAATTTATCGACAGATCACAATTCCTCTAGTTAGATTATAAAACAACTGAAATCACAGTCACTGTACTCGTAAGATTACATATGTTTACACTATATTATATGATTGATTGAATCCCCAATACTTCGAACGCTATATCTGTTTATAACTTGTGATTTAATCAAATTTGGTTCAGTTTTAAAGTAAGTATTATGTTCTTGTATATTCTTCCACAAGTGGGCTACGTGTTTTTGTATAGATGTTATATTATACATAATTAATTACGCGATATTGTGTTAACAAGCAATTCAGAAAACGGTTGAAAATATATAATGGTAAGTATATAGATTGTACAGTTTAGTGGGAGACAAACAAGTGTCTGGTTTTGTTTCAAAAACAATTTAGGAGCGATTTTTAAAGTTGATATTAAATTAACCGACTGATAAATCACCAATTTGCGGATGGCATACGGTATTTTACTGAGAAAAATTATATAATAAATCGTCCGGATTGTTATATATTCGACTGTCATCTTTTATCGGACTGTGGAAACATCAGCCCTAAATTACATTAATCAAAAACACAAAAACCGCCAGATGGCAGATGTCTCGTGGTCTAATCACTGTCACTATTGGCTCCTTGTTGACAGCATGTTAGTTTGGTCTGACAACTAACCAATGAGGAGGGTGACAAGACCGCAAGTCACAAGTACGCCATCTTTTGGACGTTTTAATTAAAAAAAAACCCTCATTAGAAGACGATGAAAATTATAAACGGCTAAAAATATTGCCAGCATTCGTTTACGAATAATTATGTTAATATTTTTTTTTTCATAGAAATGATTCTATTAGTTAATGGTTAAGCAATATACAAGACGTGGTGGTCTGCCGGTGGGCACAACTCGTCAATACAACTCTGTAGACATGTGACACTGCGCAGGACCGATAATACGGATGATGACCCCACACAGAATTAATATCAAGACCTAATTTATTTTTAGAACACATTGTTGAAGACCCACATGAAACCCTCGGGCGTCACATGTAACATTTATTTACAATGTACCACCTCTTACTATACTGTGACATGCAATAAATAATTTGAATTTTGAATTTGAATTGAATTGACTAAATCATTCATCGATATCTTTTGTATGCACATTTTGTTTCATATCAATAAAAAAACATTTTTTTTATTGATTACTCAACTGACTGACTATTAAATGTTATCAAATCAATAAATTAAATGTTATTAAATCAATAAAAAAAAAGATTTTTATTGATTTGATAACATTTAATAGTCGTCAGTTGAGCAAGCAGTTACGTCAAACCTCAGTATTTCTATACAAAATGTATGTAAGCATTACATTTTGACAGCTCATAGAAAAGAGTATATCATTCATTCAACATTCGCATTGCATTATCACTAGAAATAATACTAGTTGGACTAAACGCGATATGCGTTATGTAGTACATGAGTCTCACAGCTCGACATTGCGGCCGACTTATGTAACCACGGTCAAGCTCAACGTGCAGTGACGTTTTATTAGTATTAATTCTAGTCAAAAAACCATGTCAAATTATTAGTGGTGTCTGACCCTATCGCCGAGTTGACTCAACCCGATGCTGTGAGCTGCGCCTGAGTCACTGTGGTGACGCAACATTTTTGCTGAGAAAAACTTGTCTCTATTTATTTATAATTACACACATAACATAACATTTGTAATGCAGTTACATGAACCCTGAAATGTTGCAATGTACATTTGCCTTATTTTAACATTGAAAATTGAAAATCAAACATTGAACTATTATTACTAGCGTATGGAACCGACGCAGCGAACAAGTTTTATGCGCCGTGCGTTGTTGCCGATCGGCAACAACTCGTTTAGTCACTCGCCTACGTTCACGCGTAAGCGCCATGAAATTCACGGCGTTTACGACGTTGTGGTCGCGAGAAAAATGTACTCTATGAGCGATCTAGCGCTGCGTGTTTTAATAGCTTAATTAGACGATAGTTTTAGCGCTGCAAATGCTGAAACACGCTCAGTCCATGCTTCGTGATAATATTTTTGTTTGACATAGCTTCTCTATACGTAGTAATAATAGCTCAATGCATTCAAACGTATTTTATTAAATTAAATATCTCGTGTGATTTACTAAGAGGTTTCGCCAAAACATAAGTAGGCACATAAATTGTCTTTTAGCTCGTCAGATAATACGGCAACATGGTTTAGTAACCATTATATAGAATCAGCTGCTACCGAATGTCGGCAATGCTGAAATATTTTACGATTTTCAACCAAATATAACGAGAAAGTATTCGAAACGCCGAAGATGTGTTACTAAACGAATTTCCATGTTTTCACTAAAAACATCGAACACACCACACATATGCTTCCGATAATTCCAACGATAGTATTTTCTAGTTATTATGGTAACTTTAATACTAATTAGGTATAGATCGGTGCATCTTGTGTTCAGTGTCGTACAGCCGTAGCAGGAGGTGGCAAATGCTACGGACTCCGCGCTTTGGGGGGGCGCGTTACATTTGTAAATAGGGACCCCATTGGGCAAAGATCCAAGCAAAGACAATTTTTTATGCAAGGGCCTTTTGGTAAGTATTTTCTATAAGCCCCGCGCTAGCCAGATCTAGCGTTGGATTGGAAGCTGTAGTTTAACGGCTTACAGTGCCAGCAAGTGAAGCTTCCACGCAATGTATGCGCCCGCGCACCGTCAGTCGAATGTTGCGAGCTTATTGATGACGGATAGACTTTTAATATAAAAAATATCTCATTCTTGGGTAAGATAGTAGATAAATTGTAATATTATACTCCTATGGCCCATCACGCTGCGCCACTGACGAAATGTCATCCGAATATGAAAATGTTGCGCAGACATACATTGATCCCGATATACGAGGGAGAATGGAACAAAAGTTTCGTTTGCTAGCTCAAATACAGAAATACATTCATCAGTACCTAATTCCATAGAGCGTGGCCACTTGGTATGTTGTGGTGTTCCTCTCAAAAATATTAAGCGTAAAATACGTTCACGGTTCAAATAGGTGTCACTCACGTGAAACATATTGTAACCTTTATATCACATAATAATGAGATAGTAAATGTATGATCCAATTTTTTGATCGCCTCGTTAGTGCAATGATTCAGACGCGTCGAACGAAAGGGGCGGGTTCGGTGCCCGTACCGATAAATAATTGTTGATGGAACATCTATTTGCCTCGGGTCAGGTTGTTGTGGTTCATTCCGATTTAGTTTATAATCAGATCAATGTATACGGTGGTGTCTGACGGTTGCCGGTGGCGGGCAGGCGGCCGGGTCACTGACCGCACGCGGCGCGCCGGGTCACTGACCGCACGCGGCGCGCCCAGCGGCGCAGCTCGCGGCAGCCGAGGCAGGCGAAGGCGCCTTAGCTGGCGACGTTGTTGTCCAGGAACTCGACGTACGTGAACGGAAAGTGGCCCACTTTGCCGTTCAGCTCGCCCTCCCACTGACCGTTCATGTTCATCTTTATGACCTGAAATTATGAAGTTCGAGTTTATTCGTTTTAGGATAATAAAGTGCGATGTTAGTAATGTAACAATAAAATGTCAAATCATACCTTTTCAAATCCAAGTATTCATACCAAAAGAGAAACATTCTTAACATTATACCGGGAGAAGAAGAGAGACGTAGAAGTATGGATAAATATAGCTGTTGTTGGAAGATGTTTTTATTAGATTAGATCGCAGAGAATCTCAAAATAAAGGTTAATTTTGAAGGGAAGCTTGGTACGTGACCTAACCAGTCGCTAAGCCTAGGATCATGACTTAGACCTAGGGGCTCCCTACCGTGTACCGGTATAATAACGTGGATGGTGTCCTTAAGCTAACCAGGGCCGTAGTTAGCCGGGACAGTGCCCCGGGGCGCCCAAGCTCTGGAGCCGCCCAAAATCTGATCAGCAAACTTCTGTTTTATTGACCCTGTCTTCCCCTTCCGGAGCTAAAGTGGCATATGCCCATGGGCCCCAATTCCTTTTTTACCACCTAGCTTCGCCTGCGAAACACCTGAGGTTATCATATACTAATCGTAGAAGAATCCGGCAGGGATGTTTGTGATGATGATGATGATGATGATGATGATGCGAGTTGATGAACGTGTTACGGTGATAAGACTATACCTTAACTATGTCGCCCTCCTCAAGTTTGAGCGCCGTCTTGTCGTAGGCGTTGGGCACGCGGCTCTGCCGCACACGCGCAAGCGCCGGCAGCGTCCGCTGTGGCACACAACGAATACATATATACATACATGTGCCGCATTGCCGCACGTAGTTAACTATAGCACGTACCGCACGTACGAGATATAACATGATCAAGCATATACTAACAGATAGAGTGATATATAAACTGTTAATTATAAATGAACAAGAATTTGTGGCTGGTTATTTCAATATTGAAATTACTCAGTAACAGTCCGGAGTCAGGAAGTTGGCGGTATAATCACCCCCGTGCCTCGGAAAGCACGTTAAGCCGTTGGTCCTGCGCCTGACCTCTATTCGGTCATGTCAGATTGCCGTCTCACCGGACTATGAGAATGAAGGAATAGAGAATGCACCTGTGTTTGCGCACACACTTGTGCACTATAATATCTCCTGCGTAGATGGCTAATGCTCGTTGAGATTGGCCGCCGTGACAGATATCGGTTAGAGGACATTATTATATAAACTGTAATACGAATCAACTTCGTCTCATTCCATACCAGTCACATACGCGGTTATATTTGGCGGCGAACCCGACGTGATGGGATAGAGATTTTTTTATTATTATTAAAATTCACATAACATCACGCCCATAATCCCCGAAGAGGCAGGCAGAGTCAAAGGGGCAGCAGGCCCTTTTAACCACATTCAGACAAAAATAAAACTGGGCTGGGTTCGATGGAAAATTGTGAAATAGTAGTGACGAGTGGCTAGCTCGTCGCCTACACAATCACATACCCAAAACCCCATATACCATTAGTCGCCTTTTACGACATGCTAGGCAAGAAACACAGTTGGCGCATTATTTTTTAGTCCCAGAACAACATGGGATAAATACATATCATAACAAAAAAAGTTCACAAATATTATACAAATTATATACTTCATACATTTCATTATATCATCATGGGAGAGCGGAATCCCGTAACACAAGCAACCATTTTTTTATTATGTACTAGCTGTGCCAGCGGTGTCACCCGCGTTTATAGTTAATATTATAAAGACTATTTCTGTCATACATGATTTCTATGCAACTTTAACCATTAAGGCTGCACACGCGACGGAAGCTTAAAAATGGAGTAACTTCTCCCGTTTTCCCAACGTTTCCCTTCGCTACTCTGCTCCTATTGATTGTAGCGTGATGAAAAGTATACTATAACCTGCCCTGGAGTATGAAGAATAATTGTACCAAGTTTCGTTGAAATTCGTCGAGTAGTTTTTGTTTCTATAAGGAACATACAGACAGACAAAAATTTTACTGATTGCATTTTTGGCATCAGTATCGATCACTAATCACCCCCTGATAGATATTTCATGTACAGAATTGACCTCTCTACAGATTTATTAAAAGTATAGATAGCAAGCATAAAAACTAATTGCAATCGATTATATTACCGAAAAAACGAGGCAACACAAAAAGCTTGTATTACGTGAGTTTATGAGAAACCACCATAATTAATTATATACTGATTCTTAAAATGAAAATATTTTACCCGTGTTTCGGTTTCCGTACATATTAAATATAAAATTGTATAATTACTATTAACATAATAAGTTTAGAATCTAAAAGTTATAAGTACGCAATACGCATGCGTGAGACACACGTACCTGCAGATTGGTGTGCTGCGCGTGCTTGTTGGTGGGGGGGCTGGGGGGGTCCCCGAGCTGGCTCTTGGCCTCCGAGGGCGGGTACGGCGCCCCGGACGGGTCCAGGATCTGAGCACCGAGCAACAACACATAAATATCAATATTGCATCCACTGCAAACATCACTTCATTTCATTTTACGTCAAAGTTTCGTTGAAGAGAATTCTTGCTAGCGGATTACAGGAACAATTCTCAACGAAAGTTGTCAAAGAGTTGGCAAGTTGAGAATGACACAACTTGGGACGTTGCGCGCGGTCCACCACTGCTCCTCGCCGCGGTTGCTCACCGGCAGCCTCTAGCGCGAGCGGTAAGAGTGAGCGAGGCATACCCTCTGCACGTAGGGCACGGGGATGGAGCCGGTGCGGCCCTGGGCGTTGCGCGCGGTCCACCACTGCTCCTCGTCCCGGTTGCTCACCATCAGCCTCTAGCGCGAGCGGTAAGAGTGAGCGAGGCATACCCTCTGCACGTAGGGCACGGGGATGGAGCCGGTGCGGCCCTGGGCGTTGCGCGCGGTCCACCACTGCTCCTCGTCCCGGTTGCTCACCATCAGCCTCTAGCGCGAGCGGTAAGAGTGAGCGAGGCATACCCTCTGCACGTAGGGCACGGGGATGGAGCCGGTGCGGCCCTGAGCGTTGCGCGCGGTCCACCACTGCTCCTCGTCCCGGTTGCTCACCATCAGCCTCTAGCGCGAGCGGTAAGAGTGAGCGAGGCATACCCTCTGCACGTAGGGCACGGGGATGGAGCCGGTGCGGCCCTGGGCGTTGCGCGCGGTCCACCACTGCTCCTCGTCCCGGTTGATCACCATCAGCCTCTCGCCGCGGCGGAACGGCAGGTCGTCTGGATCCTAAAACATATACACATTCATTATTGATCATCTCTATGAGAAGTGTTGTATTGTATACAATGTGTTAGGGATCGGATTTCTGATACTTTACCAACGTGTTGGATGTTAAATTTTATCAACAAAATTCATACAAAGGCGGTCGCAACCCTCACCCCTCTGAATGAGAGCATTTTTAAATTTAACATACCACTCGTTGGTAAAGTATCGGAAGTCCGATCCCTAACATATTGTATATATTAATATATAAACCCAGAGAGGGCCTCAGTGCATGTGACCATCTAGCCTTTAGAATGCTAACCTAGCGAGTGCTAATGCTAAGTTAGCGAGTCTGGTAATTAAATTGAAGCGATTGCCTATCTGACCTTTGTAACTCTTAGATAGGGGAACCAGACAATTTGGATCATGGTTACACATTGTTGTTGGAATGTACAGGTTTCATCACGATGTTTTCCCTCACCGCTGAGCTACTAGTATAAATACGTACATGGATTTGAAAAATCCAGAGATACATGCCGGGGTTTGAACCCGCACCCCTCGGTTAAGAGGCGTGTGTCCTCACCACTGAGCTACGACAGAATATATGACAATACGACAAATTATAAGAATAATTTGGTATAAATATTATTTATAGGAGAACGATGTGGAGTGAAAGAAGATGTAGAGACTAAGATTGAAAAAGGCATGCTTGGATGGTTTGGGCATGTTGAGAGAATGGATGAAAGAAGATTGACGAAAGAGATATATAAGGAAAGTTTAAATGGAGCCGTCGGGAGGGGAAGACCTAGACGGACTTCCCATGACCAGATTGGTAACGTTTTAACAAAAGGCCAGGTAAACAGCACTCTTAACCGACGAGCATGTATGAAACACTTATGAATGTAGAAGAAGCGAAAGGTGTACGTCAGGATCGTAGCAAATGGAAGTACGTGATGTCTGTCTACATTATGTATGTATGTGAATTATTTATTCCAAAATTGTAAATATATATTAATGTTGATCCGCGAAGTCGGGATGAACTGCCAGTTACGTATAAATAAGAGGCAGACATGTCATAGGCATGCGCGAACTGCGGATCCTAAAATGCGATGTGAAGCCCCCAAAATGACCTATTTGGGACATAACTCACTAATTATTTCACAGCTTTCCATCCAACCCAGCCCACTGTCCCATGTTGGTCTGGGACTTAAAAAGAATGTGCCAACTGTGGTTCTTGCCTAGCATGTCGTAAAAGGCGACTAATGGTATATCGGGTTTTGGGTGTGTGATTGTGTAGGCGACAGGTTAGCCGCGTGTCACTGCTTTTTCACAATTTTCCATCTAACCCAGCCCGGCTTTATTTTTGGCTGAATGTGGTTGAAGGGGCAGGCTGCCCCTTTGACTCTGCCTACCCCTTCGGGGATTATGTGCGTGATGTTATGTATGTAACTCACTAACTAAACTTCACGCCACTTCCCTAGCGGGGTAGGCAGAGTTCTCTCTGCCTACCCCGCTAGGGAAGTGCCGAACGCCATATAGACACAGATGCATATGGATTATGGATATACGCCTATTTGGGACATCTTGGATTTAAAGTCAACAATCAGCCTGTCAGTCAGGTTGACGCTTGTCATAATAATGTGATTTAACTGTTTTTTTATGATGCATTGCTATCGTTTTAGAGTTGATTGTCCATTGACAATCAACTGTGTTTGTGTTGTAGGTACAAAACCTAGTGAAATAAATGAATGAAAAAAGTGTTTATGGCTCGCGACTGGGTTCGGCACATATTTTTCGGTTGAAATGTAAGCGCGTATGACATGATCTTTAGTAAATAACATTGCAACTTTAGTAAAATATGAATATAATATAACTATTATATTATATACATTCATACACACATAACATCACGCCCACAATCCCCGAAGGGGTAGGCAGAGTCAAAGGGGAACCAATATATATTATATTTATTATATGAATGTAAATATAATAAAATACTGAACATTTAGTCCCGTGAGCATTTATTCTAGTGATAATGCAACGCAAAAGTTTAAAAACATATAAAACATTATTGTTTCTTACTCATCAAATTCAAATTTTTTATTGCATTACATGATTATGATACAAGATATTATATTAAATGATGATGATACAGTACATTATGTTACCCACATAGGCATAGCAGTATACATTATGTTAATGAATGTGTGATGGATACATTTGTTATTGTTCTTTTCTTCAAAAAGTACCTATATCAATTATTTATTTTTATTTATATTAAATTGTTATTATTACTACATTTTAAATGAATGTTTCGTTATAGTTGTAATAGCATTTATTAATAAGCATTAATAAGCTAGATGACTAAAAAATTCTGCTTAATCCTTCAGTTAGATTATAAAAAAATATTGAACACGTATTTTTTTATTTATTTGTCAAACAAACATTGTCGAAGATACAATACATTTAAGTTGCGCGTGACGTCACGCTTTCGTACAATTTTTACAAAATAGTGACGTCGCAAGGAAGCCCCAAAACTTTGATGCTCTTTATCTTAGTGATTTTTTGTTAATTTGATAAAGTGAAAAATTATGTCTATTACAAAAATTTGTATAATATAACTGACGGACTAAATATAAGTAATTATAGTTTTTTAATGCAGTCATCATCCCTATTTAAGTTTTTTTTGGAAAAGAGTTATAATTAGGTTCAAAAAGTAATTCTAGAGGTAAGTTATATATATATACTTTATTCATCCGTCCCATAAACCCATTTATTTTTACCAAGGAACTACATGTGATCCCGTCGTTTAGTCATCACCCTACCCACATTCTGTAGACACAGACCAGGAAGTCTAATATTAGACAGCATAACCTGGAAAGTCTTTTGATTTACAGTTTTATGTATTCGCCTGTGAAATATTAGGTCGGGGGAACCGAGTGTTTTTTGTGGACTGGGCCGTTGGTAGAGTGGATAGAGACTTAGGCCACGAAACCAATTGGCGCGGGTTCAAATCCCGCTAGGGGCAACTTTTCGTGTGATGAACACGGACATTTGTACTCGAGTCATGGATGTTTATAAAAATATTTAAGTATGTCTATCCGTTCACCTAGCATCCATAGTTAAAGTATAAGCATAGTTTGGGACTAGGGAATTGGTGTGTCAGTCTGGAGAATTTATTTGTTTATACATATAAATGCATATGAAATGTATGCGGGAGTTATTTGATAGTTTATTTTCAAGTTTGTCTGCTCCGGTTAGAGCCAAGCCATCCCTGATATTTCACGACATCCCTAATGTCACGATACAAGCTGAGTGTGGACCATTTCAGAAGCATGTTACCATTACTTTGTAATGTATTCATCCGCATGTCCTGAATAAACTATTTTTCTTTGTCCCATGTTGGTCTTGGAATTGAAAATAATGTTGTAATATGGCGACTAATGGTATATTGGGTTTTGTGTGTATGATTGTATAGGCTAGGAGCTACGAGCTAGGCTATTGTCACTACTTGTTTACAATTTTCCACCTAACCCAACTCTGTTTTATTTTCGGGCCGAATGTGAGTTTGATTCTGGGTACCCCTTCGGGGATTACAGGCGTGATGCCATGTATGTATGTATCACAAAAAAAAAATTCAAAAAACGATTTATAGACAAGTCATTAACAACAAATTGCAAGTATTTAAATTTAAAAAAACCTGTGTATGTATTTATGTATGTATGAATGTATGAATTTTCATTTCTTTTCAACAACAAACGCGAGGCGTATACTCACGCTGCCATCGAAGTCGAACTTGGCGATGACCAGCTCGAGCACCTGGTGGGGCGCGTGGGGCGGCTGCGCGAGCGCCGTGCGCGGCGGCAGCGGCCGCACCAGCGGCGTCGTGTCCAGGTAGTGCAGCCGGTAGAACGCCAGCAGCGACGGCATGTCCGCGAACAGCTGGTCGCCGATGCGGTACCGCACCGCGCCGTCGGAGGACACCACGCGGTTGATGATGTAGTGGGACACGCGGTCGTCCTCCCTGACACCAACGCACACACATTACACAACATCTATGGTTACATTTTTAGTTCCGTCAGTGAGATTACAAAATTATGTTGGATACTAATTAAGTATATTGGCGAACAGACGTGGAACGGAGTGCGGCGTTTTTATCTCGAGAGCGGGACGGTATGAAGTTCGCCGGTAAGAAGGCGAAAAATACATGTATATAGAAAACTATCTTTAAAATCAGTTAAGCCGTTTCGGAGGAGTTTCGGAGCCGATCTGACCTTTGTAACCCTCATTCAGAGAACCAGACAAATTTGCATCACCACAGTCGTTTGAATGTGCAGGTTTCATCACGATGTTTTCGCTCACCGCCGAGCTACTTGTATAAATACGTACATAGATTGAAAAATCTACAGGTCCGTGTCGGTATTTGAATCCGCACCCCCTAGATATGAGGCGGCTGTCCTTATTACTGAGCTACCGCCGCTCGCAGGAGGATATTATTATTACCTGACACAGAGCACGTAGTCGCCCTGTATCGTCTTGGAGTCGCGGACCAGGAACACGCCGCTCTCCGTCTCGTTGAGCAGCAGCCGGGTGGCCTCCGCGCGCGACAGCTCGCGGAAGTACCAGCTGCAACAACAACAGAACATGTCAACAACACGGACTAGTAAAAAAAGAAGGACTCCGCGCCACTAACTAGACAGCTCCCCAGGTGCTCCACATTGACACGCAGCTTACGTCACACATTGACATAATAAGTGCTCCAAATGACAGATATCCGATATCTGGTATCATAAGTATCTTACTCACACATTCATAAACGTGGCTTCACTCTATAGTATGACAGTCTGGAGTCCTTCTTCTTTTACTAGTCCATGGTCAACAACAACAATAACAACACAACACGTTGTGGCATAGTAGACATCTGCAGACTGTCTGTCTGTCTGTATACTGCGCTACTAGGCAAAGGTACATTCAATAAATATGTCAATACATTTCTGCAAAATGCTGATCAAGTTATTAATATTTAAATTAAATTATATAAACAATACACCAAGATTTGTTCCCAAGTACTTGAACCACTGAAAAATCCATTGATTTAGATGAATTTTGGTATGCAAAAAGCTTGGGTTTCGGGAAAGGGCATCATCCTACATGGGGAATAGGTTTTGTTCCCGAAAACATCCCTTGAGGGTGTAAAAAGGAGGGTAGTAAATAAAGTACTAGGTACTAAATCTACACAGACAAAGTTGTACATATATACATAACATCACGTCCATAATCCCCGAAGGGGTGGGCAGAGTCAAAGGGGCAGCAGGCCCCTTCAACAACATTTAGCCAAAAATAAAGTTGGGTTGGGTTAGATGGAAAATTGTAGAAAAGCAGTGACAAGCGGCTAACCTGTCGCCTATACAATCACACACCCAAAACCCGATATACCATTAGTCGCCTTTTACGACATGCTAGGCGAGAACCACAGTTGGCACATTCCTTTTTTTTTGTCCCAAATCAACATGGGCCAAGTCTCAGACCAACATGGGACAAAGTTGTAATTTTTTTTCTCCGCTTAACTAAATAGTAAAGCCATATTTAGCCCCAACATATGCCATGTATCTATTAGCATTTATTTATTTTATAATCATTATTTTCCATCACAAATGTTTAGTAACCCAAGGCTAACAAAGCAGTTTGCTTCCGAGACTGTTTTTGTTGTAAGCAATTAGAATAACAATTAAACTGCATTCGAGGAAAGAAACGGCTAGGTCATTAAATAACATCAATGTCAAACTAAATGGAACCTGTGTTTAGGTAGGAATCATTAATGGTATTGGTACAAAATGTGCCAGATTTTGCTTACTGAATCCTATTAATATGTATTATCAATGCGAAAATTATTATGGATGGATGTATGGATGTTTGTTATTCTTAAATGCAAAAACTACTAAAAGAATTTTAATAAAACTTTAGAATAATAAATAATAATAATAAATAAATAATATAATAAATTCTCCAGACTGACACACCAATTCCCTAGTTCCAAACTAAGCTTATGCTTGTACTATGGATACTAGGCGAACGGATAGACATACTTAAATACGTTTATAAACATCCATGACTCGAGTACAAATGTCCATGTTCATCACACGAAACATTTGCCCCTAGCGGGATTCGAACCCGCGACCCTTGGTTTCGTGGCCAGGGTCTCTGACCACTCGGCCAACGGGCCAGTCATGCGGTCGAAGCCGAAGGCAGGAGCCAGTCGAGAGTATTTTGTAAACTCAATTAAATTGCTCAATTATTGCTATGGTGTGTATGAAGATGAATTAACAATTATTATCAAATACGAGCGGATACCCAGTGTATGCTAGTATGCTGAAATAATGAATGAATATACTTTAATAAACATGTTTTGGTTTTTTTTGGAGTTATTTATTTATGAACAGCATTTAACCCTAAGACTAAAATACTTAAATAGATGCTATAATCAATTGTTTTTGGAGTTGATACCAGACAAACTGAGAAAAAAACAAAATCTAAAATGATTATACAGCTGGCAACTTCAAAAAGAACTGTTTGTTTTTTAACCGACTTCAAAAAAAAGGAGGAGGTTCTCAATTCGTCTGATTTTTTTTTTGTATTTAAATTAAACCAGTTTGGGGAACATGGGTTGGATAAAAAAAATTATGCTTCACTGTAGATTTCAGTAGTGCAGTGACTGCTTTACTGCAATTAATTCATGTTTGGGCATGAAGTTTTTTAAATGCATGTCTATTTACTATATGAAGGACAAAACGCGTGAAACAAAATAGTTGATTAACAAAAATAAAAACCGACTTCAAAATACCCCGCAAAAAATCTATATTAATAATTTCGTGCAGGGGTACGGTAGACTCGATCGAAACCTTACTTGAATAATAAAACATAAAAAAATAAAAATTTCGAGTCGGCAACATATATCCGCAAAATTCGGTTTGTCGAGTATTTTGTTAAATTCTAATGGTGCTGACAGACAAATCGCAGTCGCCATATTCATAAACGTCACTCACACCGGATGACATTTTGAGTACATACGTTCCGTTTTAGCTATTAACGTAGATACTCTGGTTAAGTGTTTTTTCTTAAAACCTGAGATTGGCCAATTGCCATAACATTAAATAAATAATACTGTCCGTAACCTTAAACTTTTTAACTTGAAGTTCTTTTCGAATGTTATTCTACATGTTTCAGTATCCATTTAGTTTTGCATAGTGATTTACTTTGTATGGATATACAAGTAAGGAGCGGTGGTAGCTCAATGGTAAGGACACGCGCCTCTTAACCGAGGAGTGCGGGTTCAAACCCGGGCATGTACCTCTAGATTTTTCAAATCTATGTACATATTTATATCACTAGCTCGACGGTGAGGGAAAACATCGTGATGAAACCTGCAAATTCAAACAACTTTGAATTTGTAACCATGATCTAAAAATTGTCTGGTTCCCCTATCTTAGGGTTACGAAGGTCAGATCGGCAGTCGCTTCAATGTAATTACCAGACTCGCTAAATCCTGGATCATGGTCTAAGCGGACCCCGTCTAAGAACGGGACATAACGCTAGGAAGATGATGGATATACAAAGTAAATCACTAAATATATATCATAATAGCTAAATGGATATAATAACTAAATGGATATCATGCCGAAAATCGTAAGTATTTCATAAAATGGATGTGAAAAAATGTTGTATATAGAAACATTTTATGATAATTAACCTGTGGAAATAGAGAATATTTATGATTTTCATAATAAGTACCTTTGCCAACTTCTCGGATGAGTAATCATTGAAAAATTGCAATGGTTTTACTTGGTTTCTCAACATCATTATTGATTTAGCCAGTTTGTATAACAGAGAGAAAAGATCTTTTTTTTTAAATAATAGTAAGCCAAGTAATAAACCAAACCTACCTAGCAAAGTTAAGAAAAAGCCTGAGTGCTTAAAACAGAGAGGTTTACAGAAAATAAACCATAAAAGCTATTTGTTTTGTTAATTTAGTTAGTTTATTTTGAAAGTTGATTTAAAATTAAAATTATTTTCGTAAGAACTTTTGCAGTTTTAATCTATATAATAAATATAGTATTTTATATAATAATAAAATACTATATTTATTAAACACAATGAACGATGCCCTTAATAATAAATGAATAATGATGAATCGATGCACGAAAGGATGATAAGTAGTGTTGCCGCTCGATAGTCCTATCGATAGACTATCGATAGTTGGGCATAAGCAATAGTATCGATAACAATGCCTTGCTTTGCCTATAATATTCCTTGAGAACCGATAACTACAGAAATATCTACCTACATGTGTATTATCACATTTTACCCGAGCGAAGCCGGGTTTTCATCTAGTGTTTATAAAAAAACACAAGTAAAAACTGCCTTAATAGCTATAAACACTAAAAAGTATAAAATAAATTCTTTCGACTGCTTCGATGAAAGTATTAATCTTTAACACGTATTTAAATATTTACAATAATCAGTTAGTTTTGGAGTCGGTGCCAGCCCGCGTAATTATATCATCATTTCGGAATTTGCAATTATTTGTTTCTTGGTGAAGGGTGGTAAAATAGGTTTTGAATATACAAAATCAATAGTAAGTTAATATACTCGTATTTTAACTAATTTGTTTCATATTGTTATTAGTAAGGTAATTTGTTATTAAGTGTCTACTTTTTTTTTAGTTTGGCTGGCACCGACTCCAAAACTAACTGATTATTGTAAATATTTAAATACGTGTTAAAGATTAATACTTTCATCGAAGCAGTCGAAAGAATTTATTTTATACTTTTTAGTGTTTAGACATTTAAATAGCTATTAAGGCAGTTTTTACTTGTGTTTTTTTATAAACATTTTTTGCGGGGTTTTTTGAAGTCGGTTTTTATTTTTGTTAAAATTTAACTTATTTGTTACTTTTTAGTGAAATTTATTAATAGGTAGGTAGACCAAATCAAAACAAGCTGCTTTAATGAGACAGTGCCGGTCTTATGAGACTAAAGATGAAAAGGTATAACGAGCCTTTAAAGTTTAAAGAATTACTTAAAACTACTAATCTTCAAAGAGTTATACCTTTCATCATCAGCTAAGCAAGATAACATGATGAGTACGAGACGCAAATACTGGAATCGTTTTAGAAAAAATAAATAAAACACTTAACATGTCGTTAAAATTTAAGAGTGGCCCTCGTTTTCATGGAATCCCATCACTATACCAAGACTTGGTGAAATTGAGACTATCTCGAGAATAACACTCAATATGGCCCTATAATATTGAAAGAATTATCCACGAACTCCTAATCGTTAAGGAGTTACACCTTCCATCATCAGCTCAACAACATGAGATTATGAATACCAGACGTAAATACTTGAATTGTTTTAGAAAATAACTAAAATAGATTGTACGCGCCTATAATACTTAAGGGTTTCCCTCGATTTGCCTAAGATTCCTTCATCAGATCCAGATGTGGTACCAATAGGACCAACTCCAGGATATACCCTTTTGAATAAAAAAAAGAACTCTAAAAATCGTCTTACGATTCTCGAAGATATCAATATTTAAAGAATCATAAACTAATTCCTAATCGTTAAGGATTTGTACCTTCCATTATCAGCTCACCAACATAAGATGATAAGTGCCATACGTAAATACTTGAACAATCTTAGAAAATGTCTAAAATACATTGTACGTGCCTATAAAGTTTGAGGGTTGCCCTCGATTTTCCTAGGTTTCCTTCATCAGATCCTGACTTGGTGGCAATGGGACCAACTCGGGAGTAAACCCTTTCGATTAAAAAAAAAATTTTGGAAATCGGTTAACAATTCTCAGAGATATCGAGTAACATACATACAAAAAAAAAAAAAAAACATTCAGTCGAATTGAGAACCTCCTCCTTTTTTTTGAAGTCGGTTAAAAATAATGGTGAACTTAGCGAGTCGGTTCGTCGGTTGATCGCGGCGTGCGGGCACAGTGCATGTGTCGTGGACAGCCCATGACTTTAAATTTTTAAACCCGGACTACAAATGAAACCGGACGGGACCGGAACCGGACGCTCCCCGGATGCCCTCTAAACTAGGACAAATCCAGGGAAATCCGGACGGATGGCAACCCTATACCTATGGAAGTAATCTCACTAGAAAGGGAACTAAGCAAGTAAAACTGCGAGGTTCTGCCAGTTGTAAAATTATTAGGTTGGTTAGTTTAAGGACAAACACAGTATTTCAGTGATAGTTAAGTGGAAAATTATCATCATTATGATCTTCCTAGAGCCTTGTCTTGTTCTATTAACAGTCCCCCACCGCAGAGCTAGTGGAAAGTACATAACTAATACATTTTAATAAATCTAACGTACCAACATGCCCCCCTTCGAATCAGTAGTCCTCGCATGTAAGACCTGGTCCTTACCATTTAGCTGTCACCGATAGAGTTGAGTGGAAAGTTAGAGAACGCTAATTTTACTTCACTTTCATGTTGCATTGCATGTTTGTATTTACTACATACTTATAAGCAAATACAGTTGGTGTGAAAACACAGCAACAGTTGAAAAAAGAGAAAACAGCTTTATTTTTAACACACATGCAGGTTGAGGGCAATGGATAAACTGATGTGTGGCTTTATTTACGCGTCATAGGCTCGCGTCCGATATATCAATATGATTAAAATTCGTTTCCAAAAAGAAAGCCGTTTGTATTGATCCCTAAACCAAGGAATTTCAATTAAAAAAATTAAGCTTAATTCTTCTGCATATCACCAACTTAGTGAGACGATTTTGATCTGACTGCAATCTGACTTATGCATAAAAATTCGATTTCTCTATTTCTGACCAAATACAATAACTACCTACTGAAATTGGATACCTAAAAATGGATGTTGAAATCTGAAACAGAAATATCTGTTTGCATTCAAAATCCATGTTGATGTAAGTATTTTCTTTTAAAACTGTTCCAGTTAAAAGCACATGTGTTGAACATTAATGTTTGGGAAGGAAAGAAGTATTTAGATACAGGTTTTTTATTGCTAAATTCATAGTTAATAGGTTTTCCAACTGTAGTATTATAATATTCCAACTGTAGTTTTAAAATTATTATATCCATGTAGATACATATCTTAATAAACAAAATCCTAAGTAATTGCTAATATGACAGGATCCAGGGAAGAAGAAAACATCTACTTAACAAGGGTGCTTATATCTGGAAGTTAGGATGATTGTCCAACTATGGAAGGTTGATTAGTTGCTTGGTTACAAACTTTGGCATTTGGGGTATCCCACACGAGACAAGACAATTCTGTCGTTACATCATGCTATTTTCCATTGGGAGTTGCCAATGAACTCATCCTTCTATTTGTTACATTTTGTCATTATAGGTCAGTGGAAATTCCAACTTTAACGCACAGTCCAAAAACCTCATATGGTCAGTAATATAGTCCAAACATGTATAGCTGACTACAATTATAATAATAATAACAAATTATCCAAATTCAAATTCAAATTCAAATTCTTTATTGCATGTCACATTACATCCTGACTGACACACCAATTTCTTAGCTCCAAACTAAGCTTACGCTTGGACTATGCATACTAGATAAATGAATAGACATACTTAAATACATTTATAGACATTCATGACTTAATTAATGTCTATCACAAAAACATTTGCCCCTAGCAGGATTCGAACTTGCAAACCTTGATTTCCGTCATTGAGGGCCTGTCATCCGTACAATAAACCATGTGACTTGAAACTATAAAAGGTGTATGATATTTACTACACACAACATTATGTGCACGTAATCCCCAAAGGGGCAAGTAGAGATAAAGGGGCAGTATTTAACCATATATAATACCTTTTAAGGATAACTGGCTAGCAATATGTAATAATCAAATTATGTTTGAATTATTTGAATACATTTGGAGTACAATTTATTCAATAAGGAAAATATTTCTGGCAATTGATTTTTAATTATATTACTTATTTTTATTAAGATAAACACACTTCATTCAATTAACTTTGGAAATGTTAAATTTTCCTAGGTATACAACAACAAAAATAATAATAGCAAACAATTTATATTTTACTCGCATCAAGCATGATTTCCTCTTTATAAAATATTTTCACATTAATCAGAAACAAACACAGCGGTGGCTGCGTTTTGTTTGTTCCTAGTTAGTTTACGTTGTGTTTTATGACGCTTTATTATTAGATGATACAGCAACCAGTTTGGAATCCAGAACAGTCATAAAAGTCTAGTTTATGAGTGCACAGTTCATGCCTTCAATCAGGTTACTAATGAAAACACATTTTAAGAGAAAAATAATATGCCAACTGTATTTCTTGCCTAGCATGTTGTAAAAAGAGACTAATGGTATATCAGGTTTAGGTGAGAGATTGTGTAGGCAAAGAGCTAGCCACAATCCATCTACTTAACACAACCCAGTTTTGTTTTTAGGCTGACTGTGGTTAAAGCGGCTAGCTGCCTTTGACTTTACCTACCCCTTCAGAGATTACAGGTGTAATGTTATGTCTGTATGTAGGTATATGGGAATAAATCTCAACCCATTATAATATATTTAATTTATATGAGGTAAATAAAGAGGTACTTAATAATACAGTGCTTTTTGCTAGCCTAAACAGATCCACGTAAATGAAGTGAATATTGAGAAATGAGGTGTTAGAACTTAACCAATAATATTTTAAAAATATCACTTGTCCTTTAATTTAAAAACTAAATATAAAAGTGACATGCCTGGTGTAATTTAAACACATAAAACTTAAGTTGTCATATATTTACATAGATAAACATGCACATCCAATATCAACAGCATTTTAATTCATAAAGCATGATTGTATAAACAAACACACAAACTTTCACAGTTATTATATTGATAGGATTGTGGTAATTATCATTTATAACCTACACATACTTCTTACATTACATTTGCAAAAAAACAGATTTACATAGTAATATCACTAAGATACTTTAGATCAGTATGTTATTTTATAATTTTATCAAAATTTATGATGGCAGCAATAAAATATGCTTAATTCTATAATACAAATGTTGCCATGCGAGCAAGGTATTGATTATGAAAGCTTTTCTTAATCTATAGTTAAGAAAGATAAAAAATTAACAATTGATGAATTACAAACACTGTTAAACAGGAAAATATCACATGTTCAGTTAGGAATGTTTCAGTTTTATCAACTTATTTATTAAGTACAAACCTAGCCATGTCATTGGGGTCAAAAGAGACCCCGATTCCAGGGTTCGCCATTCTGCAGTCAGGTGGATCTCACTGCACTGATAATCACCCCAGCCACATCACATCACGACCGGAAGCGAATTTACTTCATTTTCCGACCGGCCTTCTTAACTTACGCCACTACACGTAATCGCGAACTAGCAACCGACTATATCCCTATATGTTCCCGAGATTTCAATACAGTCCCACGTTTTTACAGCGAGATAATTAAAATTTGTTGACATGTATTTATAAAGGTGTCATCAGCTATCACCATTGATGTTCACATCAAAACACATGTTTTTGCAACCACAGCGTCACTCAGTAACCACCGCTTTCACGAGCACACCTCCCGAAGTGAGTTTCGGATGTATAATTTTAAGATAATCTATAATTAACACTGAATTAAAAATAATTTCATGGAATCACACACGCGAAGAGTTGATGATGACGCATAGACAAAAATGGACTTTTTATTTTTTTGACGCATTATCTTCTCGAAAGGTCATTGTCTACGGATTCGGCTATAGCTACACTAGTGAAATAACGTGAATATCGTTGTATATAACAGTTATCACGCGTTATTTTTTTTTTAAATGGCAACATTTTTTCATTACACATCACCTTCGAAATTTTAGTCTATGGTATGTGTCCATTGTTTTTCTACAATGTTATTTTTCTGACTGCTGCTGGTGGACGAAAAATTTGATCTCGCTGCGTCGAGCGTGACTTTGTGATAGTGTTCGTGCTCGATATTGTGATTTATTCGAAATAGATCACGAAGATGTCGTCACCGAGCGCTGGGAAACGTCGCATGGACACAGATGTCATCAAACTGTATCCTTTCTTTGTTATCGTCATTACAAAGAACCTATTGCGTTAGAGGGCCACCATGTAAATAAGTGGCCAAAGGGCCATCAGCTGATTGTCACGACCTTTCCTAAAATCGATATGAGTGCTTATTATGTTATTTTTTATTACATTTAGCGCCTATAGAGCTGATAATAATGTTTTGTTGCATGATTTTGTCATCATAAAACCATAGGGTATTCATTTGTGTGATGGGAGCGTGCATTCTTTGTGTCTCCGTGGGCCAACCTATCTATATATATCGCGTAGATAAACACCTACTTACTGTACGCAGAGCGCGAAGCTCTTCCGCGTACATATACTACGAGACTAATATTTCGTAATTCGTATGTAGGCCATGGTCTGAATTGCGTATTTTTTTTCTGTATGTGTTGCACACGGTTGGGTGCGGATCATCCACTGCTTTATGCATAATTAATGGTAATTGTAGACAATTGCACACCCATTCAGTTATGTTTCTTAGGCAGTGTGTAATATTGGCCTTTGTCAACTAGCCATTTAGAAAAAAATATGTGTAGAGTGGCCGGATTATTATTATAAGTTTATTTTAATTTATCTATATGAAGGTCAACATTGAGTTCATTGTTCTCTTGATAATCTGAATTTTTCTAAATAATCAAATACTGGGACTGATATTTTATGAATGAAATTAAAATTAAGAAGTTTTCACATCAACTGTTAATTTTTCAAACAATATAAATAAGTACATGATATTTATATTTCGCACAAAATTATCAAATTCTTTCTTATAAATCTTACAAAAATAGTAGGTATAGTTTATATACTACTTCTAACATTATGTAGGCCCTGTTGGTGCAAAATTATTTTGTATTAAAAATCTATTAAATTTATTAATAAATGAAATTGAAAAATGTAAAACTATGTAATAGGTAAATCATATTGCTATCTATTTTCAATCTCAAAAGATATTAATATTTTAATTGTGCTGTTATATAGTATAATTACAATGCTATATAATTTTATATATGGGTAAATTAAAAAATTATAAAAGTTAATATTAACCTAGTCTTAGGTCTTGCTTACTAAATTAATATATTTTCCAAATATACTCCGCAATCCAACATAGCTATATATTTTTTTATTTGGTATAAATAAATAGTGTATATCTTTAATGCTTTGTTGAAAGATACTACATTTTCCGGGGAAATTGGCAACAATATTCTAGGGTCACCATCAATCATGGTCTAGTTAATTATGCCACCATAATAGTGTTGAATTAAAGAAAAAAAATTACACTTGTATTTTTGATACATATCTTCAAGTGTGTATTGTGACCAACTAGGTCACAAAATTTTATCAATGGTTTATTTTATTAGGAATAGCATTTATCAGATTACAGACGAGATAATATAATATAACCTGGAAATTCATAACTGTTATCCTCAAATACTTGTGTCTTTTTAATCTTATATATGCCATACTATAATACTTTATATATAAATATATGTATATCATTAAATCCTGGACTGAGCTAATACTAAACTAAATTAGCTTCACGCCACTTCCCTAGTGGGGTAGGCAGAGACCCCACTAGCCATACGGCACAGTCCTTACACACCTCACTTGCTTCTTTAACATTCATCATCCTTTATTTTTTTGGTCTGAGCTAGTTTTAAATATTTTTTGTAACATAACAACATAACATCTCGCCCATAATCCCCAAAGGGGTAGGCAGTCAATTTTATTATTTTTATTTTATTTTTTGTGTGCATTTGAATGGTCTCTGCAATGCAAATTGGGATGGCCTGTTAGTTTGCTGTCATTTTAATTGTATTTTATGCTTTTACAAAAAATATGGCAGGACATTTTTTTTTTATAAGTAAATGGTGAAGGGATATATTTTTTAAATATAAAAATATATACCTTTTCTCTAAGTTTCAGGCTAGCAAGTTTCAAAATTGTATTATATTTCTTTATCATTTTGGTGGTTCACAAGTGTAAACATGCAGTTCGAATATTAATGATTATAAAAATATATTATATACCTAAATATTTTTTTTACAAGTCACACTTACTTTAAATATCTAGTATTTTGTAACAAATATCATTTAGTTCAACTAGTTTACCAACTATGTACTTACTAATTACCCTTAAGCAACAAATTACATTAGCAAACTTGTGTGTTTTGTAATTGAGCAGATAACAGTTTACATTTTTGTATCATACTAGCTGACTAGGATATTGCCTATAGTTAAAACCTAAGTTTCACAATTTTCGGGTCATAATTCATATTTTATCCATAAAAAAAAAAATACTATTAAAATTCTAAAATGGTTTATATTCGGGGTCTGATTCTAGCATGTACCTGTGGATTTTTATCATCAGCTTAATAATGAGGGAATTGTGAGAAAACATATCAAGTCAAAATATTATTTATTTATATAGGTTTCAAAGAAACACTTTATAAATCGTTAAAATCAGTTAAAGAAATATGATTTTACCACCGGTTCAGAATGTTGCATCTACCGAGAAGAATACGGAAAGAAACTCAGTTAAATGGTATGATCGAAGTTTGATTTCTGATTCGCTTGTCTAAAGGTTACAAAGGTCATGGTAGTCGCTTCAATACATCATTATCATCATATCATCACGCCCGCATTCGGCGAAGGGGTAGGCGAGTCCAAGAAGCATTAAATTCTAAAAATCTAAGATTCTTTTTTTTTTTCATCACTTTTTGTAAATGTGCAGATTTCACCATTTTTTTTCTACCGCCGAGTTGCATATTCCTTGTGCTCAATTAGGGGTCCGCTTGGATTATGACTGTCCATCCGGGTCCGTAAAGCAGTCATAAAAGTCTCCCAAATAAAGGCAGCGGGCAAAAATTTGGGGATCCCTGACTATCCAGGGTTTATTTAGGCTATTAAACTGTTATTAATCTTACGTTTTATCTAAAGCATGTTGAATATAAACATCATCATCATCCTAGCGTTATATTCCGTGCTTAGACGGGGTCCGCTTAGACCATAATCCAGGATGTAGAATGTAAACAATATAGTAAAATTTTATTTTCCGAATAATTTGTCACTTTCGTAGTATGTCATTTTCTCAAATGATAATTTTCATTGGTTTTGATTTCATTTGATCAATGACGATTTGCGAAAATAACATGTAAAAGCGACAAATTTTATAGCGACGACTAATATTCAAAATGACAATTTGCGTCTCGACCGTTCTTGACAGTTCAAACATTTGAACCAACTCCACGGTTAAATTGAAGCTCTTATCTAAGATCGAGATAAACAACCCCGGTCTGTTAAGTACACAGTTTCATTAATCTGGTCCAATCATGTTATTTCCGGTATTTTACAATGTATGGTTTATTCAACGTGTATTGGTATTATTATAAATCATTTCTATTATGTTTTTCAAATCTATTTTATTATGTTTTGTTGGTGCAAACCCCGGGTTGGGCCAAAACTTTGTGGCTGGTTATTTCAAAATTGAACTACATTTTGACGTTGACCTAATAATTCAGGCAATCCAAGGATATAAATAAATAAATTCTCCAGACTGACACACGAATTCCCTAGTTCCAAACTAGGCTTGTGCTATGGATACTAGGTTAATAGATAGACATAATTACGTTTATAGACATCCGTGACTCGAGTACAAATGTCCATCCCTAGCGGGATTAGCACCCGCGACCCTTGGTTTCATGGCCAGGATCTTTGACCACTTGACCAACGGGCCTGTTAAATATACCTCGTGTTATTATATTATGTTATATACTATAGATAATAGGTAACGAACACATAGTAGATATATATATGTATATATATTATAACGTAAAGCAAAAACTTTGTACTTACCCCTTTTTACGAAAATGTCGCGGACGGAGGAATATGAGATTTCGACTACTTATAGTTTATATAGAGAAGGAGTGCAGAATGAAAATATTTTAATATATATTGCGTTAGAAACTCATAAAAAAAATTAATGAATGAATTATGGTCGAATTTCGACCACTTGGCGACCACGAGTTCATTACAAAAACATTCGCTTCGGGTTACGAACCGCGACCTTCGGTTTCGTGGTCAGTGTCTCCAACCATTAGATCAAGCAGCCTATTAATAAATAATGTCACTTTTGCGTTTACATTTGAATCATCAGATGATTACCCCTCTACTCAAACATTACTTTCTATACGTTATAACCCCTCGACACAAAAAAGACTCGTCTGACTCTTGACCCCTCAGTCCGTGAATCTGTCTCGTCTGCCATAGTTCGTGTTTAAGTACGGAAGTAATAATATACTAACATTACCCTGCGACTGCGTTCGCGTTTTTAACAAAAAAAAAATCTATTGGGATTAAAAAGTATCGAAAGCCCTTTTTAGGGTTAATAAATTTGGCTTACATGTCAGCACGTTCGGTTGTGATTGATATGTGAAAACCTAACAACCCGTAATCCAGGAGAATCAGCATCCAGAATCGGTAAGCTCCTTAGAGAAATTGTGAACAAATAGTGACAAGTGGCTATCTCGTCGCCTTTACAATTAAAACTCTATGTCCGATACACCTCATACACCAGTAGTCGCCAATAGGGATGATGACTGCATTTAAAAACTATAATTCTATTTAGTCCGTCAATTAGATTATACAAAAATACAAGATATATATTTTTAGCTTTATCAAATTAACAAAAATTACAGAGTTAAAGAGCATCAAAGTTTTGGAGTGGAGGCTTGCGACGTCACTGTTTAGTAAAAATTGCACGAACGCGTGACGTCACGTGCAACTTGAATGCATTGTATCTTCGTCAATGTTTGTTTAACAAATAAATAAAAAAATACGTGTTTAATATTGTTTATAATTTAACTGACGGACTAAACCGATTTTTTTTATCTAGCCCAGGGTTTCCCAACCTTTACTTCCCCGAGCCTCCCCGAACCAAAAAGGATATTTTCGTGCCCCCCCTTACGTTGTCAACAAAAATAAGAAGCACACATCTTTATACCAACTAAATTATTTGTTTGTACTGAATTTCACATTTACCACATCACATTTGCCTATTACGCTAGGAGTAAGTACCTATTACGCCTCCCCTGACATTTCTCTACGCCCCCCAGGGGGGCGTGCCCCCCTGGTTGGGAAGTCCTGATCTAACCCATTATGACGTGCTAGCAAGCTAGTCGCCAATTTAGACGCAGCAAGAAACACAGTTGGTACATTCCTTTTAAGTCCCAGAATGATTATTATTTATATTTATTATTAAATATTTTTTTAACTAACTAACTTTTATATTAATTATTAAGATTAATCATATTATTTTTCGACAGCAAGGGATATTTTTTTTAATATGAGTGTAGATTTATGTTGTATAGAAACGTCTGGTAGTTGTTAGGTGCTCAGCTATTAACTATGTAAGTATTAATGCAGACTAAGGAATCGATTCCGTCGGGTCGTCTGGGCGATGCGTTAGACTTTTGTGAGAGGGCACTAACGTGGGTCGTGCGAAACGGAACGGTATTGGGTTTACACTTCAGGACAGGGTTTTTTGACCTGGGTATACGGTTCGTTGAACGCCATAGGGTTAATGAGGTGTAGTGGCGAAACAGTTTAATGGTAGATATGTATTTTATTAAAACGACACGTTCTTAGAATATTGCAATGAGAATTTTAATCGACTTCAAAAAATGTTATCTTTTTCTGAATCATTTAAAATTGACATGTCGAAATCCTACTTCCTACTAATATTATAAATGCGAAAGTTTGTATGAATGTTTGTTACTCTTTCACGCAAAAACTACTTAATGGATTTTAATGAAACATTAGAATAATATAGCTTATACACCCGAATAACATGTATGGCTATGTTGTATGATGTAGGTACCACACGAGCGAAGCCGCGGGCCAAAGCTTGTGTATAGTAAATTTTGACCCGCCCTGGTTTTTGTTTCAAGTTAGGAAAAAAATACAATTCGGACACCGAATTTCGTGCATCCCACGGGGTCTACCAAATTTTCCGGGATGAAATGTAGCCTTTGTCCTTTAGTTATGCCAAAATTCATCGCTTGTATTCGTAGTTAACTAGTTTAAGACGACTGTGTACAACACGAGCAGAGCCGCGGGCACAAGCTAGTTTATAATATTAGTTAGGATAGTGAGGATGTCAATCTTGACGCTATTGCATTTTCTGAGTTTGTATGATGATGGAAAGCCACCAGTAACCCTATCATAAATTAAGTATAGAAGGAAATAAGGATATTTCCTTCTCATGACTGACCTGTTAGATTTGTGGTCAGAGACCATGAGCACGAAGCCACGGGTCGAATTCCGCTAGACAACGCAACATGGACATTTATACTCGAGTCATAGATGTTTATAAACGTATCCGAGTATGTCTCCGTTCACTTAAAATCTATAGCACAATCATAGAAGCTTAGTTTGGAACTAGGGGATTGGTGTGTCAGTTTGAAGAATTAATTAATTAATTAATTATTAACATGGACTTATTTGTACTCGAGTCATGAATGTTTATAAACTTATTTAAATATATCTATTCTTGACAAGCTCGATAGCGCATTCGGTAGTGACCCTGCCCCATGAGCCAAGAGCTGTGGGTTCGATCCCCACCCAGGACAAACATTCGTGTGATGAATACTTGTGTTTGTTCTGTGTCTGGTTGTTAATATCCAATATTTAAGTATATATTTGTAATACCACTGTTGTTTCTGTTATCCGTAACACAAGTGCTTAAGCTACTTACTTCGGAGTCAGATCATTGTATGTGATGTCGTTGAATATTTATTTATTTATCCGTTTACCTTATCATTCTGGAGAATTTAATTATTTATTTATCATTAACATGGACATATTTGTACTCGAGTCATGGATGTTCCGTTCACCTAGTCAGTCTGGAGAATGTATTTATTTAGTTTGCCCAATACACATGCACTTCACCATTGAAGGTTTATGCACTACAATTCTCTTCCGATGTAATCTTATCTATGTATATCAGCGTTTATCAGTTATAGTAAACTTAGTTATTACGAGGTACGAGCCCCTTAAAGCTATATTTAACAGTACAAAAGTTAAGCAACGCATGGCGTTCTACAAGGCTATTTTTAGTTTATGCAAAACCTCGAGCATAATCCTAGTTGGGGTCTGGTTTGTCATGATCGCGGACCTTAAATTTTTCAAATTTAATAATAGCCACTTATTTTCATATCTAAGGATTACACGATCAAATGAGCAGTGACTTCAATGTAATTACCACATTCAAAATCCAGTATCATACATACATAATATCACGCCCGTAATCCCCGAAATGTTAGGCAGAGTCAAAGGGGCAGTAAGCCCTTTAACACGTTCAGTCGAAAATAAAACTAGGGTGGGTTAGATAGAAAATTGTAAAATAGTAGTCACAAGTGGCTTGCTTGTCACCTACACAATCACATACCCAAAACGATATACCATTAGTCGCCATTTACGTCATGCTAGACAAGAACCGGAGATGTAGCTCAGTGGTAAGGACACGCGCCTCTTAACCAAGGAGTGCGGGTTTAAACCCGGGCACGTACCTCTGGATTTTTCAAATCTATGTACGTATTTATACCACTAGCTCGACGGTGAGGGAAAACATCGTGATGAAACCTGCAAATTCAAATAACTTTGGATTTGTAACCATGATCCAAAAATTGTCTGGTTCCCCTATCTTAGGGTTACGAAGGTCAGATAGGCAGTCGCTTCAATGTTACCAGACTCGCTAAATCCTGGATCATGGTCTAAGCGGACCCTATCTAAACACGGGACATAACGCTAGGAAGATGATACAAGGATCGGAGTTGGCACATTTTTTTAAAGTTCCAGATCAACATGGGTCAGTATCATCCAGTATCGTGGTCTAAGTATAACGACTAAGTACAAGATATACCTATATAATATTTTCTTTTAATACATTTTGACTATTCTTAATCCTATACGTGTATACCCTAGAATTATGGAGTACTAAATATACTTGAATAACATTCTAAACATTCCTTAACAACGCCACCAGCATTGAAAGTAAGCACGAAGTCACCATATTGGGCGGTCTCAACGAGTTTTGTGTCAAATTCTTCGGACCGCCAGGCAGTAAGTATCTGGACATAAACTTTGGACGGCTGACCATTTTTTGGACGTATTGTCCAAGGTAGCTGCCCAATAATGTAACACGTTTGCAGCCACGATTTTTTAAGTCTTCTCGGATGCTGCCTACATTTTATCGAAATAAATTGTACTTGCCAGGCGAGTCATCAGCACTGAAATAAGATTGACAGGAGTTCACGTCAATATTTCAGTTCGGGCGAGTTCGTGGCACTGAACGTGTTAGGGGCAAAGTCCGTGCGGACTTTAGTGCCTTTTCAGATAAGCGCTTTTACCGCGTGTGTTTTTGGAAGCCCAAAAACATACGCGAAGGCTGAAAGCTTCCAAATCCAGGAAAAAATGCCGCTGGATACACTCCCAACTGGACGTTTATATAGACAAGCTCGATGGCGCATTCGGTAGTGACCCTGCCCCATGGGCCAAGCGCCAAGAGTTGTGGGTTCGATTCCCACCCAGGACAAACATTCGTATGATGAATACATGTGTTTGTTCTGTGTCTGGGTGTTAATATCTATTATTTAAGTATATATTTGTAATACCACTGTTGATTCTGATATCCGTAACACAAGTGCTTAAGCTACTTACCTCGGAGTCAGATCAATTTATGCGATGTCGTCGGATATTTATTTATTTATTCTTATTATTATTTATATAGGCTGATGCCGACCGAAGGTTCCGTGCAACGATGTAATCCTCCAATAATTTGTCCCAGCTCCTTACGAGGGAGGCGTGTGGCGCGTGCGAGTGCACTTGCCCGACCACTACCCGTTCAAGTCACCGTCCATCGGCTTCATGAACAAGGTGTACCACCCGAACATCGACGAGGTCTCCGGCACCGTCTGTCTTGACGTTATCAACCAGGCTTGGACCGCGCTTTACGGTGAGTGAGCCACAGTCGCCTTTAGGACCCTTACATCTAACGGAGCCATCGGTCAGAGACCCTGGCCACGAAACTAAAGGTCGCGGTTTTGAGTCCTAAGTAAATGTTCATTGGTAAAAGATTGGTCCAGTAGTTTCAGAGTCTATTCCAGTCGAGTCATGGATGTTTATAAACGTATTTAAGTATGTCTATCCGTTCGCCTAGTATCCATAGTACAAACATAAGCTTAGTTTGGAACTAGGGAATTTGTGTGTCAGTCTGGAGAATTTATTATTTATTATTATTATTTAAACAAACCAACCAATCAAGTCTTTTCTCTATATAATATTATATTTTACATATGTGTGTGTTGTCGGCAGACCTGTCAAACATATTCGAGTCCTTCCTGCCGCAGCTTCTCACGTACCCGAACCCAATCGACCCGCTGAACGGCGATGCCGCAGCCATGTACCTGCACAAGCCGGAGGAGTACAAGAAAAAAGTGTCAGGTGAGCCAACATCGGAGAAACTCAATCGCCGTAATGAAATCGGTGGAGATCGACGAAGAAATCCAATCGCAAGACTTAAATTAGTGGGTATCGATGAAGAAAGGCAATCGCCACACTAAGATCAATGGGCATTGGCGAAGAAATTCAATCGCCATACTAAAATACAAGCCGTCTTCTTTGCTGGTTCGAATCCAGCTAGGGGCAAATGATTCGTGTGATGATTATGGGAATTTATACTCGAGTCATGGATATTTATAAAATTTAATTATGTCTATCCGTTATCTAGTATCCATAGCACAAACATACATGCTTGGCTTAAGACTAGGGTAATGGTTTGTCAGTCTGGAGAATTTATTATAACTAGTATGTGGGAAAAGGTGACTAATGGTATATCGGGTTTTGGTTATGTGATAGCGTAGGCGACGAGCTAGCCACTTGTCACTATTTTTTACAATTTTTCATCTGACCCAGCCCATTTTTATATTTGGCTGAATGTTTCATGCTTTCTCTTTGACTCTGCCTATTACGGGCGTGATGTTATGTGTGTTATTTCATTCCCGTAGTGTTTTAATTTCTGACATTCTAATACGTGAGGTCAACTACTGTTTCACAATTTTCTATCTAACCCGACTCAACCGTGTTTTTATCTGTACTTGTTGCTACCTACCCCTTCGGGGATTGTATGTATGTACATATAATAAACACTCGAACCAAAATTCCAGACTACGTCCGGAGATTCGCGACGGAGGAGGCGCTCCTGGAAAAAGACGCCATCACAGGCATGGGGGGCGCGGCGCCCACTTCCTCCTCGTC
This sequence comes from Glyphodes perspectalis, assembly GCA_951394215.1. Classification (NCBI taxonomy): domain Eukaryota; kingdom Metazoa; phylum Arthropoda; class Insecta; order Lepidoptera; family Crambidae; genus Glyphodes; species Glyphodes perspectalis. Next base: position 1,270,508 of record OX596225.1, on the reverse strand, counting down.
CAAGCCCTCCAACGGGACGGCGAACAACAACAGCGACACAGAAAGCTCGATGAGCGACTTTAGCGACGACGAGGCGCAGGACATGGAGTTATAACGCACGCCGCCTCCGCACTCGCTCGCTCCCCGCAATTTGGCCTAGCCAGGGTATATTTTAAGTTCTCTGTGTTCGTCTCGGTTGCCACTGGTGCTCGGATACACGCTAGTTTGGGAGTCTATGCGCTTGTATGCAGTTTTGGCTTTAATTGTTGTGGACGTAGCTAGGGTGGGGATGGCTGGTTTTTTGTTGTCGGTTATGACGCAATTATTTTCGATGTACGTTGTCGATGAAATTGGTCGCTTTTGCGGAATGTCGTCATTAATCGTCACTTTCGGAAAACTTGTGATGTGATAAATGTTTGTTGAAATGATTGCGAAAATGATATTCTATGAAAGTGACCAGTTTTTTTTTCACGATGATTTTCGACGATTACCATCTGCGTCAAAACATTTTTGTCTTTAACAGGACGAGTGAGCGTTACTGTGGAAACATTTTGTATTTAAATTTTTGGGTTTTATTCCATTCTCGAGTACTCAAGATTTTTTTAGACGTTTTTGTATTACACATACTGTATGATAAAGTTAGTTTACTTTCATAAACGGGGCCTAATCCTAGCTACGCCCTCGCATTTTCACGTAATATCGCTAGGTTTGTAGGGTGCAAATCTTATCGTAAGTTGTATGAATTAGAAATACTTCGAAAACGCCATAAAATATTTTTTTTTCTTCTCCAGTTTCCCACAATGAGGGTTTTTAAAAACACAAAAATCGCCAGATGGCACGCGGGAGTCTCGTGGTCTTATCACTGTCACTATTGGCTCTTTGTTGACAGCATGTCAGTTTATTCTGAAAACTAACCAATGAGAAGGTGACAAGACCGCACGTCACAGTTGCGCCATCTTTTGGATGTTTTATTTCAAAAAACCCTCATTGACTTGGGGCCCGTCAGAATTTAAATACAGAAATACGTTTGGTGCCTGAATTTATAATCTAAGCTTAATATACCGCGAAAGTATAACTTATATAATAAACTGTGTTACAAGAGGGATGGAAGTAGCACCATTTCAGCCGGACTTCAAAATAAGTTTTGGTCCCTGCAAACCTGCTGATGTTTTTTCTATTTAAAAGAGAGTACTCCAGTGTAACCATAGACAACAGACTGACTTAAAGGGCGTGTACACAAGCCACTCTCTTTGTGATTTGTCTCAACAGACGTCGTGCCGACTGCCTACAATTGTTGCCCTGTAAGCCCATCTCACACGACGCTATTCAAATACTCAAAAAATATGTGTCTTACCATCTTGTTGGTTTTTTATTTATATTGGAATTTTATTAAATATATATTATATATATAACGAATGTTATTAGATAACCTTTTGATTCATTGAAAAGAACTTGCCAAAAATTTGAGGAATCGTGTCTTCTTTAGGAGATTATTACATGGGTAATATTCTCCATATACGAAACGTTCGTTCTTCTATGTATGTATTATATCTCGAATAGGCCAGAATATTCCATTTAAACTTAAGATTATTACTCATCTTACATTGGTTGTATGTTTTCTATAATATATACGACTAATTAGTGTTTCTTTACAGCTTCCAACATTGATCGTATGATGTTACAATCAATAATAAAAGTCGTAGAAGGTTCGGACCCCTAGCATACGTAGAATGAATGCAAGTAACACGCAAAGGTTAAATAGGAGTGTTAATGTCTTGAAATGTGTAGCGTCGTGTGAGGAAGGCTTAAATCTAAAATCAGATAATTATATTTTATGGACCACTATTGCCAATTTTAGGATATTCGTTAGCAGAGAATGTGCTCATTATGGACTAAAGGCAGTCACCACGACTATAGATACGCTTAAGTTATTCAAGAAAAACTAAAAAAAACGTATATGATTATGAAATAATCACTTTAAAATTCGTGTTTTAAAATTCATTAGTCTTGGTGTGTCGGAAAGTGTTGGATAAAAATAATATAGGATTGTCTTTGGTCATTAGTGTTTTACGCTTAAGGTTAGCAGCAATATTAATAGAAAAAAAATGGTGTTCACAACTCGAAATTAACTTCAGTAGTCTGATAGTCTGGCTTGGAGTGGGATGATGGAATGAAATTAGGCTATGTTTATTAATAAATGTAAAACGTTAGACTTAATGTATGCTAACATACCCTGCCGGAGTGTTGAGAGTTTGTTAGTGTTCTAATGGTTTGTTTGGAGAAGTAGCTGTTATGGCGGAATAGGCTATTTTCCTAAATAAATTAATAGTCCACTATTAGGACAACAAAAAAATATTGCTAACGTATTTTATCTTTTTGTTCAAAAAACTTAAAATGATGAAGATACAGCGTGTTAAATAACCGCGTGACGTCACTAGGTGTGTAGAATTTTGACGTCCAAGTGACGTAAAGCGCAAAATTTCAGATCTTTGGAGCGCTGTATCTTTGTCATTTTTCGAGTATCATTTAAAGCAAAAAATATGTATTCAATATTTTTTGATAATCTTACTTACGGACTAAAAATTTTTTTGAGGATAATACTTTGTGCGTCTCTTAGAAATATTTCACTGCGCCATTAATGCGTTGACTCAATAGGCTAGTTGACTCAAAGATTTAATTATTTTTTTAACTTTCCATAAAAAGTTGATCAGCTGATTGGCTTTTATGTATGAAAAGTATAAAAAATTTTTTGCTCATTTCCTAAAATCCTTTAAATTAGTTCCTTAGAATAATAAAGTAAATAAATAGGTAAAAGTATATACTAAAAATAACCGTGAATATAGCCATGGCCTTGGAAGGACATGTCTATGCGCCATTATGTCGCATATATTTAACAGACGTAAACTTAAACCAAGGTCTTTGGTACAACATATTGTGGCCGTGTGTCCCTTCAGCTGGTCTAACCTCTCATAATTTCATTGTATTTTGACAAGCTCGACGGCGCATTCGGTAGTGACCCTGCCCCAAGCGCCAAGAGTTGTGGGTTCGATCCCCACCCAGGACAAATATTCGTATGATGAATACTTGTGTTTGTTCTGTGTCTGGGTGTTAATATCTAATATTTAAGTATATATTTGTAATACCACTGTTGTTTCTGATATCCGTAACACAAGTGCTTAAGCTACTTACCTCGGAGTCAGATCAATGTATGTGATGTGATGATGTTATGTTATTATTGTTATTTAGTCCTACAAACAAATATTGACTTTATATCAATGTATTCTAGATCAAATTCAGAGTCACGGTTGCATATTGTATTGTTTTAAACATGCGTATTATGGCGCTGTGACGCGGTGGGCGGAGTTACATATTATATAATTATGAAATATGAGAACTCGGTACCTATAACTTGCGCGAATAGATGACGGTAATAGATGCTGAGTTAGCGCTGGTCGCTTTATTTCAAATGCCTACAGTAACTTACATCTCTGAATAAAACCAATTGGAACGATCTAACAAGCATTCCGTCTATAAGAGGGCTAACCTAATCAACGTTTTTAAACATTTTAGTATCTGCGCCATGGTCTACGGCTGAGCGAGCGAGGTAGCATTTTGTAAATATTTTCTAATCTGTCCCAATAGCATAAATCCAACATAAATCTATAACAAAAGCCCGCGAATCGGGCTACAGTCATCACTTTATATCTCATAGGTATTTAATTATTTTTCATTATTATAGCGTGTTTTTGTAGAACCACACAGGGGGAAAATGGAAAGTGTACTTTCTTCATTGCGGATGAATATGGATGACATCCTTCCAATGAAGGATGCTATCTTATATAGGCTTATTGTTCTAAATAGACTTGTTGATCTTTTAATTAAACATTATTAATAGTAATGTTTTAAAACACTGATCATTACCTAATCATAAATCTGTCGGGGTTATAATTTGCCCCAGTCTAGAAAGAGAACTTTATCGTTTTACTAGATATGTATTGTCATAGCTTAGTTTTTATGTGAGAGCAACACCAGATATGTTAAGGTTTTGCATTACATTGTTGAGGGGCAATGACTAACTGTTGTAAATGTGCCTTTTGAAGCTGAGAATTCAGCATCCTTATCCCCTTAGTTGCTAAAAAAACTTCGGCTATCTTCCGAAGTTTCTTCATAGATTTATAGGGTTCAAATATCATCTTAAACGACAAAAATGGGTTTATTAATAACCCTCATTGTGCATTATTCCCCCAGGCGTCACTAATTGCGTCACGCGTCCTCAAAACTTTTCCCCTGTGTGGACTTGTCGTTCATATTGATTAATAGTGTTAATTTTTAAACAAATGATGTGTCATGTTCAATTGTGTTTTTGTCTATGCTATGATGTGACTATGTTTTTTTTTTATAATTGGTAACACTTCAAAGTTTAGCTTCAGCCTACCAGGTCGAAGTTTATGCATCGTATTGTTTCAAGGACTGTGTGTAACTTCCTTTCTTGTGGAAACCAAGGCCGTATACCTTAAATTGAGCATAATTACGAGTTGCCACTGGCGTGTCGATAGATGGCGCTGTAACAGAGTTTTACAACGCACTAAGGCGGTTTCAGTTTTCTGTAGTCCGTGTTCGTGTAAACAGCGCGGGTGGTGAGCGCAGGCTGTTCACTATGAAAAGTTACAAAGCAACACTTAGCTCGTGGCCTTACCGCCCGCGCCGGCGTAAGCGTGACTGAAACCAGCCTATGACTTTTATCCTCATTAAATACAGGGTTAAACAGTTGCATCGTGTCCCCCGGACAATTCACTTATCACAGTTGACATTTTATGGCTTTTGAGATGAGAATGCGTGAAAGAAAATGCCAGATAGTGTGGTAAGTGGAGTGTATTGGGAAAGGTAATATTTGTTAAACTTGCATATAAGTTGTGAGGTTACGGCCTTGTCTTGTATATGTCAATTTGTCATCGCTAAGTTTGAGTAAATAGCATCTGTACTTAGTATAACGCTGGGTCCGGTCACTTTTAGATGTTTTGTTAGCGCAATTGTTGGGCCCGAGTAACCAACACCGTCATGTTATCAAAATCGATTACTTTAAATCGGAACACTAATCAATCTGTTTATCGATTTTTTACTTTTTGTTTTTAAGTTAAAATGTGCTTTAATATGGCGTCTATTTGATATTAACATTGATGTTACTTTTATTTTATTTTATTGTAGCAAAATTGTTACGACTGAATCTATGACGAAAATAGATTTTCAGTTGCATATCATTGAAGTTGCGTTAATATTTTATCGAAATAACATATTTTGATTGAAAGTAATATTCTAAAATTGTGTACTATGCATTATCTAAATACACATTCTTCATATAGATTGGATGTTAATATCAATGAAAGTTTACATGTGTGAGACAATAGCTTGTGACATAACTGACAGTTCGTAAGTCAAATGCTGATGTCAATGTCATCTTGTCACTAGGGTACACACAACATAGTTGGGCTCTCTACTGTAAAATGTGCCATGTCGAGTCATGTTTCATACAAATTTTAAACACTGCAGAAAAGCATTTGTCAATGTTTTGACAATTAGCTAAAGAGAAGTGTCTTATTCGAATTCTGAAATAATTTACTATAGATATTAGGCATACTTGGCAATATTCTGAACAATAAAATGTTACATAATCGAAGTCTTTATTCGGGTGATTTTAATTGGCGCATTTGTAGTCAAAATCATAGTTGTTGTACAATTATATATATTCCCTCGACGGTGTTGATTGCTGTTCTTCTGGTAAATGTCCGCTTACACCAAATACTACAGCATTTCATTCTTGAACCTCGGTGACTAGCGTTGTTGGATATCCTGCCAATGTCTGATGTTGGGCCGAGTTTGTGGTGTTCTTTTTGAGAAAACAACGTGTGGGAATGTTCCACCATTATTTGTTTGTACAATATTATACGCGTACGTCATCCGTTTATTTTAGGAATAGACCACATCTCGAAGAGACCGGCCTTTTCAAGCAAGTTAAATGATTATATTGACTTCATTTCAACTGTCAAAAATATTAAAAGTAATATTTATTCGTAAATACTTTCTTAACTTTACATTTGTAACTTACTCTCTGTCGAAAGAGATAATATTACGTATTTACTAAATTTCACTATAAGTAATATTATTCGACATCATTTATACAAGATCCTTAATCAATGTAACTACTAACTTAATGCAAAAAGAACATCACAGAACACTTATAGATCTCTAAAAACGACACGTTGCGAACTAAAAGTGTTGCAATCGTATTTAATAAATAAGCGTAGGTTAAAATAGATATAAACACGAAGAATATATTAATATTATATTATGTATCTTTGAAGAATTCAAGCCATAATAATATATTTTGGAATAAGGAGGTAACATGTTAAATTTTAGTTAACCAAGTTGGATCGACGGGTTCAATCGATTTGAGACTTGCGTCTACCCAACTTAGCTGGATTCGTAAATTACTGTGGTGTCGATGTGTAGTTATTGTGTAAATCGGTTCAGGCAGATATTTTATAATGTAACTTAAATCGTTTGGCGATTTTATTTTATTAATGATCTAATGTTAGAAGAGTGAGGTGTGAGGACCGTGCCATATGGCGTTCGGTTATCTGCCTACCCCGCCAGGGAGTGGCGTGAAGTTAGCTTTTAATGTTATTACGAAATGACCCAAATGTGTATTTAATGCGTATTCAATAAGGAACATTTGACGCTCAACAAGTTCGGTTGTACAACAACGCACGACGTTGCCAACATGACGCGCGGCGTTGCCAACATGCCATTTTGTCGATTACCTTGTCAGCGTGGATAGACAACGTTGTTTAACAATGTTCGGCATTGCTGCAGCAATCTTGTGCAACATGTCGCGCGTCAAATGTTGTTTAGTGGATACTTAGCTTAAAAGTACTACTTTATCACAAAATTGGTGGTTCTAGTTATAATGCAAGTGTTGAAGCGGATACTCGATTATTTATCTTTGCATGTCCCTAAAGTGCATGCGTTGCGTGGATTCCTGTAGCCCGGGGCGATCATTTTTTCCGCCCCGCTGGGGGGGGGGGGGGCTTGGGTTCATACTCTTATATATCTTACATACTCGAATCTTTAAAAGTTAAACAAGTTGAATAACAAGTGCCGCCCGAGGTAGACCACCCCCCTTTCCCCCACCACGCTACGCGACTGCTTATTTGTCACCGCTGTGGACATGAATGTGTTCCAAACGTGGGACAGGCGCTGTGAACTAAGTGAACAATTAATGATTATGTTCAAACGTCACGTTTCGGTAAATTCCGTATCGATCTTGTCCATGCTTGCTGTAATTTCACATTGTTACGTTCGCATACACACAAATTGGTCTATTTCATTTTGATTGTAAGTGATCGTTTGACCAAATATCGACATTATTAATCGTAAACCACAACTGCTACTCTGCGTTCCACCAAGATTGTTTTTCAGGTCAATTTGTAATGGTATTTGTACATTAATGTGTATGACTTGGTAAGTACTTACGCCGAGTACATTGTCAAATGTCTGCCTCGACTATCGTGACGTGATTTTCGAGTGGAACGATGTAGTTTCCAGTTTTATCCATTGACATTTTTGATGACGTCACGATCGTCTTCGGATCTAAGATGCCGTGGGTACTCGATTATTTAGACTTAGGGCCCGTTCTAAAGATATACATGTCTGTGTTAATCGGCTGATTAACACTAGGGCAACTATCAGTTAATAAGTTTAGTCTTTAGAACGGGCTTCAGTATTTCGAATTTTGTATTCGAGGTTATTAATACTGCCAAACGCAATGTTTATACTGTTGTATATATTTTGGTCTAAGTAATCGGGTTGCCGCACTCGATAATGATAGTTTACCAAATTGATAAGCGGAGTTCGCTCCCAAGCAGTTAAATACATGTAACAGAATAAATTTATATTCTATTTTTATTTCATTACATGTAATAAACTTACGTTATTTTTAAATTACATTTGAGTTTCAATTTCTGTGCCGAACCCCTTATTGTTCTAGCTCCGTGACACCTTCACTAAACAAGACTAGGCCCGCATGTTCCTCAGAGTCAAAACCCATTAGCATTTCAAATAAAAGTAAAAAAAAATAAGTTACTGATTAATGTCGATATTGTATATATATTAAATATAATACAAGCATATATTTTTTTTAAATATATGACATGGATAATAAGCCCTGACATTTAAGTTTATTTCTTTTATTGGGTATTAGCAGTTGAAAATTGTGTATTTGTACGTTGACCATCGTCGGTGTGGCGACCACGGCACAAGATAGTCAAGATTATAGCTCCAATAATATGTCAACCAATGACGTTCATCAAAAATGCAGAAACGCCATAAATTCCTGCATCGCGCTGACGAAGTTTTTCTCGCCACTATGTACGTATATAAACAGTACACCGGTACGGTTAGTCGGACCTAGGTCCCCGAGCAAGCAACACCCAGCTCGGTGGAAGTACTTACACTTTTAGTTCGAGCGCGTACGTTCACAGTCAGCACTAAGGATATACAACAAAATAAGTAACAAGTTAAGTTCCAAAAATAAAACAACAAATTGATTTATTAACATAACTCTATTAAAAATAAACATTTTAACAACAGGCCCTATGTACAGTACGCCATTTTCTATCTACAATCATACAATAACGCTTCGCGGTAGGAGGATTCGATGGTCGTCACACTAGGGGAGCGAATAAAATAAACTTTACCAATGGGTAATATCTTCAACATGGATTGACCTGACCCTCATGGTCTACATAGTTGTAGTAAAAAATACTATATTCCATCTAATACAAACTTTATAAAAATTACACGTTACTTGAGAAAAACGCGTTATTAATGCCTAGTGAAGTTATCGGAACAAGATTAGATTTTAATACATGAACTAGTAAAAAAAGGAGTCCGTGCTGTCATATTACAGAGAGAAGCTACTCTTATGCATGTGAGTGAGACTTAGGGACACCAGCTCCGCTCAGATGCCTAAATGTCTAGTTCTAGAGGTCCTTCTTTTTTTATTAGTCCGTAATTTTAATATAAAACATTACCCGTGCCATAAAACAAACGAATCTAAAATGGCGGCACTCGCACATTACACCCGTCTTTAAGTCACTCACCTCGGTACAGAACGTAAAAAAATTGTCTGGATCACGAGAATTTTAATATTACCACCTTGAAATTCCGTTTTCGTTGACGGTCCGACCTGTGATAACAAGTACGAACCGCCATTTTCAGGTCGTTTCTTTATTGGCGCGGCTTATAAAATTTGAAACAGAAATAAGGAATATTTGACTCATCTCAAGCGATGAATGAAAATGGCAATCGAATAATGATGGTCTTTAATATCAGCGTTAGAACTGCCACGCGTTACGCGGTGACGTAACATTTATCAATTACGCTTTCGAATTACAAAGCCGTTCGTGCGTTACAATGTAACAATTACATTTACAGATTCGAGAAGTCCCCCTAGAATGACGTCACTCAATAAATGCTAATCTGGTGCGTAGCAATATTTATAATAATAACAAATACATAAAAACGTTCTTGTACAAAAAGGAAAAAAGGGAAAAACTGAAATACATATACAATTACACGACGCTACATCGTTTGCGCACACGCATTCACCTTGTACAGTCAGCGATAGAAGTGTTAGCAATAGGGATGAAGACTGGATTAAAAAACTATCAGTCTATTTGGTCCGTCAGTTAGATTATACAAAAATACATAAATTTTTCGCCAATTAACAAAAAATTTCAAAGCTAAAAGGCATCAAAGTTTTGAGTGGGAGCTTGTGACGTCACTTTTAAGTAAAAATTGTGCCTGGGTGTGACGTCACGCGCAACTTGAATGCTCTGTATATTCAGTCAGGGTTTGTTTGACAAATAAATTAAAAAATACATGTTCAATATTTTTTTATAATCTATCTGACGGATTCAACATAATATTTTAGTCGTCTAGCCCATTGTACCTGACATACACTATGACAGCTGTCAGAATTGAATCGTAATAAAAAATAAACCAGCCATATTCAATTTGAATACACATTAAAATTATTTTGCGACTGTAATTAATACAATATTGCTTTTTATACTCACAAAGAACGTTCAACGTTATACACAGTTTAAATCAACCGAATCAGTATTTCCACATTCATATAACTTCAATTCCATATAACCATTTTTCTATGAGACTCAAAAGAATAAAATGTGTATATGATATTGAAACTGCAAGCAAACTTATTATCTATGGGGTGACTTAAAAGAATTAAGTTTATTGTCACAGCTGTGAAATGAGGTGTATACCTAATTCTATGTATTTAAATGTTTTCCCTAAACATTCAATTGTATGTAGTCTCGGGTGAAATTGTTCTAATGTAAGCTGAACGTGGTATTATTAGATTCAAAATAATGAGGGTTTTTCGAATTAAAACATCTAAAAGATGGCGTAACTGTGACTTGCGGTCTTGTCACCATCCTCATTGGTTAGTTGTCAGACCAAACTGACATGCTGTCAACAATGAGCCAATAGTGACAGTGATAAGACCACGAGACTCCCTCGTGCCAACTGGCGGTTTTTTGTATTTATGAAAACCCTCATTTCGTGAACACGTTATTATAATTTTCAATAGATCTCTGACATTTTAGACAACTTAAGAAAGGCAAATTGCGTAGACACTTTTATTGCTAAGCGTACAAATCAGCATTTGTCTCTAATTATTACAATTAATCGAAGTTTGTGTTGTGGATAGTTACGAAGTCGGGACAACCAAGCATATGTAGATTCGATATCAATTATTTTTATATGTAATAGATATATATAAGTACTAACTCATATATATACCTACATATATAAAGTAAAGTAGTAACACGATTATCGGTATATGTATGTTAATACTAAGATAGCCCTTTATTTTCATTCGTCAGCGCATAAACTCGACACATTATTTTCTAAGCCAATCAAATCGATTATTCCCAGTAGAAGGGAATTTTCTTCCCATTTGTCACCGGGGTGACATTGCTAGAGGGGACTACTGGGAATAATCGAATCAAATCAGTTCGATCGTAACGCCCCACAACAAAAACACGGAACACAGTCAGTTCAGTATTTAAACTAAAACGATGTACAAGCTAGTGTTTCCGCAAACATCGTCCTTAACCCAATTACGTTTAAACAAAATCCAGTGGTCAACTGTCACTGTAGGTCAATGAGACGATCGCTGGCTTTTAACGACGTCTTTTTATTTTTAACGACAAATTTCTCGTCAAAAACTATAGGTATAGGGAACGTGTAGGAAATATAGATGGTAGCACATGACAATGTAGTGAATACGGACGGTGACACCACACATAAATAATTAATTCCAAGACCTAATTTTCTATAAAAAAAATTACCCTAAATCATTCATAAATTTCAATTAATGTTTAATTGTTAAATTGCTTCGATAACATTTATTAGTTAGTCAGTTGAGCATTCCGTTACGTCACTCTTTAGTATTCTTCGAAATCTATTGAAGCAATAAGTTTCACAGATTTTACAAAGTACATGTCAAATATTGGTAATGTCATTTCATTTACCTTATTCAAATGCAAAATTATTGGACATGGGCCAGAAAACCAGCTGGGCCACTCAGACTTGCACAACTACTAGCCAAACGCTCCATACACATCCCCCATAAATTCTAAAACGTGACAATTATTTAATAAAGCCAGTATTTGGGCGAAAATATACATTAACTAAAAACACAGAACGAATATTGTCCACCATTACCGTCTGGTAACCGTCAGGTTTGTGACAAAAAATATATATATTCGACAAACAGTTAAGTTAAATCGTTATTTAATATTTATGACTATACATAAAAAATTTTCATACTTCCAATTGATTTTCACTATTTTTATTCTATTTAAATGAAATATAACCTGTTACATCGGAACATAAAAATGATTCTTTAGTCCAAAAAAAAAATGTATGTATGACTTTTAAAAACAAACATTTGGTATATCTAACATTTACAGGATAGGATATTATTAGTACAGAATGGGATCAGCAGTTAAAATTGAATCATTCATTGCAAATAACAGCCTACCTAGAAGTATATGAGTCTCTTGTATTAGCATAGTAATCGGTCTACAAAAAACCACTCTTTTAATACTCATACTAAAACGAATAGTCCTAGCGTACGTCTAGACCAATAAAACAACTCATTTAAAAACTCATATATTCCCAGCCGGCTTCACACAACCAATAATAAATAAATTGATTTCGCTTTTGTCGGTTTTGAGCGATCGCTACTGTACATTAACGTTATTCCCGTTAACCGTTATACCATATAAAGTTTATTTACCCGGACTGGGTTTGGTGTGGATCGTGGCAAATTGAGAGGTGCAATAGGAATCATGGACGTTATTTATATAAAATATATATTTTAATTTGATTGTAGTAACTGTTTTTTTTTTAATAATAATAATATGATGCCGGATAATTTATAAAATTAAGTTCAGTGAAGGTATAGAAAGAATGCAATGTTATTTTTATTTGACATATTGAATTAAAGCCTATTGTGATGTTCTGAAGTGCAAGTTTAGAATGTATGAAGTGATTGTAAATATACAATCAACAAATCACTTCGTTACAATGCAAGTGAAATGCAAGTTTAAAATTAGACCAGACAAGTTCAAACAGTCAGTATCAAACTGAGACCACTTCACGGAACCACATTAGAACACTGTACACCGTTTAATAAATCTCACCAACACTCACAAACCTTAGCCGGTATCGACCAAACCAGTGACAAGTTGCACCAAACCATTTGCCACGCTCACCGCAGACAAGTTGAGGAGCACTAACTGGGACCGTCTCTAACCAATGATGAGGCCGCAGCCAAACTTGAACTGCTGTTTGGCCTGGTTGGCCATGCCGGATAGCGCGAAGGTGAATGGTAGAGGCTGGAGTTTCTTCTCGAGCACCGCTCCGATATTCCAGTTGGAATCCACCATGCCTGGAAAAGTATTAATTTAACATAATGATGGCTCATCAAATAGCAGTGGTAGCTCAATGGCAAGGACACGCGCCTCTGGATTTTTAAAAATATGTTAGTATGAAATCTGCATATTCCAACAGCTATGGATGTGTAACCATGATTCAAAATTGTCTGGTGTAAATAACCAGACTAGTTTAATCCTGGATCATGGTCTAAGTGGATCCCGATTAAGTATACCGCTAGGAGAATGATGAATGGCTTATTCAATTAATTTGAATTTTCTATCGAATTCAAAAAAAAATTTAATGGGTTTCTTATGGCGCATAACTATTAACGTCAAATTCAAAGTGTCACAGAACTCATCTTAGCTAAAATGGACTATAGTTGGCACATTTTATTTCGAGTCTCAGACCAACATGGGACAAATAAGCACTAATAGTACTAAGAGGCGAGTGAGGTGAGTAAGGATCGTGCCATATGGCGTTCGGTTCTCTCTGCCTACCCCGCTAGGGAAATGGCGTGAAGTTTAGTTAGTTAAAATACATAGTAAGTTACTAACTAACTTAGTAATTTATAGGTACTTACCTCTAAATACTAGTTCCGCCTTTGGTATGGTGACCTGGTAGCCGATGGTGCCCACCGACTCCATGCCTCGGAATGACGTGTCCATCTCAGCTACCACCTGTAAATAAACATTTTTGTCATATAGCCTATATCCTTCCTAAATAAACTATACAACACAGAAAGAACTTTTCAATTCGGACCAGTAAGTAGTTCCTGAGATTAGCGCGTTCAAACAAACGAACAAACTCTTCAACTTCTTCTTCATTAGTATAGATTTTTTAAAAGGACCACTACTAGCAGACCACTTTTTTAATAGCAAAAGTTGTTGGAATTATGACAGCCAAAAGGGGTGGAAATAGGAGGGTGAAAAATGCTTTACGAACTTTTCGTAAATAAATAAATAAATATCACACTACATCACATACATTGATCTGACTTCGAGATATGTAGCATAAGCACTTGTGTTACAGATATCAGAATCAACGGTGGTATTACAAATATATACATAAATGTTTAATATTAACACCCAGACACAGAACAAACACAAGTATTCATCACACGAATGTTTGTCCTGGGTGGGGATCGAAGCCACAACTCTTGGCGCATGGGGCAGGGTCACTACCGAATGAGCCATAGTCAATTAATTAAATATACATAAAAAAAATTTGAAATCGGTACCCCATGATGCTTCAGTATTCGAGTTTTTCCTAAGACCATGAGTCTTACATAAAATAAACTCTAGATTTCACAAGCCGCTCAGGTGAAGCGAAGTCTGGCATTAATTAATGTTAATTAATGTCACATTAAAATCTACACAACTAGGCGGACCAAACAACTAGGTAACAAAATGAAAAAGTAGTGACAAGTGGCTAGCTCGTCGCCTACACAATCACATACTCAAAACCCGATATACCATTAGTAGCCTTTTACGACATGCTAGGCAAGAAACACAGTTGGCACATTATTTTAAAGTCCCAGACTGACATGGGACATAAATCATAATGTTATATCGTTGTTGACCATACCTGTAATTGTTCACTAGCCTGCTTGAAGTAGCACAGGTGGAGGCCCGCAGCTCCCAGGGTGGCGGACACTTCCGAGTCTGGAACAATTTACAAACAATGTTATAAAAAGATACTTTGATCTTTTGAGATTTAAGAGTTAAAGAATTTATTAGAAACAGCAAGTTGTTACTTAATTGAAGTACATAAATAAAAAAAAAACATCAAGGTAGGTAAAATTTTAACAGGTTTCTGCTTATATTAAGTGTATGGTAGTTTAAGATTGATTGTAATGATAAAAATGCATTGAATATTGGACCCAGACTAGGAAGAACCTGTATTGTGAAAGATTGCCTTGATTTGATTGATTGATTAACCATCTGCCCAGCTCGCCATAAAGAGGGGATAGGGGTATTGCTTTCCCGCTTTACGAGGGCACCTTTGAGATCCACTGTTATATTCCATCTAAATCTAAATTGAACACTGGTTAGTAAATTAAAATGGACTTCAGGATTTGATTTAATATTTAATAGGCTAGATTGCTCATAAATTTTTATAGTCCATTATTGAGATTACAAAAATATATTGTTTACATATTTTTTCTTTTGTTCAGCAAACCAAAAATGATGAAGAAACAGCGCGTTAATGTACTGACGTCACTAGGTCGGTAAAATTTTACAGTCCAAGTGACGTAAAGCGCCCTATTTCAGATCTTTGTAGTGCTGTATCTTTGTAATTTTTCGAGTATTAAATAATGCAGAAAATACGTTTTAATTTTTTTTTCTCTCACAGACAAAAAAGCAATTCTAAGTATTAATAAAAGTAAAGTAATATTACCCAAATAGACTTGGCCAATTCGGGTAGGCCAGCTCGGGTCGGCTAGGTTGAAGATGACTCACCGTCCATGGTGTACCGCGCGGCGGCGGACGCGATGGCGATCTCGCCGCCCATCACGCGCGCGCCTGACTGGTACACCAGCTCCGCGCCCAGCGCCAGCCGCTTCGTCACCGACTGCGACACACAAGGGGCCATCCATCAAGTACGTCACACGAATTACATGATTTTTTTACCATCCTCCCCCCGTCCTTGTCACAGCTGGTCACATTTGTGGGACTCCCCCCTCCCTAGTGTGACAACACATGTTTTGCAATTTTACATCCAGAAATTGCAAATTATTATGATATATTAGATTTTGAAACGTGATGTCACGAAACTTAGGGCCCCTCCCACCCCTTGTCACACCATGTCACACATCGTAGACCCCCTCCGTCCCTCTTTACGTTGGGGGCCATCCATAAAGTACGTCTTACACACCACGCCTCTAACATTCCGTGCCCCCGCCAGGAGAGTTCATGTCAATCTTATGTAAGTTCCAGACTCGCTTGGGGGTCCACGTTAAAATGTAGGCGGCATCCGAGAAGACATTCAAAATGATGGCAAAGAATGTATTAATACTCCATTGTCAACACAGTTAACGAGTGAACAGTTTGTTCGTGAACACTGTGACACAATTCATTCTCCAATCGTACACAAGGTAAATCCAAGAGCGAAAATATAAATAGCAGTATTGAATATTTAAAAAGACTATTAAAAATGTTTTAGCCATGATTCCCATTTCCCTCCCTTTACGATGCCATTCCATGACCCTATATTAGAGAAAAATTTAAGAGGGAGGATCTGATAGTCCTAGGCTCCAACCTACTCAGCCTGTTAATAAATCCGCCACTGAGTACAAATAAACTTCGTAAACTCACTTGTAAGTAGTGTCCAACGAAAACCGCAGACTTTTCACTGAAGTCCGGCTTGCCCACCGCCATGGCGAGCGTGTAGTCTGACCCCTTGTACTCTAAAGTGCCTTGAGTAGCCGTCAGCTTGCATTCTTGTATCTGGGGAAATCAAGGCATCAAACTTAAATCTGATCTTATATACTGACGTTGAATGAAATCCTGGTCTAGTGATAATGAACAGTCATACATATTATTTTCCATATAAACCATTTACAGTATACAACCATTTACAGGGCGCCGTGACGCGCTCTTCTTCACTATATCTGGAAGCCTTACTTAATTATTTGGGGGTTCAAAATTAATAGTAAATGTGTATGATATGAAAATGGTTTTAACTCACAAGACATAAAATGCCTTTAAATTTAGCACACCTTTCAAAGCTCATTAAATAGGGGACAATACTGGGTCAAAAAACTATCATTCTATTTAGTCTGTTAGTCAAAAAATAATGTGCCAACTGTGTTTGTTGCCTAGCATGTTGTAAAAGGCGACTAAAGGTATATGGGGGTTTTGGGTATGTGATTGTGTAGGCGACGAGTTAGCCACTTGTTCACAATTTTCCATCTCCCAGCCCAGTTATTTTTGGCAGAATGTGGTTAAGAGGGCCTGCTGTCCCTTTGACTCTGCCTACCCCTTTCGGGGATTATGGGCTTGATGTCATGTAAGTATCTCTGTTCAACACCATTTATAGCCTTTTATGATAGTATGGTGATGATGGAGGTTATATAACGTTTTTTTCTAAACCAAAATATTACTAAGATCCTCCTATATTTATTCATTCAACATTGAAATTGTTATAGCATATAATGTATTTCTAAAAGCAAAATCCAACAAAGTTATTCCATAGTAAGTAGCTACTTATTGTAAGCATGTCTATGCAATAAAAGGCTTCTTGTTTAGCTTTTTCCAGTTTTCTATTATATTTCAATGCCATGATGATCACATTGCTTTTTAATGTCATTGGAACAAGCCACACTAACACAAATACGCCACTAATGCCATACTACACTACAGATAAGCAATGAGCAGGATTAGCTATTCTAATTTTAGTAAAAAACAGCATAATATCTCATAAGACCTACATCAGAAAACATGCCTGCATTCTTTTGAATGGTTTAATTTAGGATACCTCTAAAAAAAGTAAGTTAAGACCTTTCATATTCCAAATTCAAATGTTGAGTAAACATTTCTTGTCGTCAATACATGGCATCGTATACAGTATTATCTAGTCTTGTGTTACTACGCAGGATTATGGCTTCACTTGACACTTCCATTTAATATTTGTTCCGTAAATATTACATAAATTTTACACAGAATTACCTGGGCAGCACCCTTCAGCCTAATTTCAGGAGTGAGTTGATGGATGAGGTTGAAGTTTACGTTGCCAGACGGGTCCACATCTCCCAGTACGACGGGAAACGCTTCTGTGGGCGATATCTGCTTCGTGCCAATGTATGTGGCTCCTAGCTTGTAGCCATTCTGTTGTGAGCTCATTGTTAATGTGTGAGACATCTGGAAATTATATTAAAGTAGTTGAAATGGCTTGCCGGTTTACTTATTTTGTATCATAATAGATGTTAAGGGTAGGATATTAATATGGTTCTGTTCGTTTTATAACTAATTAACTAGCTTCCCGCCATTTCCCTAGCTGTGTATGCAGAGAGAACAGAATGCCGTATGGCACAAATTTTGCTTCATATCGCTTCTTAGAGCTTATATGAACAGAATTATGAATTAACATTCAGTTATTATGTTAATTTAAGTATATTGTTTAAAACCTAAAACCTAAAGGGCAATTTCAAAGTCTATAACATTCATTATTATCAATATAAAAATGAAGGTTATAGAAATTTGTAAAGATAGAAAAAAATTGTTAGATAGAAAAAATCTAGTAAAATATAAACAGCTAAAATGATTTGAACTGATTGTCTCATTATTAGTGATTAGATATATTTCACAGCATGATTAAACTACAATATAGATATTATGATTCTTACCTGGAAATGATTAGATATACCCTTATTGACCATTAGTTTACCACCTTCAAAATTAACTGGCATCACATCTAGAATAGAATAACTCTTATTAAAAAAAGAATTGTCATAAAGCATTTAAACAATAAGCTTTACTTCTTTTAGAGGCTACTAGCTTCTGCCTGTGGTTTTGCTCGAGTGATACATCAATGAAATATAGCCTATATGTTATTCATGTGTATAAGCTATATTATTCTAAGTTTCATTCAAATCCATTCAGTAGTTTTTGCATGAAAGAGTAACAAACATTTAAACAAACTTTCGCATTTGTAATATTTGTAGGATAACAACTTATGTTGTTGCTATACTTTGATAAAATAAAGGATATTTTTAGGATTGATGCATATTTTATTACGGATAGGGTAGCTATTATTGGCTAGCACAATTTGAATCAGAAAGCTAATTAAAGTACTAACCTGCAACTTGTACAAGATTAAACATATACTAATTAGATAAATATGAGGTGGGGGCTGAAATGCCCAATTTCTAAAATGCTACCTTCCAAAGTTATACAAGACCAAAATAAATTTAAATAGGTAAATCAAAATAAGTATTTGTTTGTATTTATAACATCAAATCATTAGATAATATTATTGTTTTGGTAATCAATTTATTAATAAATCACAGTTGTTTTTGCATTATTGTAATCAACAACAATTGTTGCAACCACAAATCAACTATTATCAAATGTGACCTAATTTTAATAAATGTTGCTTTTTTTAAACACACAAGTAAACTGCATTGTACATACTCATTTAAAATGTGATTGCAATAAGTGTACTACATACTAGTCTAAGTACATGATGTAGTTTAAATCGGTCAACTGAAATGTTGGGGAACGAGCATATCTTATCATAGAGTAAACATAATATATTAAAAGCATGTTAAGATACACTCATATCCAATTACCAAGGATATGTGTATAAATTTGACTTTAAAGTTACATCTATATATTTTCTCGTAAATAAATTATACTGAGGACCTTGAACTGAATATAATATTCAAGAAAAGGCTTATATTACATCACAAGATAACCAAACTTTTTGAGCAAAACCAATGTTTGTTTACCGGCGATTTCTGAATGAACGAGTAACAAGAATCACTCAGTGTAATGCCAAATTCTATTTGCATCTTCCCTAACTTACAGGTTCTTCCAAAAAGCATGTACAAACCTTACCTTTGGTCTTTTTATGCAATTCATCCAGTGTCCCAGGGTTTTCACGTTGGCTCTCATTTTCTATGTTTTTTATATCGGTTGGTGTAAGTCCCGCGTTAGAGACACGGTATCTGCTGGCTATACCACCCATTTTATAAAGATATTCTGTATACTTTCCCTAAATTCCACAGTAATCGATGAACATGTGCAAGAAATCTGTGGAATAAAAGACAATCGCAGCAGTGTGAAGTTGACAGCAAGTGCTACCAACGTGACAGAAAAAGGCAGAGACTAAATAACGTTGTAATAGCATGTTATATCAAACTTAAGACGTTATTTCAATCGGATACACTTAAAAATTATGATTAAGCTCATTATGTTGATAGCCAAACCATATATTTAGACTATGTTGATATCAAAAAGAAGTTCATTTTGAAGTCTATAGTCTATCTAATGTCATTTGTCATTCTTTAGGAATATTTGTGAATTTTGCGATTCAGAAATATAATAATTCAATCAAGTTTTAAATTGTTTCTTATTTACTAATTAACCGTTTAAATTATCGAAGATATTAGTCGTAGCACTTGCACTATCGCTAGATTAAGAGGCATTTGATACAATACTGGTAGAGAAACAAACATTCAACTAGTGAATCTATTTCCAATCAAAACACAATGCCTAAAGTCGTATCACGAAGTATTGTATGCTCCGATACGAAGGACCAAGAGGAATACAATGAGACGAAGCCCTTACACATATATTACTGCATTTGCGGGCAGATGACTCTCATACTGGACTGCACCATAGACCGACTTCCTTTAAGGCCTACGGACGGAGCTAGAGTCATCGACGGGTCCAAACACGCACACAAGATCACCTCTGACCCAGACGAAACAGTATACTTAAAGCGGGAGAAGGGCATTGAAAGACAATATAGGTAAGATTTTTTTACCCAACAAATTTATATAAACATCTATCCTTTGAACTACTCTGTGCTAATTTTTCAAACTTTTTTTGCCTTTTGAGCAGTTGTAGTTATTAGTATTGACCTGATTTTCAAATCTTGCTGCTTAGATCAAAGAATCTATCACTTCAAAAACTCTGAAATAAGAAGCATTATAGTCCATATTTTGGCATTAGTTTCTATAGAAATTATGGTTGTTCAAAACATGTAAATGAAGTATAATACTACTTGTCTAAGGGGAATTTGCTACACTATTGTATGCTTATTTTATTTTTCTGTTGTAGGTTGAAATGCAAAAAGTGTGCCATACCTTTATACTACAAACATGAAAATGAGAGCAATATTGTCTTCATAATGCGTGGAGCCTTGGTCCAATCTGCTGGGGAAGGCGGTGTGACAGACATTTATAAACAAGTGGCTTTGGCTCAGCCCAAAAAGATCATGGTCACAAAACATACCAAGAACATGGGCAAATTCAGTTCTGTGACGGTGTCAACGATAGATGAGGAAGAAGATGAGATTGAAGCACGAGAAGTAGCAGACAGCTATGCAAACAATGCTAGGATT
Organism: Glyphodes perspectalis; assembly: GCA_951394215.1. NCBI lineage: Eukaryota > Metazoa > Arthropoda > Insecta > Lepidoptera > Crambidae > Glyphodes > Glyphodes perspectalis. The sequence continues at coordinate 1,249,436 of OX596225.1, read as the reverse complement.
ATTGAAAAGCAATTGGAACGGAAGGGAATGAACAAGAGGCAAGCTGAGACTCCTGCACAAACGGCAGAAAAAAGGACTAGAGGGACATTAATAGATAAATAAATTGAATAATTTTGGATAATTAGTTCTTGTTTTATTTCAATAGCATAGGACTATATATAGGCGGTAGAATATTTTTTTTGTATTATTATGACTATTCATAAGTGCTTTTGTAGAACCTACATGAATAAAGATATTTCTATTTCTATACCTGATGCTTAAAGTTCCAATAAAATGAAAAATTAATTGTGTAACACTAAAAATTTTAAACTTGATAATAAATAAATATTATAGTAAGTGGTAAGTATTATACACAGCAGAAAAAACTAGTAGAATTGGCATGTCACCAAATTAGAATGAGAATCAATGAAGCCAAATTTATTTTAGTCAAAAACAGCTTATCTCATTAGCCCTAGATCTCGCAACATACCCTTTTTAAAAACTTACTATAGGCACTATAAAGTAATTTTGACCTTTCGTAATTCAAGTTCAAATCGAATACAAATAACTAATCGATGGCGTTGTTTTTGAAGCAATTATACCTTACGCTTGCAAAAATAAGGTATCACTTACATGCAATCTTGCGTAATTACGCAGGTTTATCTAGGTCGTAACTATGGCTTAATTGCTATGCCCACTTGCCACTTCCATTTATAATAATAAGTAATGTCCTCCTAACCGATATCGGTCACGGCGGCCAATCTCGACGAGGATTAGCCATTTGTTCAGGAGATATTATATTATATAATTTCAATATTAAAATAACCAAGCACAAATTTTTGGCCCGACCCGGAATTTGAACCCGGGACCTTATGGTTTTTAGACCAACGAGGCAGTCAACATACCTATTTATAAAAAATTTTTATATTTTTCTTAACTATTTTTACCCTGGTGGCACTACTAATGGTAATAAAATCTAAGAAAATATGTGGATTGAATTGATTTGTTTTATCTTGTTTATAAATTTACGTTTTGATTCAATTTATTATAATATTGTAAACTAGCTGTGCCAGCGGTGTCACCCGCGTTTATGGTTAACATTATAAAGACTATTTCCGTCATACATGATTTCTATGTAACTTTAACCATTAAGGCTGCACACGCGACGGAAGCTTATAATAAATAAAACCGTTTAAAATGGAGTAACTTCTCCCGTTTTCCCAACATTTCCCTTTACTACTCTGCTCCTATTTATTGTAGCGTGATGAACAGTATACTATAACCTGCTCAGGAGTATGAAGAATAATTGTACCAAGTTTCGTTAAAATCCGTCAAGTAGTTTTTGTTTCTATAAGGAACATACAGACAGACAGACAGACAGACAGACAAAAATTTTACTGATTGCATTTTTGGCATCAGTGTCGATCACTAATCACCCCCTGATAGTTATTTTGAAAATATATTTCATGTACAGAATTGACCTCTCTACAGATTTATTATAATTAGAGATATTGAAATACGGTATTCATTGGATACTTAATATGGGCCGGGTAACTTATGCACGTACTTTTAACTCTTGAGTGATATTAAATTAAAACATACTAGCGATTACTTTGTGTTGGAAATATCTCTATTTTCTCTATATTTCAATCTAAGCCTAGTTTGGGACCAGAATAATCTGATACTTGTAAAATATCTTGTGTTGATAATATTTTATTATTTTTCGACCGCCTAAATCTCTGCTACTTACGGATACGAAACGAAGGAACGTTAGTAGGTACCTACGGATGTTTTATAGGTAATAGGTAGTACGATTATGTAATTTAATAAAAAAGCAAAACTATTTCTCTCATTTTTTAATATTTGAAAACAATTTTACAATGTTTGTTTTAAACAATAAATAGGTAATTAATAATGTTTCAATTTAATATGATTGACGGAATAAATATATATATTTCAGTTGTCATTCTTCATGTATTTACACATTATTTACAAAGACACACCTAGCCACCGCGCTAGTATATAAAAATGGAACTACATACTTAAAATGATAATGTCCGAGTATGTGTTCAGTAATTTTGTACATTATTTACAGATAAACTTGATTGGATAATAATTCAAACAAAAATTAAAAACAACTTGATTTTGATATTTTAAAAAAATCTCATAGTATAACATTAAAATTTTATATATTCCATCGTTAAAAACAAGTAAGTACAATAATAAATTACACATTTTCAAATATAATAGGTACACAACAGGTCACAAGTCTTCAGACTAAAATATATCTAACATTAAATAAATTATTAAAATATCAAGAAACTTTAAAACGAATCAAAAAAAAAAATTTAACAAATTTCCAAACTTAATTTTTTCACAATTGAATGGAGAAAAATGGAGGCAAAAATATTGATCTACTTACTATTTTTTAATATGAGATTCAATTAATTATACAAAACATATTTTTGTAAGTAGCAAAATAATTCTTGTCTAAGTACTTAAATTGTTTCAACTTCAACATCAGAATCCGCAAAAAGTATTTAAAAATTTCAGCTGATGGGCAGATGTGAAATAATCAACGTTTAATTACTTACTTAAACGTTTAAAGTCTGCATCGAACTATTCTCTTAACATTTGAACACAAAACTTTGCCTTAAGTAACATTCCCTCCACTTCCCTCCCTCAGCTAGTCAATTGGCACTTGAAACGTGTCTTGGAAGCATCTGATAAGCTACTTCGCTAAGTCGAAACAATACATCGGAGCGGTCAAAAGTTTCTTAATTCTAGAGGAATGTGATCGATAGGTGACCGGCAAGGGCTAGCCTACGAGTAAGTACTTCGTTATAGAACTTTAAAAGGACACTTTCTAGGGGTTTACTTACAGAGCTAACTCATGCGTTTGGTTTGCAACGTTTCAGAGTGAATACATACATAAATTTTGAATGAAACGAGTTGCTATACGCAAATGGAGCAGACATGATACAAAACGCTGAAATGCAGATGCTTCTAAAACGTCGCAGACCACCCGCATCGACTAAAGCGACAGTGTTAGTACTAACTCCGCTGGACTAGCAATCCGTAATTAAATGCGTTACGAATTCACTTACCGAAGTTACCGAGTCTACGGACAACACTCGCTATCAAATAATGATCGAATGAGATGCGCTTGCTCTCACAATTATAACTTTGGAGATGAAAAATGAGACCCTTATTGTTTGTTAGTCTTAACAGTGTCCTGGGGTGAATGAAGAGGAGAAAACTAATGAGTTTTATTGTACTACAAATCGATTGTTTCTATACTGGTCAAATTAAATATATCTATAAGTACCCTACTGCCATTTGCATTGTCTTTTTTGCTTTGTTCGTATAAAATAATTATTTAATTTAATAAGAAATTTAGTTACGTAGGTACCCGCAGGTTGATCTCGCTTAGTAAGAAATAATTAAGTTAGCCAACTAATGTATTATTATTAGTCTCATTTTTCATCGGTAAAGTTATCACAACGTCGCAGAAAACACAACAATCCGAAAGTCTATGGAAAACGCGCAGGAACATTGTGGAAACACAATTTTCTTTAAAAAAAACGGCGTCTAACTGTCATTATAGCTAGATATAAAAAGAAGACAAAAGTAATAATAATAAAATTCTAATATTGCAATTTATGTTTGTAAAAGTGACAATATGGCCATTGAAATAGTATAAGTCTAGGATCTAGAAATCTAGATGATGTTCAGTGATACAGTAAGTCATGTAAAAACATTGGAAAAGATGAAACGTTTGAAAGGCTGGCGGCCAATAAAGGAGGTGAGGTTGACTCGAATCGCACAAGTTCACTATTATACCTACCATTGTAGGCATAAATGGTTTAATAAATCATCTACAGCAACTATAACGATTCGATTCAACCTTACTCGAAGAAACTTGTGTCAGCCAGTCTTTAGAATCGAAGATCCGTGGCAGCATACCATCCAGTCGATTCGGTATTATTTAGTACCTAGGTAATAAAGATGCATTACTGATTAAATTTAAAGCTTTAACCGTGAACCTGTTCTGGAATTTATGAATTGCTTTTTTCAGGTACCTATTTCAACTATAACCTATTTTATCGCTAAATGGCATCTTAGCTCTGCACTTCTTGACAAAATGTTGTAGGTAATGCTGCTGCGAATCTTTGACTGGAATATTGGTGCCTTAACCTACATACAGCTTGGCACCAACTACGATAGCCGTCTCCTAAAAAGTGGTCAAGACTAACATATTAGGCGGATCTTAATTTATAAAACGCTCCAAACATTGTTACTTTTGCAAACTTGTAAATTACACTACTTATAAATCTTTGGTCTTATCGTGTAAAAATGAAAATAAGCTATTAAATTTAAAAAATGTTTGGTGAATTTTATAAATTAAGGACACCTGTACACTACAGAAAATTGGATTTCCCTGCACCTAGGGTATTTTAAATCAGTTCTTTGAAGTTTTTCTAATGAATATTGTCATAAGAACCTGGAAAATAATCACTTGAAAATCTGTTGACTAAGTAAACTGGAAAATCGTTTGCTTTTACCTCATTAATACTGAATTGTAATTTTAAATCGATTCTACACTGAATCTTCGCAAGGCATAGTTCAGAGAATAGGACGATAAGACGGGCTATACCGGGTTCCTCTATCCCACTGGGCACACTGATTGAGAAGGCCCCCCAGTGCAACGTTGCACCTGGGGGAAACCCCACGTAAGGCCAGGGCCAGGGCTTATAATAGGTTAAAGACGGCCCTGGACATGAATTTTATGAGATAATAATATTAAAAATATCTACGCAAATTTTGAGTTCACTTAAGATGTTGTCTCTATCTCCTGTTAATATGCCTTTAAGTAAGTATGCCTTAAGAAGAAATAGTCAGAACCTTTTAATTTTTAACAACAAAAATAAAAACTATTCCCGACACATATTTAAATTCACAATTTTTTTTATTGAAATAAATAAGAAATTATTAATAGTGTTTAACATTTCTTATACATGTAAATATTACCTCTAACTATTATTGTTTTTGAGATAATTAATTCTCTCTCAGAATTCGCAAAAATTTAATACTTGCTATATATTTAATTAAATGTTATCTAATCGGACCAAGTATTTAATCATCATTCATCATTTCCCATGCGCCAATCCCTTGAGATTGGCTTTACAAATATTCGAAACTTGGCCCTGAATTTTTTAAAAATTTAATTTTAATTAATTTACCCTATACAACTACAAATCTCACTTTTACTGTGGTTCACAGTTTTACTAGAAATTTCAATCAAAAATTATTTAAATATCTAAAGTTGTTCCGCCATCATTGGATTAGAATTAAGAGAAAGAAAGTAGAAGAAATTTTGAGCATCACCAATCAAGTCTCAGGTCTAGAGCGTATTTATACGATTAAACATGAAACGTATACGCTAAATAATATTAGATATTTTCTAAACCAGTACTGGCTTTCGTTTTCTCTTTCGCCGGTGGTGCGAATGACGTCTGCCGGCGTCCTGGACACCATGTTGGGCGCCAAGTTGCTCGTCGTATCGGGCGCCCAGTTGCGCGCCATGTTGGGCGCCACGTTGCGCGTCGTGGGCGTCACGTTGGGCGTCGGGCGGCGCGCGCTGCGCTGAGGCTGGTGCTATAACCGCTTGTAGGGCGGCGGTGGCATAGTCGCGGGTTGGTGGAAAGGGTGGTATTGGCGGGCTAGGATGTCGCCCTATAACCCAAATCGTACCCTATACATTCATTTTTACCCAATTGATTGTGTTAGTGTCACTACAAACTGAATTTTGCTTCACTATCTAAGGAATTTATACTATTCTGCGCTGTTAGTAAGCATTGTATAATTAACATAAAATAAAAAATTGCAGAATGCTATAAACTCCAAAAGATTGCAGAGAAAATAAATACATCTTGACCTGGGATAATTTACTAAGAAAAATAATGAAATATATTCTTAAGTAATGACACAACTATAGATAGTGAAGCAAAGAATAATATTTTAAAATAAATACTTACAACTTGAGGTTGTTGGTTTTGGACCTGTTTTATATTCTTCTCTTGAATCATCAATTGGTGTGCAGCTCTGTAATAAACGAATTAAATATAATAAAATGTATTTGAATAGGGGAGCGGACTAAAAACAATTATTTAGTCCTTCAGTTAGATTTTAAAAATATTTAACACGTTATCATTTATTTGTCAAACAAACACTGTCGATACAGATACAGCGAATTCAAATTGCGCGTGACGTCACACGTAGATACAATTTTTACTTACAAGTGACGTCGCAAGCCCCGACTCCTAAAACTTTGATGCTCTTTATCTTTGTATTTTTTGTTATCTTGATAAAGCAAAAAATATGTGTCTTGTATTTTTGTATAATTTAACTGACGGACTAAATAGAATGAATACTATTGTTTTAATCGAAAATATGCAATATTCGGTTTAACATTACCTGTCCATTTGTTCTTGTGTCATTTCAAGCGCTTCTTGCATCTCCCTAGAAGTGTTCCTCACGAATTCAGCATCACAATATGCTCCTAAGCCCTGTTCAGCTAGCACCTGTTTCATCATCAAAATATTTTGTCATGTTATATTGGTAAGCTTGAGTACCTACTTAGAACTTGGCAAAAATAGAAAGTTGAGAGGAGCTGTTGATTTTAAAAACGTGAACTAAGGGAGGTCACGGAAATCCAAGATTCCAATCCAAGATAGAAAAATAAAAAGAATAATGAGTCGCATTGACCTACAAAGATATGTACGTTTTTCATTTTAATTTACTTCTAGGATACTAGCAGGTGAAAATAGATAAAAAAAACTAATTACCCTAGTAACTAAGCTTTCGGCAGATCCAACAACGGGTACTGAAGAGTTGTTGATGCTTCGCGGACTGCCCGGTAACGAGACCACTCCGCGGCCTGAGCTATCTCCGCCTGTAACACAAAGCTTGTTGAATTTTATACTACCTGGATGATATCATAATCTTAATTTGATTTTTAATAACACTAAAAAACTTCAAAACTTTACAAAGGTGTAAAAAGCATTCAAACTGGTTTTGATTAAAGAAAATCTTGTTATAAGAATTTCTGCGTATAATTTTTTAAAATTGATCAATTTAAAATTTTGTCTTTTTCTAAAAATTTTTCTATTCTATTTATTAAAAAATCTATTTTATACATCTCTGGAAGCTCATATTAGCCAGCCTATTTCTATTATTCTTCTAAAGCAATGAACTCTGATGCTATGTTTGCGGCACATACATCTAAATCATCCGGAGTCCTCGTGAATATTTCATGATTATAACAACCAAACTGTCGTGCAAACCCTAATTGGAACATATCTGTTACATGAAAACTAGGTATTTATGTTTTCTAAAAGCTGCTAGGTCCTCATCTAAACTAATGCTGTACTATTTAGCTTCTGATATGGCGTGTTAGTTTACATGCGGTTATTATTATTTGATGAAAATTTCTCATTAGTTTTAGTCGGTTATTTAATTAACTTTATCAAATTATGACAGTGAAATGAAGAAAATAACAATTTACCTTCGAATAAAGTATGTGCAAGTCTGTGTCGGTGTGACTGTGTTAAATTTAAATATAACTTCGTGAGATATTGCAAGTTTGCGAGACAATTTAAATCAGCAAAGCGGAGTGTGGTGTGATACGCGTACCATATTGATCGTTGAATCGCGTCGTTTTTCAGAAGCTAAAGAATTCTCCTGAAATTCTCGAATGTTCGTCAGTGATATAAGCATTTATGTTACGGGAAGAGCTTCCTTCGTCGTTGGTTTTAATGAAAAAACTCAAATTATTACAATACTTACTAATATTTAAACACTCAACTGCGAATAATTTTATGGAAAAAACGAACCAAATAATTTGTTAATAAATTCAATATTAAAACGTCTAGTACAAAAATATTTATTTTGACACAACTACGTTACTATAACAGTAAAATTAAAAATCTGGACGGTCATTATCTTCAAACATCAATATATGAATAAGTTTCATAATACTTATCGATGCAATCGACCGCAAACGTTAAGAGAAACAAGTGAGTGAAGGAAGCTCCCTCGTGCGGTGCGGACCTGGCGAGTGCGAGCGTTCTACTCTGCGCGCGGGAGGCGCATGCGGGGGCGGCGCCCGAGGACGCGCTGCGCACCATCCGACCTGCGCCTGCGCCCGGCTCCGGCCGCAGCGTGCGCAGGCTGCGCCGCTCGCCGGCGCGCGCGTGCGCGTGTGCTCGCTCCGCCGTGTGCGAGAACGCGAACGGTAGCCGCGCCGCCGCGTTGTAGCCGTACAGCGTCATCGTGCGGGATTCCGTCGTGGGCGTGCACTCGCTCGCTAGCAGTGGGGAGATCTTCGGCTGGATGGCCGCGTCGGCGCCGGGCGATGGCGTCTTGTCCTCGGGCGAGGCCTTGCGTGGCACGGCAAGGCGCTCGCGCGACGTGGTCGCCTCCTCGGGGTGCACGCGCTGCCGGGAGCCGCCGCCGGCGCCGGCGCGCTCCTGCGCCGTCGTCAGGTAGTTCACGCACCCAAACGCGAGTCCGATCTGCCCCAGCATTTCGGGGTAGTTCGACTTTTGGTTGCTGCGAGTGCGAGTGGGGTGTTAGCGTTAGTGTGGTGTTAGTACGTTAGAGGGTTACGTGCGAGGTTAGAGAAAGGGATCACTGCAAAATCACACTTTTGACTACCTGCGTAGATAGCGTTCTTTAGATCGTTTGTGGTTCTTCTGTAATATAATAAGCTCATTGAAACGATTGTTATGATGTAGTAGGTATTATATTGGCCTACTAATTTTAATGATTAATGTTACACATATGATGAGAATGTTAGAACATGTGTCATACTTACTCTAATACTTGATATATTTTTTCTGACTCCCCGTTGAATATTAAAGGTCTTAGTGGAATCTGCTCCTTCGGTTGTCCGTTGGCGCTGAAATATTTTCGTATCATTATAAGCATCATCATTTCGTACTATAACGTGAATTGTGTTAACACTTACAGGTTTGGTGCAATAGGTATTGCGCCCACTCCATACTCTCGCTGCATCATCGAACTCAAATGATTGCCCACGCCATCTGCAATAAGTATTAGATTAGAAGCTAAAGCATAACTGCAGATAAATTGGACGATAAATGAAGATAATTAGATACATTACCAGTTGGTGGTTCACCGGGCTTCCTGTGTCTGTGGAAATGTCTATTGGGGCCGTGCCTCCGTATGCTCGACCAGACACCGCCGAACAGCGAGTGATTTCTCTGTCGAAGATTCCTTTTGATCAGAACTTTATCTTGCATATTAAATTAAACATGTTGTCCAATTGATGGAAACCAAACAATCGATTTAGGGACAAAAAGATGAATTTACTATGAATGTGTGAATTATATGGCACTTAGATTATTTAATGTTTCCATAGCGACGTCATTAGCACGATGACACGTTATGAGGTCCTTAATTAATTTTATTTTTTTTAAATATTCTTATATTCTTACTCTATGCATGGGCACGTCGGACTCAGTAACGATTTCGTCCAGATTCCCAGATATGGCCCTCTTTAATTCCGGTCCGGCTTCGTGAAGCGTCCGGAGACCAGCCTGCAGCGTCATTTGGTGTGTTGATTCGTCGCTCTGTCTCATTTCTTGCTCCTTTCGCTTTTTGAACCTAAGCACACGAAAGTATTTTAATAATTGTTGTGAAACTTCTTAATTCCGTTTTATAATTGAATCGAAGTGCAACTATTGCGTCTAGACTAGAAATTGAGTGTATTGAAAAATTTAATCTAATGTTTAAGCAGCTAATAATTATGTTGATTCGTTTATGACTAAAACATTTATTTTATCGTCTATTTATTTAAAAAAAGTTTTATCTAGCTCAAATTGTATTTATGAAAAGCCATGATTTTTACAAATTTAAAGTAAAAAGTGTTTTAAAACTTGAAAGTCTAATAAATGTAAAAGTTTTAAAGTTAAATGAAGTAACCCGATTTTCACGTAACATCTAAATCTATAATTATATTGGATACAAAATATCACAAAAACACAACATGTAGGTAATAAATCACAAAAGGGATGAATGTGTACGTAAACTCAACCATTGACTGGGTATCTCAAAGTTTAAACATCTGCATGCTTACTGGAAGCAAGTTTAGATTGTAAAATGGTTCTTTCGACAAAGCTATTGCAAAATTATTTTCTTTAGTCTCCAAAATAAGGGGAACCATGCATGGGAATACTGATAAACGCAGCTGAATCATAATACTGTCGGATGGTTAACGGTAAAATTGTACTATATTCATATTAAAATCTAAATCGCAAAGGATCATCGCAGCTTGTATGATTAAAAACACTAAAAAAAGGGGAACATTCTCTCTTTCCTATGAAACATACGTATCCTTTCGTTACTTACGCGTGATTCCTATGGAACAAAAATAACTATGTCAGTTTTAACCGAACAAAAATATAAAGAACAATAAAAAACCATGAAAGAATCTGGGGAAAACTTATAATTACAATAAAGAACCTATGCTTATTAAACTATTTCAGCATAAGGTTTGTTAAGGGCAGATTTTATAAAAAATAATAGATATGTGCACCATTCCAAAAGAGGGCCTATGTTAAAATTTAGCTCGAATAAAAATATTGAAAAAATCCGAAGTCCAAAATCCTCGTATATGCATAAAGTTAAATAACAACTGTTAATAACATTAAATATAATTTAAACTAACCTTCTGAAGTAGTCTTGTATAAGGAAGGTTGCGTAGAACTTGCCAACCGTTATCTCGTTGGGGTCGCCCGGTGGGGGTACTACCTGATCTAATAATTTAGGAGAGGTCCTTTTCCAAATCTTTTTTATTACTGCTCGCAATTCGGTATTGCAATCGTCAATGTTGCCTGTTGAGGAAACCAAAAATATATAAAACAAAAAATAAAAATAAATAAATAAAAGGAACTCATTGCTCCTTGGGCTCTGCCTACCCCTTCGGGATTGCAGGCGTGATGATATGAATAAATATACAATAAAAATATGTATGTACCAAATACTCATTGTTCGCAGCATCGTCGAAGGAGATGTGGAAGCATTTTTAATTAGAAAATATAAAATTTAGAAAAATATATTATTCGATGCTAATAAATAGTTCTTACCTTCTGTCTTTATTTTTAGAGACGTTCGCACAACAGCAAACAAAGTAGCGTTAAATAGTACTGTGCCGTCGGAATTGAGGGGCATGTTCATGGATACAAGTCTTTTGCAAGCTACTCGGTGTGGGCACAGCTTACCGAAACCTACAATTGCAAATGTGTGTCAAAAATTAAAAGCAATTAAGTATAACGATTCGAATTTATTTTGCTATTATTTAGATGAGTGTATTTTGTTGTAAAAAGTGATAATAAGTTACGATATATCAGTTTAATTTACATTTGTATATTATGTTGAAAGATCAAGCGTCTACCTAGATGACATTGTATCATGTCTACAATGCAACAGGATCATGGGTGTGTAATTGAACAAAAACTTTTGTTTACTTACCTAACGGTGGACTTATTTTTCTTAATAAAGTGACTACGTCTAAGTGTTTTATTCTACCCTTTGCATCGGGGTCGTATTCGCTCCATAACCTGAAAGCATAGATTAAATTAAAAATAAGAATTGTGTGGGTTAGATTTACACGAGGGTTACAGAATATAACAGATTAACTAATATACCTTATAAATTCATCTAAGTGGTGTGGTCCCAAAATTGACCAGTCTCTGGTTAAATAGTCAAAATTATCCATAATGACGGCGACGAATAAATTAATGATCTGTAAAGAATATATAAAAAATATAATAATAAAGTCGTAACCTCTAATTAAAACCATTAAATGTATTATACAATAGAATATCATTAGATTTTATTCTCTAGCATCTACAATACGGGTACAGTGGTAGTTAGGCCACAAGGCAGTCAAACCTAGTTCCAAAAATCTTGTCAACAGATGACGTCGGTGTACATTGTACAATATGCTGACTCCTTGGACTCTGCCTACGGAGATTGGGGTAATAATATGCATATATATAATATGTACCAAGAATGAGCACAGCACGTAGAACGATATGAAGTAGGGGAAGGCCAGCACACTCCCGCACGTCCCGCCGGGGTCCTCCCCCTCCTCGTCGTAGTTTTTGTCGCACTTCACCTCCGGCTCCGGAGACACGCCCATCATGATGTCCTGCCACGCCTCGCCTGATAACATCGGGAACATTGTTAATTCTGATGCTGGTGGTAAAAGGTTAATAAGCTTAGTTATCGAACTGTTTAATATACTAATGCTAATTCATCATCCTCTTGCCCTTCTCCCAGTTCATCTGGGGTTGGCGCAGCATGTCTTCCTTTTCCATACGTCCCGGTCAGCCGTCATCAACCTATCCACTCCCATTTCTCTCATATCATCTTTCACACAATCCATCCATCTATTATTTGGCCTTCCTCTTCCAATATACTAATGCTAATTAAAACTATTAATTACATAAATTGAGAAATTTCGACTATTGTTAAATATACGGTATACGTAATACCATTACATTTATTATTGTTATTAATTTTAGGAATATTTTTTACAATCACGTTTTGTGAGGCACGGTGATGATGAAGATGCATTTGTCCTTTTTTTTTGTAGTAAAAAGCTATTTTGAACTGTTTTTTTATAAAAAATTGCAGATGTCCAGTCCAATGCCTTCATTCATTCTTTTTTGCATTTCCTTCTGAATTGTAGTTGCTTTTGTCGTAAGTTGTGGAATAAAATTCAACTGGCCCTTTGGTCGAGTGGTCAGAGACCCTGGCCACGAAACCAAGGGTCGCGGGTTCGAATCCCACTAGGGGCAAATGTTTCGTGTAATGAACATGGACATTTGTACTCGAGTCATGGATGTTTATAAACGTATTTAAGTATGTCTATCCATTCACCTTATATCTATAGCACAAGAATAAGCTTAGTTTGGGACTAGGGAATTGGTATGTCAGTCTGAAGAATTTATTTATAATTTGTAAAGTACAAAAAAAATATTGAACCTGTAGCAGAGCGAAACAGCACTAATATGGCTTGTGGGAACGTCTGGAAATGATTGTTCCTGGTAATGGGTGTGTCGTCATCAATGGCTATTTTGCCGAACACCTGAAATTAGATACAAGCTTTAGTATAAAACTTAAATAAACTAAATAAACCAGACGCAAACTAAAAAAACAGCGGATAAATTTACGAAAAAATCTTGGGGTATTGAAATTAACTCCCCTTAGGCATATTCGATACTAACGGTATTACGATAAAACGTGACCAAGTACCCTGCTATGATTGACTGGGTAAAATAATGATAATTCATAAAAAATATATAATAAATAAAACATCAATTTTATTATGCCTTATTTTGTATTTCTTGCCGCTTTGGATTTGTCATTACGTAGGCGACGAGCTACAACTTGTCACTGCTGTTTCACAATTTAAAGTAAACGCTTATAACATCTGCCTCTTATTTTTGTGTAATATCGTTTCATTGTTCTTCGTAGGTACATTCGTCAGGCTTATCTTACACACCTGCATCCCAACTACAGCATAAATGAAGAAGAGCATCAGGATCAACAGCGCGACATATGGGAGCGCCTGGAACGACTTGATGAAAGTCCACAGCAGGGTCCGGATGCCCTCCCCCCGGGACAGCAGCTTCACGAGCCGCATCACGCGGAATAGACGGAAGAAGTTTATAGACGGGATCGAGCTCTCCTGGAACATTCAATTAGCCCATGGAAAATTGGTCTCATGTTGGGCTGGGACTCTAAAATAATGTACTGTGTCCCTGGCCTAGCACATCGTAAGGCGACTAATGGTGTATTTATCGGTTATTGGGTTTGGGATTATGCAGATGGCGGCCTAGCTTCTTGTCACTTCTTTACGAAATTTGGCTGATAACCCGTCTAACCCAGCCCAGTTTTATTTTTGGCTCAATGTGGTAAAGGGGTCTGATGTCCCTTTGACTTTGCCTACCCCTTCGGGGATAATGGGCGTGATGTTGTGTGTGTATGCTGATAACCCAACTCGATTGTGGCTTAACATGGTTTAAGGAGTTGTTGGTACTGCTTGATGCAGGCTTGTTGACATGTAAGTATGTAAAACAATTAGCCAATATCTGTGGTAAGGTATAGAAAAAGTTATGAAGGGAAGATAAGTGGATTGGAATAAATAGGCAGTATATTTATGGCGCCTTTAAAGTGTCCTAGCTTAATATCAAGATTTTGAATAACTTACTTACTTATTGTTGTTGTGTAGATTTAGGATGTGGGTAAATATATAAAGTAGAGAAGGTGGTAATATAAAAACTCTATGTAATCCGTAAAAAGTACGAAACTTCTAATTCCAGTGGCGTGATTGGATGTAAAGACAAATTGTTCAATACTAGCCTATTGAGCAATTATGTTCTTCAGTGCACTTACATTATAGGTGTGGAGAATATTCCATTTTGTGATATTTGTATAATATATTGGTTTTGCGTAATTGCATATAACGTTACTGTCCCATATTGCGTTCCGATAACATTAAAAGCTACATCGTTTGCAGTTCATACAACATCTAAAGCATCTATTTCTTTGTCATTATTTTGATCTACTGTCGACATTTTGCAGGCTAACACATTATATTCTGTATTACGATCTATTCATTCGTGGTAAGTGTTTGACTAATGTATTTTTTACCATGAATGTCCGAAGTACAGTGTATCTGGACTACAAAAATAAGTATTGACTGCTATTAGGAAGTTTATTTTATATTTTTTTGCTTTTATTCTGTTGTGTATTAGTTTGTGTGTCGTTAGTTAACACAAAACAATTCATATTCGATATGATATATATTTTTAATTATAATAACTAACTAACTAAACTTCACTTAATTATAATACATTTTAAATAAGTTATGAAGGAAACATTATCATTACTTTTAGATGGTTAATGATTTTGAAGGATGCAAGCACATGATTTTGTTAGCTTGTGTAAAATCCAGGGTATAATAATTTACCACATGGGTAATTATTTTTAATAATATTCTAAATTCGTTATTGTGAAATAAAACGTGCGAATCTGATAAAGTCTGTGATGAGTTAACAATTAAAATTATACTTAATTTATCAGACGTCAAGGTTCACTTAAAACGGACATTCACAGTGGTATAATCGTGTTGCGTGGAAGCACGTGACTTACCTTCACAACGTGCGCTCTTGGCATTCCACTTCCCTGAAATGAACATTTCCTTCAATGCAATTTGTAACAACATAACATTACATAAGTGAGATTGCTTTAGCAAATACTGTTATTACAACATCAATTTCGTCCATGCTCGGGACAGTAACTATACCGACTTCTTCTTGAAATAGCCATGTCAAATTTTCATCAATATCACTAATATACTGCAAAATATGAATGTTTTTACGTTTGGATATTTATAATGCAAACACTATTTAGCAGTTGAAAGAAATTAGCTGGGTACATATAGGATAATTGTTTCTAAATTTTCTGTCTTCATGTGATCATTGTTTTTACTCCTTAGACCAAATATTTCAAGACTGACACAGGGTAGCTGGCAGGAACTATTAAGGAAAAAAATATTTCTCAACAAATATATATTTAGCTAAATCATTAAGTAAGGCTAAAGCTACATTTATGAAAAAAAACCGATTGAAGTTTAAATATCTTTGCAAATGTCACTCAATGGGTATTTCAAAATGAAGCGGTATACCAGTGAAAGTGGTCATCTAGTTGTGGTCTTTATTATAAAGTGCATAAAGTTGCATTTTACCTGATGCTTAAGCTCGTTCACTTGCGACACGACGATGTCGATGATGCTACCTAACACGATGATGAAGTCGAAAGTGTTCCAAGCATCCCCGAAATAATTCTGTGTGAAGTCAATCAATTTGTTACTATCAAATAATTTAATGCATTTGGTTAGAATACTTCTAAATGTTGCTCATGTGTACCTAGGTAAGTACATAGTTCAAAAAAGGATTAACATTTACCCTTGATAAAGCGAAGACGAGATCGTCTAATGATTACAACTTTCTCTTAGATCAGCTGAAATTGGTTATATGAATTCTTTTCGTTTAACGAACATTTTAGACTGGTGAAGTAGTTGGATACGAAGCTTGTTGCCTCTAGTAGATGTTAAAACCGTAGTAATTTATGTGAAGCCTTTATCAAAGGGCTCACCATTGAACGAACGCCCTGTCTTAAATATATATTATTATGTATCTTATGAAAACTATTTTCAGCTTCAAGTTAACATCTTAAAACTTGTTTGATTAAAAAGAGCTACTATAAGGTAGAAGATTATTTAAATAAAAAGGATATATGGCCAGTCTAAGAAGAGGCCATTCGCTTGCACTGATAGATTTAAATTGACTTAGAAATTGTAACTACATAATAGCTATTAAGTCTTGGCATTTAAAACAGTAACTATCGAGTTTCTTGCCGGTTTTTTCTCGGTAGAATTTGTTTTTTGGACCGGTTTATATTTATTTTGTTCTGACGGTTCTGTCGATTTATAAGTGCTCTTTTTTAAGTCTATATAGATAAATATCATATCATTTCATCACATGAAAATCTGGACGTTAATACCTTAAACCTAAAAGCAGCCAGTTTGAATATAAACTCCAGCGCGAACACAGCAGTGAAGATCATGTTGAGCATGTCCAGCGCCTTGCTGTACTCCGGCGGCTGGTTGTGGTACTTCATGGCGAGGGTGATGGTGTTGATCATGATCAGCACGAAGATGGCGTACTCGAACGGCTGTGACGTCACGAACCACCACACCTTGTATTGGATGCGGTGTTTCGGTATGTACCTAGGTTATATTGATTTATATATTAGTAGTATTGGATGTATATATCTTTATTAAAGCCATTCATTTATTTGATATTGTTAATCGATGGAACAATGATAGACAGTTCAGTGTGACGTCATGGTCCAGTTTCCCATCAACGATACTATTGTATATGAGTAATAACTAATAAAGAAAAAATGAGTGGCAGCATTGCATTTTAATAGTGTCTAAAACATATGCCTTAATCCACTGGTGTTATATACCGTAGGTATACCTAACTAACTAACTAAACTTCACGCCACTTCCCTAGCAGGGTAGGTAAACGTAAATACCTGCATTAACCTAGTTATTCGGACAGGCATTGATAAAGGTAAGCAAATATACCTACGTATGTATCCACAGCAAAACAAAAAACATCTATATTGTTTTAATCACACAACACGTTTCAATAATAATTAAAAAAACAATCGAATTGAGAATCTCCTCCTTTTTTTTGAAGTCGATTAAAAAAGCTTAAAATACCAATTTAAGGCCCACGCTCACCTACCAGGTTGATCGTTGTAGCCTTAAGAACCGTGAAGGTTGTATGACAAAGATTACGATTAAAGAAGCGATTGAAATGTGTAAGGAGCGTGCCATATGGCTTTCTATTATCTCGAAGTTGTCATTTCGAAAAGTTGGAATTTCGAGAAGTTGGCATTTCGAGAAGTTGGCATTCTACGAAGTTGTCTTTTTGCGAACGGTTGGCATTTTGAGAAGTTGGCATTCTGAGCATAAACGGTAGCCCTAGGAAAATAGCGTGAAGCTGGTTAGTTAAGCAAATAATTTATGTTTCTAATTCGTAACCTAATTACCTTCTAATTGGTTTCGCTTTTAAAGCAAACTCAATGCAGTTCCTCTGATTCTTATCTAACTCACAATTCTTATACTCTTGTTCACCCTCGTTCTGGAATGTCACTATGACGAAACCGACGAATATATTTACCTTAAAAATAATATATAATTCGTTAAACACTTTATAGCACTATCTATATATAGCAATTTAATTTATAAGCTTATCCATTTTCCCGTATTATCGATTTTTACATCCTTATCAAACTTCTGAGTAATATTATAAACGCGAAAGTTTGTGCGGAATTGTGGATGTCTGGACGCAAAAACTACATACTAAATGGATTTTAATGAAGCTTTACAAGATTACAGCTCATACACCAGAATACCGTAGGCTATGTTTTATCGATGTAAGTACAACGAGAAGCCGCCTGAAAAGGCAGTATATTTTATATTATTCATAAACGTAAAAGTTTTTTGAGGATAAATAATTGGATCTTTGTTATTATTTCACGCAAAAACCACGGAACTCATTCTACATTACAGTAGCCGAAACAGATAATTCAATAATCGTACTCACCATAAAGAAGGCAATAATAATAATATAAATGATATAGTAGGCTGCAACAATTGGACGGAAGTTAGTAATGGGACCACGATCCTCGGCATTCGAATCTATAGACACATACAACAACCTAAAAAAAATAATTTATATTTAATAGTAATTTTTAATAAAGTGTTATTACAAATATATACTTAAATATTGGATATTAACATTCAGACACAGAACAAATACAAGTATTCATGATACGAATGTATGTTCTGGGTGGAGATCAAACTCACAACTCTTGGCGCATAGGGCAGAGTCACTACCGAATGCGCCATCGAGCTTCTCCCAACATAAATATAGACCATCATGGGACATCATATGACACTAGTCGGATTTAATTAAACTCACCCTGGCCACCCCTCAAACGTGGAAACGGTGAACAAAGTGAGCATCCCCTTCATGACATTATCAAAATGGAAGTCGTTCCTTTTCCATTCTCTATCTCTCACCACATATTTATTATTCTCAAAAACTAAATACGTCCCCCTGGAAATTTTAATTGTATTTAATGAACTGCGCTTAATTGTATGCATTTGTTTAATTTAGTAATATTGAATACTTACTGACACTCGTCCTCTGTCATTTTGGAAATATCATTACATCTAAAAAATTTCCCCTGAAACAATATCTCAGCAATTAAATCAACCACAAATGATTTAAACGCGTTGTTAGCGGTTAAATTTCATGCCACGACACGTAGGTTACAGACAATGTTTAAAATTACAATACATATTTACTATTCTTCAAAAATTACGACTAAAACTCATTTCTCATGATGACCTCATGTTTAAAACGAACTGTTTTAGAGCATAAGCTTTCTTTAGCAATTAAAAATTTAATTGCACTGATTTGCAATAAAAAAATGTAAGAATATTTCTAAAGATCAAATAACTTTTAAAAGTTAATTATTTTTACATTAAATAGCAATTAACATTCCACTAACGATGTATTATATATTTACAGGCAACACCAATGTTAAGTTATCTAACAAAGTCCAGTTTTCATGCGAAGCGAGATCTTCCACTAACAATATAACTTCAAATTTACTTTTAAATATATATGAATGTAATCTGTACGACAATGCCGTAAATGTACAAAATATGCATAGTAAGAAGATCTTGCTAATCTACATCACACCAATAAGTCTACGGCTATAAGCTCACCTTAAATAACTGTACACCGACAACAGCGAACATAAATTGTAATAAATACGTAACTAGCATTATATTTCCTATAGTCTTAATCGCTACTATCACACATTTCACCACATACTACATGGTACAGGATGCGAGTTAGTCGGGCATACATTACCGAGGAGGACAGCCCACATAGTCCCGTAGCAGCGGCAGGACATAGGGGACAAGCAAACCATTTTAATCACAAAAGGGCTTTAATAGGGGATTGGGGCGTTTTCTAACTCATTAGTCACATTTCAGAGGTGGGCAACGTTAGAGCCTATGGAACAGTTTAATTAAACGCCAAGGTAGGGGGAGTGTTACGTCTCGAAGAATGCTACGGTTTAAGGCACGTACTACTACACCTTTGGGTCAACGGTAATCGAACATGCCAGACAGATTCGGACGACACATAAAATAATAGTTGTTTCACGAACAGACTAAGGGTCTAAAGGGTTAATATACTTCCGCTAAATATTTTACAACATGCTAATTTGAAGATCTTGACGTTTGTGTTTCTGGATTTTAACGTGACGTTCTTGATTTATCAACGTATGTGTATTAATGTTGAAGCATTTGACAACATATATTTTATCAACAATAAATGAAGCTTTGCTAAGAAGTATTTGGCAAAAATCTTTAGTTTGCCGAATAAGCATAAAAAGGTTAAATGAGAATAGCAAATGAAATATATTTGATAGAATGTGAAGCTTCATATAGACCCTTTAAATAAACAAATAAAGATGAAAAATCATGAGAAATGAGCAAACACAGCAAAAACATAGTCTACAAGATGAGTGATGACAAAGGTAATTAAAACGATACCCAAAGGTGTAATCAGAAACAATTGAGATGTGTGACAAGAGACAAAGTTGTATTTGTACATTTCATATGTTCCCCTTGTGTTCTCACACCACTCTGTGTACACACGTGACTTGTTCGAGGATAAAATGGAGATATTTATAGTCTGGTGGAATGCCTAGGGTGTATGCAGAAGTGCCCCCTACCTTGAACATTTGGACTCCCATGACGGCGAACATGAATTGGAGCAACGATGTTACCAACAAAATGTTGCCGATCGTTTTGATAGCAACAATCACGCACTGAACAACGTGCTATAATATGGAAAAACATTTATCAAGAACATTTTTCTACATCAGACTCACTACACATCTGTTTCATTCATTTTACAGTTATAATATCAAATAACATTGTGATAAATAAGGTGCCCAATAAGGTGGATAAATTATTCATATAAGTAATTAAGAAATATATAATTGTATATTGTAGGACCATTCAAATATTGTACATTTTTCCGAATATAATAAACAGGTAATAATAAATATATTCAGGTTGAAAATTCCTAATAATATTAAAATATCATTAATATTCTTATACTTAAATAAACGTTTAAAGGAAATATAGAACGTGAACTCACCTTAAGGCCCTTGGCCCTATTGATGGCCCTAAGAGGCCTCAGCACCCTGAACACTCGCAATATTTTCACCACAGATATACTACCAGACCTGCAATCATAAACATTGGATGAGAAACTCTTCTACTCAAATTAGGCTTTGATATAAGTGCCATTGATGACAAAGATCATCAGGGCCCACTTTCGCACTGGGTATTCTGGGCATGTGCCCCCTGGTCTCATATTACCAACATAACACCGATATAAATTATCGACAAACATATTAATTTTCTAATGTGCTTAAGGCATCCAATATGCTAAAGTCGGTCCTGATGACTATGATGACATATACATTAACAACACATGCGAAAAGAAAAAAACAGACAACGTACTTAAAACTCATGGAGATGAGAGATACGCAGACGACGAGCATATCGAGGACGTTGAAGGCGGACCGCAGGAAGGCGCCCTCGTGGAGGATCAGCCCGTACGTCACCAGCTTGAGGAACAGCTCCAGTGTGAAGATGCCCGTGAAGAACACGTCAAACTGGCTCAGAAGCTGCAATTTGGAACGAGAGAGATTATTAAAATCAGTTTATAAGTGATATCAATACCTAGTAATGACATTTATAAACTGTGACTAGTATGGTAGTTGATAAATAGAATTATAAAGATACTCCCATGTTAGTCTTGAACCTAAAACATGTGCCCTTTAACCATTTTTGGTCAATAATAAAATAGTCAGATGGAAAATTGGGAAAAAATAGGGACAAGTGGTTAGCTCGACGCCTACCCTACCCTTGTCACATATCCAACACTGGTATACCATTAGCCACCTGATACGAGATCCTAGACAAGGAACACAGTTGGAACAGACTAACATGGCATAGTCCTAGACCATGGGACTTTAGCACATGTATAAATATTTTTAAGCATGCAGAGAAACGTGATTAAACTTTGTGGTTTCATCCTTATCCATTTGATTATCAAAAGTTAACTCTTTGCATACAACGCTTATTATAGTTTGTAAAAAAAATACGCATTAGTACTAACCCAGTTCCGAAACCCCTTCTGAGCTGCATCTAAAGGGTCCTCAGCGGCCAACATGGCGGAGGAGAACATGATGCAGACCAGAATAATGTTCCCGAAGGTCGAAGAGGCCGACATCTTGTAGCAAAACACTCGGAACCTGTGTTTGAAGTCCAACATAAATTATAGGAAACTGACATAAGGCTTTGAAGCATATTTACAATATTGACTTTGAAAATAGAAAGAAAATTTTGGGTATAATAACAGGCATGCTTGATAAAAGGGTTTCTAAACATTTCATATTTATAATATCACATATATTGTATCATTTATTTATACACAAAATTTTATAAACAACATCGAAAGCTTCACACAACATCGAACATAAATGTGGACATTATTATTATTTATATTATTTATTAAAAAGATTTCTTGATTTAGAGATGATGTGAAGCAGGCTATTACATCTAAGGAAAAGAAAGTAGACATAATATTGATAAAGCACATGCAAATAAAAACACAGATTTGTAAAATACATCAGTACAAAAAGCTATATCGTAACATAGTTCATGCAGTCATGCTTGAGTTGCCTAAACAGTTTGTAGAGCATCTAAACTAATACTAAACTCATCTATGAGAGAAGACCATGCTCGGAAACTAACAGGCCTGACCACTAATCGGGGATGTATAGGTACCCAGTTTTCTCATTGTTTGAAATTTTGTTCCAGGTAAGACCAACAATTCACAACACTCGTGCACTTTAGACAACGCGAGCGTCACGACAATGACGTTGACAGGACAGTCACAGATGGTTATAATGAGATCGAGTCGACGATGCCAATCGTTCGTACAATGAGACACGGGTACCACAACGGCGGGTTCACCAATCACCTGTTCGTTGGTGAGAATATGAAGAAACTACTAGCGTTCGGTATTGGCGGCGTCTGATTGGGCATATTCAGTTCAGAGACCCGCCGCGGCCTGGCAGTTACCAATGTGCCTTCCTCCTCCGACTGGCCGCCATCTTAGTGAGATAGAAACATACTTTGACAGTGTTTCTGCGCTAAATCTCTTAATTAACACTACTTCACTATTAGTAATTACTATCGCGTCCATGCCGAGTCTCCTGTATATGCTTATGATACCTAAATTGGAGATCCGTACCTATGCTACAATTATAACAAAATCTTAAGTTTTAATAATAATAAATGTATAAAGGCAAACATAAATAAAAGTGAGATTAGCTAATAAAGTGTGAGAACAATAAAAACAATATTAATTACATAATCCGAAAGTATTAATTTAAGAAAGACGATAGGCGAAAAATATATAAGTGATTTGCCTCCGATTGTATCACCTTTGACATGTCTGATGAGGACAATCAGGGGCAAGTTCTAAATTAATATAATTTAATGAAAATAACATCTAGTCAATTCAATAAGCTCAAAGATCCGCCGGTGCCGTTTCCCTAACCTGTTCGTTTTGGAAAATATGAAGAATGACGAGGCTTCAGGGATGGGTTTCTTAGTGTCGTGTATATCGACCTCCGAGAGGCGCCTGGGCCGGGCGGAGGACGTGGTGGGCTTTCGTTTGAGACGCGGCTCTTGATCCATGTCTGTGTTCACTATTTTGATATTTGGTTAGCTATCATGAGCACATACGATCCAGCAACATACACCTTTGTTACAACATTTGGTTCTGCTTTCAAATGTAAAATTCCATGCTTAATTCTTATACTACTCTTAAAATTATTAGAAAACAAAACAAAACAAATTACGAAAACAATTTTTTGCCGTATATGTAAACTGCATTTTTACCTAGAATATCAAAGTTATCCATCAAACCAAAACGCTGTAATTAACATTTGTAGTACATATTTGATTTTCTTACAGCATCATTGCTTGTTTTAAAAAATATTATTACCGTCTTAAACACACAATACTAATCATAATTACCTATATGGTTTCGCTGGTGACTCTCCATCATCTCTTGGTCCTCTCCTCTCTCCTGTTCTTCCTCAATTCTCTCACCACCATTTTCCTCTTCACCTATTTCTATATCTCCCTCTCCTTCTATCTCTTCTGCTTGTTCGCCTTCCGAACCTGTTTCTTCGTATTCTCTTTCAGAGCTAAATATTAGATAAATAGATAAAAATATGTATTAGTCATTTTTACTGGATTTATTTTGATATTTACTATCTAAAACAGCCTTTTAGGCATCCGACGTCATCCGAATTGTCATCTTGTTCACATATCTTCAGGATACATTTATTCGTTGGCGGTTTCAATTTAAACATATTCAACTCTAGCTGTTAAGCTGTAGAAGTAGCGTCCCTAGCTAATATTAGTAAGTTTGATGCAGTCTGTGGTTGGCGTAACCTCAAAAATATCTTACTTATCCGTCGTGTACGCATCGTCATCATGTATATACTCGTCATCTGTATCTGCTAGTACTCCCTCTGTTGCCATCACGCTTCCACCTTCTTTTTCTTCAACAGCCTAAATTAACAAATTATTATTATTACTTAGTTTATACAAATTTAAAGTGGTTTCATGAAGCGATATTTGTGCTTTATTGTATAAGATTTTGTTATTTAAATAAATACTTCGGTAAAGTAAATATGTTATATTAAACATAGTTTTGTACTTTAGGAGGTTTCTAATTTTTTCTACTTATAATTGGTGCCAAAGGAACCAGAATGGGGTCCTTACTATAATTTTAAATCGTAATGTATCTTACCCCTTCCTCTTTTTCGATATTTGTTAACGATTCAGCATCGGCTAAGTTATCCACAGCGATAGCCAAGAACACGTTCAGCAAGATATCTGTTATTTTTTTGGTTGAGAAAATTATATTAACAAATTTTGTTAAAATTTAAACAAGTGCGGCCCAATGAGATGCCATAATTTTGATTATGTTTATGCTTATTACGGCAGTACCGTAGATGTCATCATTGTCTGCCTCATTGGTCCATTGGTAGCATGTGCCACTTAAGGACCAACAGGTTCAAATGCCGGGTCCTGCCAGAATATCGTGATTGGATATTTCAATTCAAATTTAAATTCAAATTCAAAATGTCTTTATTTATGTAGGCCTTAAAAAAAGAACTTGTATATCGTCAATTTTACAAAATCTTTAGAGCAATGTGAATGCTGATTCTACCGAGATGAAATCGGCAAATAACTCGGTAAGTAGTTACTCTTTTCAGCATCAAAATATATACATGAGTAATATACACTTTTTTTAAAGTTCTAAACCAAATCATACAATCAATGACTGTGGGAGATAAGTAAAATAAAATAAACATAATATTACAATAAAAGTGTAAGATTAACCAGAGCAGACCAGGCCCCAAAGGTGGCACCTGTTATTGCAATTACTCAATATTGCAATTACTCTATATTGTTTTTGGCTAAGTGTGGTTTAAGGAGCTAGCTGCTCCTTGAACTCTGCCTACCCTTTCAGGAATTACGGTCGTGATAATATGTATATTTAATACACTAAAGGATACAGTTGCCGCAGATGAAGAGGATGATGAAATAGATGCAGGCGAGGATGCCGAAAGAGCCCACCCCGCCGTACGCCTTGATGCCTTCGTACATAACCGCATTCCAATCTTCACCTGTCAGTATCTACAACAAGGATACTGATAAATTTTACAAATATAGTACGCGACAGATCGATACCAGGGTATATGGTGCGGGATGTGAGGTGAATTGCGATTTCGACCTGTTCGCGTACAGTAGTTGTATATGTTTTGCGTGCCTCAAATATATCTATATATAATATATTTGTCCGATTGTTTATATGAGATAAAAAAAAAACTATCATAATCAAAAATGCTATTCATCATTTTGGTTTAAACGATAAGAACTGGACTATGTTGGTTGGGTACTTAAAAAGAATGTGATTTTCTTGCCTAGCATGCCGTAAGGCGACTAATGGTGCATCGGGTATTGAGTTGGGTTGTCACTAATGTAATGATATAGCGTAATGATATAAGTATATACGATATATGGAAATATTTAAAGGTGTAAAAGTGATAAGTGGTCTAAAACCTTTTTATCACTACTGAAAGTATCTTGTCAACTCCCATCACCTGGAAGACAGTGAGCAGCGCCTGCCAAAAGCAGTCGAAGTTGTGCCTGTCCTTCTCTTCAACAGGGTCGTAGTTGAACTTGCCGCCGAAGACTTGCATGCCGAGCAGAGCGAAGATCATGATGAAGAGAAACAGCAGCAGCAGCAGCGACGCGATGGACTGGATCGAGTTGAGCAGCGACGCCACCAGGTTGGAGAGAGACCGCCAGTACCTAGTTAATGTATGCCACAGTCACATATTTTGAATGTTATCTCTTTGCGTATGAGAAGGTATGTCAGATATGAGCAGGGGACAGGATATTTTTATTGTTTTCTTACCCATCTACCATGTCATGTTACGAAAGTTTAGCCAACTGATTTTACCATCACCACTAATAAACGTTATCTCCATTCCACATACCCAGTAATAAACGTAAATACCAAACTTCCACTGTTTCTGCATACGTACTTGATAACAACCTTCTACTGTTTCCACATAACTAGAAATCGTGGCCACCAAGCTTCCACTAATTTCGCATACTCAGTAACTGTGCCTTCCAATTTTCCTCTTTTTTTCAAAAACTCAAAACCGTGACCTTACCTTCCCTTCCTATCCATTTCATACACAGTAATCATGAGCAGTAATCTTTCACTGATTTCACATATCTAATAACCATATCCATCAATGTCCCATGTTGTTCTAGGCCCTAGGGATTTAAATAGAATGTGGCAACTGTGTTTCTTGCCTAGCATGTCGTAAAAGGTGACTAATGGTATATCGGGTTTTCGGTATGTGATTGTGTAGGCGACGAGCTAGCCACGTGTCACTACTTTTTCACAATTTTCCATCTAACCCAGGCCAGTATTATTTTAGGCTGAATGTGGTAAAAGGGGCCTGCTGCCCCTTTGACTCTGCCTACCCCTTCAGGGATTATGGGCGTGATGTTATGTATGTATGTACCAATGTTCCACTCTTTCCCTACACCTAGTGCACATTACAGGCCCGCTGGTCGAGTAGTCAGAGACCCTGGCCATAAAACCAAGGGTCGCGGGTTCGAATCCCGCTAGGGGCAAATGTTTCGTGTGATAAACATGGACATTTGTACTCAAGTCATGGATGTTTATAAACGTATTTAAGTATGTCTATCCGTCCGCCTAGTATCCATAGCACAAGCTTACGCTTAGTTTGGAACTAGGGAGTTGGTGTGTCAGTCTGGAGAATTTGTTTATTAAGTATCTAACGTTTCCACTTACCTAGTAACCTTGAACACCCTCAGGAGCCGCACGCAGCGCAGCACGGAGATGCCAAGCGGCGGCATCACCTCCGTCTTGGTGAGCACCATCTCACTGATAGAGCCCACAACCACAAAGCAGTCGAACCGGTTGAACAACGACACGAAGTAGCCCTGGGACGTAGAAAACTTAGAGCCACTTTCGTATTACCTTCGCCGGTTGGATGTCTCCGCGGGAACCGGGGTAAGTCAAAATAAAAGTAAGAAATTAAAGGTTAGTAAGAGTAAAGTCTGGCCAGAAACATATCCCTTCTGAGCTCAATAAGTCATCATCATCTTCCTAGCGTTATGTCCCGTGCTTAGACGGGGTCCGCTTAGACCATGATCCAGGATGTAGCGAGTCTGGTAATTACATTGAAGCGACTGCCTATCTGACCTTCGTAACCCTAAGATAGGGGAACCAGACAATTTTTGGATCATGGTTACAAATCCAAAGTTATTTGAATTTGCAGGTTTCATCACGATGTTTTCCCTCACCGTCTAGCTAGTGGTATAAATACGTACATAGATTTGAAAAATCCAGAGGTACGTGCCCGGGTTTGAACCTTCACTCCTCGGTTAAGAGGCGCGTGTCCTTACCATTGAGCTACCACCGCTATCTGATACTACTGCACCGATATTCTGAGCTCAATAAGTGTATTGTATTATTTGGATAAGTGGGACAATTAAATTTCGTGAATTGTCTTATTACGCATGTTTTTCTTAACATTATCCGATCATTAGCTATGTTATTTATTTCTGGCCAAGCTTCAAGGTTGTGCTGTATAAACTATGAACCAAGCCTTCCTTATCTTCATTTTAATGATCTTTATAGACGTCTCTTCAATCTTCTTTTTGTGTAAAAACTTGGTTCATACTCTTAGTAAAAACCAAATTGCCATCTAGTACATCTCATATTTAGACAATGCAGTACTTGATAACAATTGGAATTCGAGCATCATCAAACTCAAACAAACTTAAAATAAGTGAAAAAACTAAATGAAATAAAAATAACAATTTATTTGCTGACGATTAGAATATGCAACTCACCTGTAATCCTAAACTGTACATTTTTACTAACATTTCTAAAGTAAAAAGTGCTACGAAGAACGCATTGCCGTATTCTTGAAAGAGGTCCAGCCAGCTAGGTTGTCTGAAAAAAAAAAAGTAATATAAATATGTCTTCTAATGGCAAGATAGAGAACAAATATTGTTTACTGTTGCCAGTCGTACCTTTAAAATACCCGGGTACAGGTACAGACGACAGCACATCAGGCTATACATTTTTGTTGCGAAACCGCCCTTATCACAATGACATAAGACTCCGCAGTATTTAGCCTGAAGTGCTGTCGTGTGTAGAATACCGGAGGGCAGTAAAATCTTAGATTTCTTAGTCCTAATCGGCTGAAAACCCTTCCTCAAAAAAGTAAACAAGTGGTTATTTTGTCTATCATACTAAAGAATAAATTTTTTTGGTGCTATAACTCTCTTCAACTTTTCTATAGTCCATGTTATTTATATCAAAAAGTCATCATGAAAACGATCATGAATGTTAAAGAAGCAAGTAAGGTGTGTAAGGACCGTGCCATATGGCGTTCGGTTCTCTCTGCCTACCCCGCAAGGGAAGTGGCGCAAAGTTTAGTTAGTTAGTATAAAGTCATACAGTTAAAGGATGCCATCTTGAAGTATAATTACGTTAGTTACCTGTAATGTTCACTGGCTAAGACCACTGTGTTGAGGAAGACCAGGACTATGATGAGCCAGTAGAAAGTCTGCGACTTGACAGCTCTGCGGCAAGCACGTTTCATTCGACGATTTACCTGTTGAAGTAAATACTCGTTGTATTTAATGAGAATTAAATAGTTTTAGCCTACCTCGCTGGGAAGTTCGTAAAGTTTAATTTAACATAACAACATAACATAACATCACGCCCATAATCCCCGAAGGGGTAGGCAGAGTCAAAGGGACAGCAGTCCCCTTTAACCACGTTCAGCCAAAAACAAAACTGGGCTGGGTTAGATAGAAATTTGTGAAAAAGTAGTGACAAGTGGCTAGCTCGTCGCCTACACAATCACATACCCAAAAACCGATACACCATTAGTCGCCTTATACGACATGCTAGGCAAGAAACACAGTTGGCACATTTTTTATAAGTCCCAGACCAACACGGGACAACTAGGACAGTTTAGTTTGGTTTAAATAGTTTTAGAGAGTGGAACCGAGACTGAAATGGATTTCAAGGACAGATTAAATTGAGGATTATGAATGTTGAAGAGGCGAGTGAGGTGTGTAAGGATCGTGCCATATGGCGTTCGGTTCTCTCTGCCTACCCCGCTAGGGAAGTGGCGTGAAGTTTAGTTAGTTAGTTAGTTATTAAATTGAGATTACCATGTTGACGTGACGTTGGCTCAATGTAGATGATAGATGAATAGAGTCTTTGTAGTTTTAGTACCTAAATTAATGGTACATCCAGTATTGGAAAAAAATGGGCTTTGATTGTACCTTATCGAAGTCTTTCTTCCAGAGTTTCGTGATGGACACTTTTTGCTGCTCGTTAGTTTCGATGCCGAGGTGGTCTGTGGAGTCGTGTTCATTTGGCGTCGGTCCTGTAATTACAAAGTACTTGGATACATTTGAGCAATTTACTTAGCAATTATATGTTCTACTTTTTTGCCTTTTTAAAGGCCAGTCTTCTGAATTAGGATCGCAAGACTAAGCTAGCTTAATCATGGATGGTGGCTGATTCAAAAATAAGATAGAACCACCTATCTGTCTTAGTTTTATTTATGAACCTTGCGCAAATGTGCAAAAACTCATCGAAATAACGAATCGAATTTTACGTACCTATCCCATAGTCCCTCTTCTGATCGATTACATCAGCCTGGTCTGCCAGCGGCTCTAAGTACTCGGCCTGCGTGATCCAGTCGAGGTAGCCCTTCAGATCTTCTTCCAACTGCTGTTTTTCTCTCAATTTTTGGAAGTCACCTCTGTTCTTTGCCTTCTCTCTTTCTTTGGAGAATTCTCTGGAATAATCCAAAAGTATATTGGTAAAATGGTCTTAAATACATATGTACCTACATACATAACATCACGCTCATAATCCTGCCGAAGGAAGGCAGAGTCAAATGAGCAGCAAGCCCTTTCAACCACTTAAATAAATAATCTTCTTAAATAAAAATAAATAATTAAGTACATATTATGTACATGGTTAAAGCATTAATCTTGTAATACATGATTTATTGCAATACATTTACATTTAGCTCATACACTCTTTCGGTGTAATTTAATCTAAACAAATAAATTCGCCAGAATCTACATCCATCATTCTTACTACTGTGGCGACCACGCCACAAGATAGTCAAAGACCGAACATGCAGAAACGCTACACATTCCTGCATCGCGCTGACGAAGTTATTCTCGCCACTAACTAATATATAATACAATATATACACCAAGACGGTTAGTCGGACCCATGTCCCCGAGCAAGCAACACCTAGCTTGGCGGAAATACTTCCATTTTTAGTGCGAGCGCGTAGTTCGCACATTACAATTATTGATTATACAATATTTTACAACAGCGAAATGGGATTAATTATACACTTACCCAGACAACACACCGAGAATCAGGTTCATGACAAAAAAAGCTCCCAGGATTACCATCGACACGAAATATATCCACTCCCAACTGTTGCCCATTGCATCTTGAATCTGAAAATTAACAGGAATATTAACTTTCAAACTATGTTTGATGACAGTAAATCAAAAATCAAAAATTTTTATTATGGATCTGCATACAAGCACTTTTTCATGAGCACTTGTAGATGTATGTTTATATATAAGACTATTAGTCGGGTTTAGGGAATCGGCAAAGAAAACTTCTTGTGTTGCACTGAAATATCAGAGTTTTATTTAAAACACATATATTTACATTTTAGAAATAAAATTAAATCTTTGAGACGAACAAAACATTTACCTGAAATATCAGAGAAACGACATTTAAAGTTTTTACTATCGTTGTCGATTCCTCGTAATATATCAAAATAAGTAATAGAATATAATTGTAACTTCACATATTATTTTATATTGTCACCATTTGCATTACCACACAATGTTTTTCTAAAACTGACAAGCGTCCGTCAAATAACCACATAGGCTAAGGCAAAAAGAGATCCTATTTGTCTTACATCTCCCCCCCTAGGCCAGAAAATTTCTTCCGATATTTTCACTAGATAGCTTATAACGTTCATCATTCTCATCACCATCAGTCAGGTGTCACGTTGATTTCTTCTCATGTAGGAACAGGAATGAGTTTTGTAATATGGAACAGATTTGACTCCAATTTCTTGTGACCTGTATTAATCCTGTATATTGAATGTGATATTTTTTCTTCGATTTTATAGGGACCAATTCTCAGTTCGTCTAATTTTCTTCTATTTAGTTTGTGTCCATTTTCAACGTATACCATATCACCTTTATCAAAATTATGGTGTATTCTATGTTTATCAATCATCATTTTGTTATAATCATGTGATTTGATCGATTTTTCAAATGCAATTTTTCTGTTATTGATCCAATCATCTGCTTTATTATTTTGTTTTAGTTCGTTTGGTATAAATGATACATCTGTACCATCTAGCAGGTATCGCGGAGCAAATCCAGTTATTGTATGCTCCGTGTCATTATAACTATCTACGCAGTTATGGGCAATTGATGTCCACGCTATTCTATTTGGTTTCTCATTAATCTTGCATCTTATTCTATTTACAAGCGTCTGATTCAGTCGTTCGTTAAGACCATTTGAAAATGGCGAATTGACTGCAGTAAAAACTAATGTAATTGACTTTTCATTTAAAAATGCTTTAAATTCTTTTGAATTTATTCCGGAATATTGATCGGTGAGAACTATGCCAATGTCGTTGCAATTTGGTACGTTATTTACTAATTTTATAAAGTCATTTGCACTCTGTGTCTTTGAAGTTATTATATATGCAAATCGAGTGAAATGATCCACTAAGAGGTGTAAATATCTTTTTGTCGATCTAGAGCCTCCAAAACCTCCAATCGTGTCAATCGAGACTATCTCAAATGGTTTTGAGGCGGGACCTAAGTGTGATAACAAACCACGTTTAATTTGCCCTCTTGACTTATTCTTTAAACATATATCACACCTTTTGCAAATATCCACAATGTTTTTTGTAAAATTTCTGGCTGTATAATATCTTCCTATTTTCTTTTGCATTTGTTTTATACCTATGTGACACATATTTTCATGTATTTGTTTTATTAATTGTATACTAAATCCTTCAGAAAGTATTATCTTCTCTTGCTTTTTCACCTTCTTATAATATATTTTGTGTCTGTGTATCAGATTGTTCTTATACTTCTGTATCTCCTCATTTCCTTCTTGATCTGTTACTATGTCGTCTAATGTTATCAAGTTAACTATTTTTAATTGTTCATCTATGTCACTATTTGCTTCCAATACTGGGTTTCGACTTAAGCAATCTGCCTCTAAATTTTCTCTTCCTGGAGCATATTTTATATTAAAATCATATTGTGACAGATAGTATACTAATTCTCCCAATTCTTCGTCTGTTCTAGACTTAATATTTAAATTCTCCAAAGGCTTATGGTCTGAATACACTGTGAATGGTTTACCGATTAGCCAGTATTGCCAATATTTTATTGCTTCTTTGATCGCCAAGCATTCCAAGTAGATAGCCTTTTTCCTCTTTTGAACTTCATTTAATTTTTTTGAGAAATATGCTACTGGCTTTTCATCTCCGTTCGGCTGTATTTGTTTCAAAACTGCTCCAATGCCTTCTAACGATGCATCTGTATATATATTTATTGGCAAGTCTTGATCAAATATTTCTAAAATTGGTTGTGAGCACAATAGTTTTTATATTTTCTCAAAAGCATCCTGACATTCTGTTGACCACATGAATTTTTGGTTTTTTCTAAGTAAATTATGAAGAGGTTCTAAAATAATTGAACTTTTTGGTATGTATTCACGGTAGAAATTTATTTTTCCTAGAAGTTGTCTGATATTTTTCTGAGTTTTCGGTACTGGAAAATCCTTTATTGAGATTAAATTATCTCTCACTGGTTGGACTGTATTATTTTGTATTATATGTCCGAGATATCTTACTGAATTTGAAGCAAATGTACATTTTGTAAACTTTAGTCTGAAACCTTCTTTTTTAATTGCCTCCAACAGCTGTGATAAGTGTTTTATGTGTTCAGTATAAGACTTAGAGAAAACTAGAATATCGTCTATGAAGTTCACTGTAAAATCAGTTAATTTATGTTTTCTTAGTATATTACTTAAAATCCTTTGAAATATAGCTGGAGAAGTCTTCAAACCGAAAGGTAAGCATGTCCATTGGAAAAGACCTTCCTGTGTTACAAAAGCAGTTTTCTTCCTATCTTCAATTCGCAGGGGAATAGACCAGAATGCGGAATTTATATCCAAAGTCGAGAAGTACTTACAGTTTCTTGTTTTTACCACTAAATCTTCAATCAATGGAAATGGTTGAGCTTGCGGTACCACTATTTTATTTAAATCTCTAAAATCAATACATAATCTGCTTTTTCTATTGTCTTCTTTTTTGAAAGCTAGGGTAACCGGTGCTGCAAAGGGACTGTATGATTCCTCTATAAGGTTTCTTTGGAGTAATCTTGCCACTTGTTCTTCTATTTCCATCTTGTCTTCTATAGAACATCTGTAAGGCCTTTTACAACAATATTTATCTACAAGTAGGTCAATGCGTGCTTCATAATCTCTTACTGTTCCAATATCATATTTATCTTTTGCAAAGCATGATTTATATTTTTCAACCAGTTTATTTATTTCAGTTTTTTGTTCACTATTTAAATTACTTAGATCCAGTGTAAATTCTTCTTCTTTAACATGTTCATTGAAATTTATAAAATTATGATTTGCTTTATCTTCATCGTCCCTAGAATTGTGTTTAGGATATAGCTGCTCATTTGTAGGGCTTTGTTCCGTTTTTTGTGTAATTTCCAAATTTTCATTCTGAATAAGATTAAATTCTTTTATCAAATCAAGTCCAACTAGAAAATCATATTGAAATTCCTTTCCATCTACGATATATACATCTACTGTCTTTTCTATGTCGAAAATCTTTATTGTTATTGTTGTCAAACCTTTTGTTCTTTTAACACCATTAATAGTAATTAATTTTGCATTACTGTACTCATTGTTTCCTTCTTTGTTTATCCTTATTAGTTTAGAATTAATTAAAGAAACATTAGAGCCTGAATCATAAATACCAAATATGTTTAACTTTCCTGCCAATGTTAGTTTGACCTTTATTAATGGTGTTATTACTCGTTTTTTCGTTCGTTATTCAATTCAACATCTAATACGGTATTATTTACATTCTTAGTATAGTTTCTCTTGTTTTCTAAATCATCAGTTTGTCTAAACCAGCATTTTTCTTCGGAGTGAAACCGATTACCTTTATTTAATTTCTCACAAATTTTGCAAGGTTTTACTTTATCTACTTTTCCTTTATTATCGAAAGTGCTTCTTCTGAATTTATTATAATTGTTATTTTTATTTGTTGTATGCTCATGTTTGCCAATCTCATTGTAAAGGTTTGCAGTGGTCGTTATCATTCCCTTATCTATCTTATGCATTATATAATCCGGTAGACCCATTACAATAAGATTAATCATGGTTTGTGTGTCAGTATTTTTATTTACCTCTAATAACAATCTTTCCTTTTTCGTGGCATATTCCAATAACGAACCTCCTTGAAATTTATAAGTAAATGCATATTTAACTTGGAACCAACCTTTGTTTCCATATGTTTCGCAAAAATTAATTTTCCATATAGCCCATTCCGAATTTACACTAAATTTTATTAGCATACTAGTGTACCAATCTAAGCATTCTTTTTCTACCAAATGTTTTAAAGTCTCAATTTTTTCTGCATCCTGTAGTATCTCGAAACGAGCACACTCATTTTCAAATTCATTAATCCATTGGTTGACGTTTGTAGTTTTCCCGGAAAATTTCTCCAATAAAAATCTTTCAGCTATTTTTCCTAAATTTTTATTTCCAGATTCCGTGTTATTATTATTATAAGGTTTAGTTTCATCTGTAATTTCGTCTAGGTATTGATTGCTAAATTGTACATTTTCACCTTCATCTAAATAGATTTCTTTCAATTCTTGAGTTAATGGGATCCACAGTTTTCGCGTTTGATGTCTTTTCTTCAGCGAATTTTTAATTTTCGCAAAAACATTTGAAGTCGTAATTCCAGTGTGTTTATTTGCAGGTTTTAGATCATCTGGAATCTCAAATACACGTCCGTCGGGTGTCTCGATCGAGGTTATACAAATCACGTTAGATTTTTCATCAGTTTTCGCTGCTAATACCGCGAACGTGAATCGTAACTTTTCCATTGTTCTTGACTAAAAATGTCGTTTTATAAGACTATTAGTCGGGTTTAGGGAATCGGCAAAGAAAACTTCTTGTGTTGCACTGAAATATCAGAGTTTTATTTAAAACACATATATTTACATTTTAGAAATAAAATTAAATCTTTGAGACGAACAAAACATTTACCTGAAATATCAGAGAAACGACATTTAAAGTTTTTACTATCGTTGTCGATTCCTCGTAATATATCAAAATAAGTAATAGAATATAATTGTAACTTCACATATTATTTTATATTGTCACCATTTGCATTACCACACAATGTTTTTCTAAAACTGACAAGCGTCCGTCAAATAACCACATAGGCTAAGGCAAAAAGAGATCCTATTTGTCTTACATATATAATTTCTATTGACTTATGAACAATAAGTATTATTATATATTGCCATAAACCATGCTCTATTAAAATAAATCAATATGTTGCTGTAATAGCTCGAACTATGGTAAATTTTAAGATTTTCCAGTAAAACCTAAGATTTACCAACTCTTAACGGTAAAAGTCCGAACAGGTGTACAATTCGAACTTTTACCACCATTTACTTAGTAAATCTTAGGAATCTTTACTTGGAAAATTTTACCTAACCAAACCTAACTAAGATTAGATTATATTATAGGTTAGGTTAGGTAAGGCATTTCTTTAATCAGGTTAATAAACCTTTTTTTTTTTTTTTTTTTTTTTTTTTTTTTAGTTGGGGAAACTCCCACGAGCCGTCACCCTCTACTTGGGGAAGCAGAGGGCGGTGTGTCGGACTCGAACCGACTAAAACCCCAACGTGGCCTCCAGCGGCGCAGTCCCGGAGGAGCCTGTATCCCCACTGTCGGGACTATACGACTGCTCCTCCGGTGATGCGCGTGCCGCGCTACGCGGCCCACCTCGCGCGGCGGTGGTCGATGCTGTGCAGCCCACGACAACAGTCGTCGGATGCACAGCACCGAGCACGCGCGCGCGTCGAGACATGCCAGGCCACCCAGCATGTCTCAACCACTCCGCCCAGGATTCAGACGCCGATCATCCCCGTGACCGGCGTCGTGGGCCCACTCTCGCGCTGTGCCCTCTGCTAAGCCAGAGGGGCACGCGGAGAGCGCCTCGTCAAAGGGGCCGCCTTCCGCCCGGCGACCCAGATTGAGGGTCTAGCCCTGTCGTCGCAGAGGGAGAGCATCGAGACGCTCAATCCCTCTGCGACCCACCACGACGCGACCCAGCGCGCCCCTGTCGGGTTGCCGAGGATAGGGAGGCGAGCAACGACAACACTCAGCTCCTCCTCTTCCTCGGCAACCCTGGTCCGGCCGCAGTGGGTCTACAGCCGGACCGCCGCAACTGCCCGGTAGCAAGTCGTGCAGTTGCGGCTCACCTCGGGGTCCTTCTTCGCTTCAGCCCTGCCATGTCAGGGCCTACTAAGCCCCCCCGGTACGACAAACCGAGGACCCCGGCGGGGGGGAGGTTAATAAACCTAACCCAACTAACCTATAATATAACCTAACCTAGAAATGTTTACATTTACCAACTCATGTCGGTAAATCCTAAGATTTACTAGTAAAACCTAAGATTGACCAATATACGGGCTTTTACAGTAACAAATATAATATTAGCAGGTAAATATAGGAGCACATATCTTTAGTGTTCGGTTAGATCTTTATAGATAGAAACCACGCACGGGATGTTGATGCGGCTTTCACCAATAGATAGGTGATTCAAGAGGAAGATTTATATGCAGTTTCATATTGTTTAGTGCGAAGCCGGGGCGGGTCGCTAGTTAAGAATAAACCTGATGACCGGCCTCTTCATCTAACGAAATAAAGAAACCTATGATAACCATTTTGATGATGGTGATACTTACATGGTACATAACATCGGTCCAACCCTCAAGCGTGATGCACTGAAACACTGTGAGCATGGAGAGGCCAAAGTTGTCGAAGTTGGTGATGCCGAAGTTGGGGCCGATCCAGCCGTCCCTGCACTCCATGTCCTCGCCGATCATGGAGCAGTTGAAGCCGTTGTCAGCGTCACACGGGTGGGGAGTGTCCATGATCTCGTCTGGAACGTGAATAACTCATTTGATGTTGGAGATATTCATGGTGCTGGATACTTTATAGGATAACGGGAAAATTATTGAAAAGACATAGAATCAGTGAATTTGATAATATCACCACGGGCAAACCAGCGATTCAAAATGTCCGTGTGGGGCAAATGTTCATGTGTGTACTCGAGTCATGGATGTTAATAAACTATTTAAGTAGGTATTTCTATCTGTTGTATTTAAAACTATATAATTGTTGAATTAATAATGAATTTATCATTATAGTTATTATCTATTTCAAAAAACAGAGCCGCTAGTATAACGTAATGTATAATCAAACCTGTATATTTGTTGTAGCAGCTCTTGTGCATTTTGCCGGAGAACAGTTCGAGGCCTATGATGGCGTAGATGATGATGACGAAGATGACTAGCAGCGCGATGTGCAGCAGCGGCACCATGGCCTTCAGGATGGAGTTCAGCACAATCTGCAGACCTTAGTAACAAATGGACATAATTTAGACTTGATACAGTCTATTTTTATGATTACAGGTAATTATGAAACCGGCTCGAAGGACCAAAAATGTTTGAAGAGGTAATTTTAATCATAAAAAAGGGACAATTTTTTTTTTAATTTAGATCTAAAATTGATAGAGCATATAATTTTTAAGAGACTAAGTATGCCTAGTTGACAAACTTTAATCTGTTAAGTTTTCTAAGACACAGGTCGTCAGCATTCAAGATTAGCAAATATTTGTAACAACTATGTCAAATAATTTTAAATTCTAAACTATCGCATATCGTTATTGACTACCTTTTCATATCTTGTATCAGCTATTCTAGCGGATAAGTAGCCAACACACTTTTATCAATTAGCCTTCATCGTATTA
Source organism: Glyphodes perspectalis (assembly GCA_951394215.1). Classification (NCBI taxonomy): domain Eukaryota; kingdom Metazoa; phylum Arthropoda; class Insecta; order Lepidoptera; family Crambidae; genus Glyphodes; species Glyphodes perspectalis. Next base: position 1,210,805 of record OX596225.1, on the reverse strand, counting down.
CAATAGCTATTTTACTCAAATTTGTAATTTTGTAACATTTTGTGACACTAAATAAGTTATTTTTCTTTCTTCTTTCTTTCTTTCTTTCAAAAAAAATTATAGTTCACAATTGAAATTACAAAAAAAAACATGCTTACGTATTTTTTATTTTGTTCAGCACACTAAAAATTATGAAATACAATGCGTAAAACTTTACTCCCGTAGTACCGCGTGATGTAAAGCGTTCAATATAGGATCTTTGAAGAGCTGTATCATTGGCATTTTTCAATATTTTTTGATAATCTACGTTACGGACTATAGTTTTTTTCTGTGTAAAATACCCCATTGTGCATTCATTTGGGGCCCGATCATTTGATTCATGTTCTACACTGTCTTAACAAGTTGTGTACGAATAGATAGACATATTTCTTACTTGGTACACCAGAGACGAGTCGCAATGGCCTGAGCACCCGAAACGCTCGCAACGCCTTCACGTCGAAGGCGTCCTTAAATATACTTGATAGTACCGTGCTCACCATGCTGAAAAAGAAATAGGAATGTTGTATCAATAATAGTCCTTTTGAAAGCTTAAATTGCTCAGTATTAGAATAATTTAAACATACAATTTTAAATTAATAGATTAATCCAGAATTTGTAATGCATATCGCCTTTAGTTCCGTCAGTATTATTTTTCATAATTTGTAAGTTTCTTCGATTCTTTGTCCCGTGTTGTTCTGGGACTTAAAAATAATGTGCCAGCTGTGTTTCTTGCCTAGCATGTTGTAAAAGGCGACTAATGGTATATCGGGTTTTAGGTAGGTATGTGATTTTGTAGGCGCAAGCTAGCCACTTGTTACTACTTTATCACAATGTTCCATCTAACCTAGCCCAGTTTTGGCTGAATGTGGTTAAAGGGGCCCTTTGACTCTGCCTACCCCTTCGGGGATTATGTATGTATCATAACGTTATATTACGTTTTTATTCGGGATCTTCTTAGATAAAGATCCAGGGCTTAGCAAGTTTGGTTATTACATTGAAGCTACTATTGATCTGACCTTGGTAACTTTTAAAAGTATCTAGCATTGGATATTTTTGATCATGGTTACACATAAATTGTAGTGATCACAATGTTTTCTCTTGCCATCGGGCTAGTAAATACATAGGTACATAGATTTGAAAAATCTAAAGATACATGCCCAGGTTCAAACCCGCACCACTCACATAGGTACGGCTTTATCTTTGAGCTGCTATCGCTCTTTAAGTATCACTAACTATTCTAACTCAAAATTAAACTATTTCAACGCTATTTTCACTAGAGAAGAAAAATATACGAAGTTTGGTGCCAAAGTTAACATTGATAACTTACCCTATAACGACTATCGTGAAATCGAGCAAGTTCCATCCGTTCCGGAGGTAGGACCCTTGGTGCATAATAAACCCATAAGCGATGATCTTCATCACGCATTCACCAGTGAAGATCACCAGGAATACGTATTCTATTTTTTCCTGCAAATTAATAATGTTGTTGTAATTTTATGTGGTTACCTCTTAATATTATACAATCAAGTATAAACATAAATTGTAAGCCATTTATCAGAGTGATCTCATTTGATTATACATTATTATTTTACTGTAGGTAAGGACATATTACAGATCAGCTAAAATAAGTTAAATAAAGATGTTACTTTCCGTAAGTTTGCAATAGAATCAAAAATTAGTTTACGACTGTTTATTGCAACATCAAATCTTAGTTAATTCCAGTTTATGCTATTATGCGAGCTCTTATGCTCTTATACGTATGCGTGTACACGCTAGGAAAAATAATGCAACCACTATTTATTGTCTCGACATTAGCCACGCACAGACGGACAGTCCAATAACTACATATTTTTTATTACAAATGGTGTTCTCTGATGGCATCCTGTGAAAACGGCAGATGGCAAGCGCTACTTACACAAACGCTTCGAATATAGACCCATTACATGATATTATGGGGTTAAGAATAGGGGAAGAAGGTAAATGATACTCTTTATATAAGATACATCTATACTAATATTATACAGAAAAAAGATCGGATTATATAATAATAAATAAATTTTCCAGACTGACACACCAATTCCCTAGTCCCAAACCAAGCTTATGTTTGTGTTATGGATACTAGGTAAACGGATAGACATACTTAAATATGTTTATAAACATCCATGACTTGAGTACAAATATCCATGTTCTTTACACAAAACATTTGCCCCTAGCGGGATTCGAACCCGCGATTCTCGGTTTCGTGGCCAGGGTCTCTGACCACTCGACTAACGGGCCAATCCATAGATTTAGAATTTTTTGACTAAAATCTATGGGCCAATCATTGTTTGATGAAATGAATAGGCAAAAATGATTAACAGATTGTTTGTTTGAAATTAATAGGCTCCGAAACTACTAGACCGATTGGAAAAATTATTTTACTAATGGAAAGCTACGTTATTAGGGAAATACATAGGCTATATTTTGTCCATGTATACCCGCGGGGAACTGCTAGTATAATAGTAAGACATTATTTTTTTCACATTAAATAAATGAACCAGTGTAAATCTGGTCTTATCTGCATCCATTAAAATTCAAATTTAAAATCTTTTTATTTATATAGGCTTCAAAAAGCACTTACATATTCAATATGAATAGAAAATAAAACATTACCACCGGTCAGGCAGGAAACTCGATAGTTACTGTTTTAAATGCCAAAATTTCCAATTTCTTTATTAATCTAGGAAGCAGAGTTTTGTATGAGGCTTTCAGGGGCCTCTGAGTCGGAGACCCTTCTCCGCCCAAAGATGGTGAGTAGCCTATATGCAAGGGTTTTAGTGGAGTATATCCGCTTCTAGAGAAGGAAGTAGTCGTGCGTGATTGTGTTATAGGTGGTGGCAAAGCCTTAAATTCCACAACACCTCCGGAACAGTTACGGCACTACTCCTGTCTCGTTCAAGTTCATGAGACAGCCCCCTGGCAGACAGATGGAGAGATAACTTACCAGAACGGAGTTGGTGTAGTTGGAATCGCTGGCAGGGTAAGGCGTATAGACCGCCAGCGCTATGCAGTTGGCGAATATCGTCGTCAGGATCATCCACTCGAACGGTCTGCATCATGAGTCAAGGTCATCATATACAAAATATAATTTATTCATTCGAGTACCTGAGATTGCGAACTGCTCAAAAAACAATAGAAACTCCCCAACCCACTGTACATTTTATATTATACATACATAAATAACACCACGCCCGCAATCCCCGAAAGGGTAGGCAGAGTCAAAGAGGCAGAAAGTCCTTTTAACCACATTCAGCCAAAAATAAAACTGAACTGGGTAAAATGGAAGCTGGATGGAAGGATAGCTTGTCGCCTACACAATCACATACTCAAAACCCGATATACCATTAGTCGCCTTAACGACGTCTGTAGTTAAATGTAGTTCGTTTTTAAATAATAGTATTTCATCTTCCTAGCGTCATGTCCCGTGCTTAGATGGGGTCCGCTTAGACCATGATCCAGGATTTAGCGAATCTGGTAATTACATTGAAGCGACTGCCGATCTGACCTTCGTAACCCTTACTTAGGGGAACCAAACCATTATTGGATCATGGTTACAGATCCAAAGTTGTTTGAATTTGCAGGTTTCATGTTTTCCCTCACCGTTGAGCTAGTGGTATAAATACGTACATAGATTTGAAAAATCCAAAGGTACGAGCCCGGGTTTGCACCCGCACTCCTCGGGTAAGAGGCGCGAGTCCTTACCATTGAGCTACCACCGCTCATTAAATAATAGTATTTAGGAGCAAATAATTTAACCTTAAGTATTATTCGGAACGACAGAAGGAGAATTACCTACCGCTAGTGGCCCAGTGGCTCGGAAGCGGCATTGCAGATGTGGACCAAAAACAGACAAATTAAATTGCTAGTCGCCCAGATACGTGCCAGGAATGCATGAGGGTAAATAGGCCGGAATCACGGGACACTGCCGAAAAAACGACGCAGTGATTGGGATACAGTTAAACCAGTAGGGACCGGACAGCACCCGTGTACTGACGTACTTTTAATAATTATTGAAATAGGCTAGTTGACTTAAAATAAATTAATAGGCCATTATAGAGATTCCCAAAAAATATTGTACGTATTTTTTCTTTTGTTCAGCCAACCAAAAATGACGAAGATAAAGCGCGTTAAAGTTGCGCGTGACGTCACTAGTTCTGTACAATAATATGAACAAGTGATGTAAAAGCGCCCCCACTTCAGATCTTTGAAGCGCTGTAACTTTGTTATTTTTTATGAAAAACAAAACAATACATTTTCGGCCAGCTTGACCAAAAAGGCTTCATACCATCATAAACACATATCATTTGTATGTATCCGCTTGATATGGTCTATTTAGTGAATTCATTTCTGAAGGCAAGTGACTGTTTAATAAATTCAACTATCGATTGCGAAGCTAAACACGACTTTTACATATATTTTTAGGTATGTAATGTTTTTCTACGAATAGATTAATTTAATACTTGACAATATTAAACATTAGTGGCCACTTCACTATTGTTTTTGACAGTAGGTTACATAGACTGTCTACAATAATATTTTCATAATATTAAGAACTTTCTACGAACTCCTTAGCGCAGTGGTTCCAAACCTTCATTTAGCACTAACCCACTGCCTATGCGATAGATAAGAGGATAACGTAGCGCAGCCTATATTTACAGTTAGTTACACATATTATGACAGCAAATCCTTCGCGTATTTTTACCTCTAAAGCAGCGTTTCTCAAAGGGAGGTAACACGACAGACGAGACATTTGTTAACAAATACCATGCCCCCGACAGACTGACCGACTTCCTCCCCCTTGCGCTGCACCCGGTCGCTGGCGGACTCACTGGGCTTCCCCAACGGGTTCCATCCGGTGGGTCCGACCGCGCCGAGGGTGCGCCGGATAGCGGAAGGGAAGGACTCTCACGCCGAGAGGCCCACGCTACCCCGGGCTTAAAGAGCTCGGGAGAAACAGCCTGGGCAAAGAGCACCCCGCTCTAGGCCCGAAACCGCCCCCAGGGGCGAAGATACTCGACGACGACGACGACAAAGAGGGGTACGCGAACCCTAGGTTTCGCCTTTCGATCATAGGGGGTTCGCTGGAAGATTTACGTAATGGAGGATGAACGACTGCCCCGTGCGACACGCTTGTCGGCGAGCGCGCTATTGAACGTACTGTCTGATCTGAACCTACTCTAAGGTGGGGGGTGAGTCTAGGTGTTCGCCGTCCCCTAGAGTCTCTAAAGGGGTACGTGGAGCCATAAGTTTGAGAAGCCTTGCTCTAAAGAATCATCGTTTTTCCCTTACAGGTGTAATTACTCTTATATTCGGGTAATTACCCTTATATTCGGATAATTACCTATAAGTTCGGGACCACTGTTCTGCCCGTTCAAGGAGAAGGCCTTCAGCACTGCCGCACGTTTCACCAGCGCAACGGCCCACCATAAACAAGCCCGCTGGCGCGCGGCCAGCGCTCGCGCACGCGCATCAATGAGCGCGGACCAGGGAAACGCCTGGAGCGACGCCCGCACCGGCGCTAGCGCAGCTTTTGATGATTTTTATCAAACACGTGGCAACCGAACAAAAAAAACAGTATATGAGTTTTTTCATTAAGTTAGCTAATGATTAGTTGAAGCTTTTTTTATTTTTATGGATTTTACTTGGAATAAATTACAGCTCCATTGTCAGTTATTATTTAAATAAATACTTCTGAACCCGTCAAGTAGTAGTTTTGAATTTAAGGGAAGAAGGTTTAAGAAAGGAATTCGAAAAATATGTTACATTGTTTTTCAGTACCAGCCCAACATTCATTGGTCACAAAAACAGTTCCAGTTCTTCGGGCTAATACGAGCGAACTGCATTCACAACTGCCAGCTCTCGGCAATACTGCATTTGAATACAATTTCGATTTATTCGGAATAACTGCAACTCTAACGACTACACAATGAAAACTAGTATTTATTTAAATTAACGTCGCAACGCAACAGAGTGCAAAATAAACATTAATATAGCTTCTGTTCGCGGTTTCGCTTGCGTATCTTTAGTCGGTCACAGAAAGTATATACTAAGCGTCCCTCGGGCACGAGTTCACAGTGATTGCCGTCAATAGTGGATAACAAACGTGTTTTCCAATTTTCTGTGAAAATTAGATTTTCCAGGTCATCAGCATGTTACTCTACAGAAAATGGAGTCGATCCGTTATTTAATTACAACATGAGAAATGCACCAACACTTATATAATATTAGTAAGGATATAGATTTTGTTTCTTACAAGAAATATCATAAATATATCACATACATTGATCTGACTCCGAGGTAAGCAGCTCAAGCACTTGTGTTACGGATATCGGAAATAACAGTGGTATTACAAATATATATTTAAATATTGTATATTAACACCCAGACACAGAACAAACACAAGTGGGCAGGGTCACTATCGAATGATCTATCGAACCAGTCAACAATCGTGATAGGCCCGATGGGCGAATGGCTAGAGACAGAATATTTACGGGTTCGAATCCCTCGACCCTTGATTTCATTGTCACCTAGTATCTATAGCACAAGCTTATAAGCTTAGATTGGAACAAGGAATTTGATGTGTCAGTTCGGTAAATTCAATTCATTAATTCATATCGAAGAAATCCCCAATAAAAAAAATCCCTAATGAAAGAAATCCCCATTAAAAAAATGTCTTGGTCGGCGCTAGCTCGCTCAGGGGATCGTTTCGACATTTTTTGTTGAACAGCAGCTTTAGTACGAACTCATTGGCAGGCTAAGGATGATGTACAACATGTGCAGTCCACGTTTTAATAGCTCGCGTTTGTTCTAATACGCAATTAATCATCATCACCTTGCCCTGTTTCTAGATCGTCCTTAGGACTTAAAAGGAATGTGCTCACTGTGTCTCTGCCTATATGTAAAAAGGCGACTAATAATATATTGGGTTTTAGGTGTATGATTGTGTAAGCGGCGAGCTAGCCACTTGTCACTACTTTTTTACGGCTTTCCATCTTTTTTCAAATTTTATTTTTTTGCTAAATGTGGTTAATGGGAGTCCCATTGAAAAGAAATTCCAAGTGAAACATATATTTGTCTCATGTGTAAATGATTGTCATACCCACAGACCACAGAATACTCCGTGGTCATACCGTTTACATCTTCTTAAAACATTTCTTGTTAAACCTCTCAAGCTTATTCGATTGCCGATTCCTTATTTGTAAATGTTTATTCGTAGGTAATATTATCTACCCATCATTACATTTTTTATGCCACTAAACGTGTTTGGTTCCCCTACCTACGGATTGTAAAGGCCAGATCGGTAGCCGTTTCGATGCAATTACTAGCTTGCTAAATCCTGTATCATATGTAGTTTAAGTGGACCGCGAGTAACGAACGCTACGAACTACTAACGCTAGGAAGATGATGATGATAACGGATAAATGTAGAACTGGCATACAGCTCTCCTGATATAGTAAGCAGTAATCGCATCCCGGACCCCGAATAGGAACTGAGCATATCTGTCACATTGATTCTTCTCAATCCTCTCGGCTGGTTTCAGAGTAACGCACGCACCGTCGGCCAGCGCATCTCAACAGCGCGCGCACGACCGGCGGACCGCTGTAAAACGAGTCTTAGTATCGCGCGTTTCTTTGCAATGTACAGTTGTGTTTAGTCGCCATCATGAAGGCAAACCGACAAAGAGGATTAGCTATTTATTTTTTATGGAAAAGAGCGCAACAGCGCCGTCGTCGTAGATTGCAAATTGAATGGCGCGCGTCTCATGAACGGCGTGTCTATGAAACGCAAATACTACCTAGTGTAATTGTAAGCGAGCGCGTGTGGCCAGCGCCGGTCAAACGCTTGACTCTGAAACCAGCCTAACAGCAACCCACAGTATTACATTCGCTCATAATTTCCAAGTCAAGATTAGCATCGAACGTCAGAAAAAGAAAAAATGTAGCGAAAATAAAATCCTAATAAAGCTGCCTGTAATAATTGACATCATGCAAGCAAATATTTGCGGGCGTGTTACATAAAAACTTCAGCTCCACGCCGATATTCCTAAATAAATTCCGCTGATCGATATATTAAATCCGACATAAACCAAGCGAGTTTTTATGCGAACAGCGACGGTTCCGCGTCATTTATCTATAGGTTTCAGTCAGTTCTGAATTTAATGTCTTATGGAAATTTTTTTAACTTAGAATTTTAACATAGTTGGTCTGGGACTTAAAAAGAATATGCCAACTGTGGTTCTTGCCTAGCATGTCGTAAAATGCGACTAATGGTATATCAGGTTTTGGGTGTGTGATTGTGTAGGCGACAGGTTAGCCGCTTGTCACTGCTTTTTCACAATTTTCCATCTAACCCAGCCCGGCTTTATTTTTGGCTAAATGTGGTTGAAAGGGCATGCTGCCCCTATGACTCTACCTACCCCTTCAGAGATTATGGGCGTGATGTTATGTATGTATGTATGTTTAACTTAGAACTTTTAAGTAAGGATATTCATTCCAAGGTTCGACATTATAAGTATACACCTAGGCTTATCAAACAACGCTAATAAGTGTGAACGATCTAAAACTCTTCTCAAACAATAAAAAATTACAATTTAATAACGACTACGAAATCACCGTTATCTGCAAAGTGCATCAAATAAAGATACATAAGTAGTTTTAAGAGGTACGTGTATACATATACAGACTACGATACTTCTTTTTAACTTTGCCATAGACGTAAATGACTTCTTGCTTGTGTTTACAACACGTTGCATTGTGTAATGAAGAAGAAACTGCAGCTTTGATAGTCAGATAAAATTTTACAGAGTAGTCCCGTGGAAGACTTAAAAACAAATTCCCAGCAGAAACGTGTATGGAAACTGTTTAAATTTCCAGGTGAACCGCTGAACCCCACATCACCGTGAACTCTCGGATGAGGCGTTGGCACCGTGCCAGCGGAACCGCAGACCGTTGGGTCTGTGTGTTATTAACTCCATGAGACTACCAAGTGGTTGCACGTGGAAGGCAGCATTAAAGCAGTATTACAGCAGCAAATATTATTGCACTAGCGAGTTACGACATGCGGGCGACGGTGTAATAAAAGGCCAGAGTGAGATAAATATAAATATCAGACTACATCACCTAACTGATCTGACTCCGAGACTTACCTCGGAGCTTATAAGCATTTGTGTTACGGATATTAAAAACAACAGTGGTATTACAAGTACGTACTTACATATTGGATATTAACACCCAGACACAGAATAAACACATACTTGTGTTCATCACACAAATGTTTGTCCTGAGTGGGGATCGAACCCACAACTCATGGCGCATGTGACAGAGTCATCAATGCGCCATCGAGCCAGTCAAGAAGATAGTTTATCTATAACTTCGGACATTCATCAGCCATGGTCGGTCTTCGGAAGTATTTTATTTTACAGATAGCTTTAAACATTCGCCTAGTTTCGGACGTACAGGCAAATAAGACGAATATGCGTTCGTAAATCCATATTTTTTCCATTCAGTAAGTAGAACTACCTATTATAAGCTGTGAGAACAATACTATAACACACTCGTGTTTTCAACAAAAACTTCCGGTTCAAAGGAGTGCTGACTGATGAGATGTTTGGTAGTTTTACGTAAAAATATCTGATCTCTCATAACATTGGTTGCTATGATAATGTACGCCACATTAACGTGACTATTATTTCTTCCGAAGAACTGTATAAACTAACATCCTGAATTATGAAAAGGATTATGAATGTTGAAGAGGCGAGTGAGATGTGTAAGGATCGTGCCATATGGCGTTCGGTTCTCTCTGCCTACCCCGCTAGGGGAGTGGCGTGAAGTTTAGTTAGTTAGTTATCCTGAATTATACACGAGTGGAACCGCGGGCTCAAAGAAGTCCGATAAAGAAACTGACAACATCCCTGTTTAATAACGGTAAAATATTGAGTCAGTGAAAATGTAGTCTCATTTTCTACCCCATTTTACTTAGTTCCATGTTTCTGACTAACTTGTATCTTAAAGTCAAGTCCCTGGGAGACACAAAACCTACTTAGAAGACTAAGTAGGTACTAAAAGTTTAATGTTAAGTAACTTCCGGCAACAACGTGACCATACAAAATAAGGGATTCGGGACGCTCAGCTTGTCAAGGTTTTCTTTAGTATTTTCGTTGATTTATTTTTGACCTGGTATTTTTGAAAAACCAAATGCTCAATTTGTGAAGATTTTCTTAACGATTTGTATTTTATTGTTTAAAAGGCAACTAATAACGTTCTTTCCTGCTGCTTAGTGGAGATAGGATTCCTATTTGTTTACTCTAGACTTGGAGACAATTAAATTCTTCTGCAAAATATTTTTTTTATTTAACTTGCAATATTTGTGTGTTATTAAATTTATTTTACCATTTCTTGAGTCCTTATTAAGTCAAAATTTTGCGTACTTAAGTATTATTATACATGTACTTATCAGTGGCTTGGCTACCCAGGGGTAAGGCGAGGCAGTGCCCCGGGGTCCTAAGCTTGGGGGGGGGGGGGGGGGGCTAAAACCTGATAAGCACACCTCTTCATTTGAGTTTCATTTGACTCTGTCTAACGTAAGTAGAAAAATGTAAGTGCCCTCCTTGCAGTAGGGGGGCCTGGACCCAAAGCTGCGTTAGCCCATGGGCCTCAGTTTCTTTTTTGCCCCAGGGCCCTTTGTCACCTAGCTACGCCACTGGTACTTATTATGTTAATTGGTACTGCGTTGGTCTGGGACTCAAATATAATTTACCAACTGAGCTTCTTGCCTAGCATGCCGTAAGGCGACTGGTGTATAGAGTTCTGGATTAGTGATTAAGTAGGCGACCATCTAGTCACTTGGCTAGATGGTCGCCTACTACTTTTCACAATGCATTTTCACAATTTATCAAATTGAACTAAATTTTTGGCTGAATATGGTTTAAGGTGCTATTGCTCTTCGAACTCTGCCTACCCCTTCGTATGATCGATATTATGTTAGTAAGGTGACAATGCATCGAGCCCTAGTGCTGGTTATGATTATAGTCTGTGCCTAGGAAAGCACGTAAAACTGTTGGTCTTGAGCTGGATTGCCGTCGCACCGAACTATGAGAGACAGAGTGTGCATTACCGTTTAAGATATTAATATTATATATTTTGAAAAGGATACTTCCACTCCACAATGTCGATGCACAGCTTCCGTAGCGGGTTCTTGAGGGTCAAACAGAAGATGGCTCTCTTCGGTCGCTCCTGTTGAACCTTGGGCCCCCTTCGCGGTGGTTTCCGGGGAGCCGCTGGTACGGGGATCAGGGGGCCGGTACCCTCCGCTCCCGTGGGCGTCTCAGCCGCCCCGGGAGCTGGTGGGACCGGTTCCACCCCGGCTGTTTCTACTGCACTCATCTTGCCCTGGGGAAGAACAAAATTGAATATTATTATGCAAGTAACTATTAATTTTTTATTCATTTGTATGATATAGAAGATTTATTCTATCTCCATTTTGCTCTTTTCAGTAATGGTTGAGACTTCGCGTCGGACGCAGTTCGATCGTTCGATCCCCGCAATGAGACAAATAGTTGTTGATGAAACAGGTAGGTAAATTGTTTTTGGTTGTGGCGATTGTAGTGCCTTTTTTCTAAATCGCGTATTTTTCCGATATTTTAAGTCTCCCAACTCAGTCAAGATTTTGTCAATCTTGAGAAAGTGAAAAAGCAATTACAAAAATAAAAATAATACATGATCACCAATAATAAAACACAGAGAAAGAATGTACCTACGTGAAGAAACTTTACATTGTACTAAAGCGAGAGCAAATACCTAAAACCTAGGTAGGTCAGGTAGACGCGTCATCGGATCTAATGGCAAGGTTGAGTTACGCAATTTTTCACGTCAAACGCATCTGCCGATAGTCGTCGCCACTCCCAGCACCTTTTACAAAAGGGGGAAGGGGGGTGTCACATCAGTCTCCTGCGATAATTACGGCGCGGCTACGCGGGCCATGGAACTGTGATTTTGCGGACTATCCAAGACAAGATAGACAGGTGTCAAGCTGTGGTGTTTAACCTGTTCCGGAAGGAAAACCTCTGGAATATTTTTTTTTTTAAAGATTTATTTCTGCAAATAGTTTTATAACAAATTATTTTGCGAGATTATTTTCCTACTTATCTAAAACCTCGAGGTGAATAGCCAAGTAAGATAAGGTCCCGCAATAAATACATTAAAATAACGATTCTCTTAACACAAAGTAAGATATTATTAAAAAAAAATACGGTTAGTTGATTATTAATATGGAAATGATATAATGGGCACATTACTATTTTTTTTTTTTAATTTCTTGTTTTCTTTACTTTAAAAAAATCGTAATATGTAGATTACTATCAGGACTCTATATAAATCTTGGTGACCCTGTACTTAGTCATCATCATCTATCGTTTCCCTGATAGTACGTTAGGCAGAGTAAATATATTTGGTGGCTGATGAAAAAAGAACTCTTTCTTATCGTCTAGTCTACTAATCTACTATTAAACTAGTAGGTAAAACAGATAGCAAGAAAGGATAGATATGGTTTCTTGTTGTTAAGTCATGCAACTTTTAATGATTGTATTGAGAAACCGTTTGAATTAAATAGTTTAATTTGCCTTCCGAACACGAATGATAACTTAAATTTTAGTGTGATTTTAAAGGACAAAATTAAAAAGTCGAGGAATTTCATAGCCCAGTCCTTGTATAGTCACATCATATTTAAATATTAGGTACCAAATTATCAAAATGCAGACGTGTGTGGTGGAATGCTGCAAAGTGCGACAGAATCACATTTCACAGGTAAGTAAGTAATAATTCTGATATTTGGTAGGTATCCCTAAGAATCTCACGCACACATGCTTAAATGTGGCTTCACTCTGTAGTGTGACAGCACGGAGTCCATCTTTTTTTCTTAATCCGTGCTGGTAAATAATTAAAAAACCTTCACTAACAAAAACTAGCGTGGCATTGGCCAGCACCAATTAGAACACGTTAATGAGCTAATCACATTACACGCGTTGAATGAATCGCGTTATAATTCACTGTTAAGCAAATCGAGTGGGCGCACGGTAGCGTGTCGACCGAAGTTGAGCAATATAGGAAATCGATGGCGTGATATATTAGAAAGAGAGATCATAGTCAATACACAACGAAGACGCTCTTTATAATGTCTTACAAAAACATAGGTTCGTAAGAGCATTAATTATGTACTGTTTCAAGTTTAAATAATATGCAAAGAAATACATATATTAGGTAAGTAGGTGGTGATACCATCACCAGGTGTGCCTGGTGTGAATCTCAGAGAATCATGTGCCTGTTCTTGATTTGAAGACACAGGTGGTCTTGGCACTCTTAAAATTTATGACGGCAATTTTGTGATATAGAATTTCAAAAGACAGGATGATATTTGACCTAAGAAAACATAACATAAACAAGAGAATGAAAATACGAGAAATGGGAACTTGGCCCGCTCGTTTGATAAAGTTATTTACAGAATTTAGTTAACACGGATTGCGTAAATCAACGCGCGCGTTAATATTAACAGTGACGTTTACGACAAGATGGCGCGTGTTTCCCGCCAAAAGTGACGTTTCCCACGATTCATCAACGCGGCGCAGGTGCGTTCCGAGTTCGTAAGTGTCTTGTCGAGGAAATTGCGCTCCCGAGCAATGTCAGGGACACTGAACGCACCCATCACTTGTGTTTTCATAATAAAATCACCACATAATTTGGTCCTGATCCAAAATGAGATTTTTCTTTGAAGACCGTGGACTTTAACATTCCTTCGCGATTAGATATCCGTTCTATAAAGCTGGACTCAAATTTGACTTCTGAAATATCTCCATTCATAAAGACTTCAACAAAGCGCTTTAAAATCGTAGATCAATCTACTTTATGCTTTAGAATAATATTCATACCACTAGCTCGGCGGTCAGGGAAAACATCGAGATGAAATCTGCAAATTTGAATTTGTAACCATGGTCAAAAAATTGTCTGGTTCTCCTATCTTAAGGTCACGAAGGTCAGATCGGCAGTCGCTTCAATGTAATTACTAGACTTGCTAAATCCTGGATCATGGTCTAACTAAGCGGACCCTGTCTAAGTACGGGACATAACGCTAGGAAGATGATGAATAATTTAGTGAACCGGCTGATAAACTTGTGCGTGGATATAGGAAATATAACATATATATATTTATTTGACTGGCCCGTTGGTCAAGTGGTCAGAGACCCTGGCCACGAAACCGGGGGTCGCGGGTTCGAATCCCGCTAGGGGCAAATGTTTCGTGTGATGAACATGGACATTTGTACTCAAGTCATGGATGTTTATAAACGTATTTAAGTATGTCTATCCGTTCACCTAGTATCCTTAGGACAAGCTTATAGCTTAGTTTGGAACTAGGGAATCGGTGTGGCAGTCTGCAGAATTTATTTGATTTTTATTTAATTTATTTCATATATAGTTGAGATAAAATTGAATAATAAGTAACTCAGGGCACAGTTAGATCACATATCTAGATGGAGAATTAACACTAAGTTGAGCCAAGACAAGTGTGATATTAGTAGAATCTGTTCTGTGGAAAAGCGTTAACGAAACATTTTAACTTTTATTACATTCTACTAATAATAATTCACCGTTACGCCTACAATCAAAGCAGATCTTAAAGCCCGCTCAAAATATAATCATTATAAATAGAGAGTACTTCAAATGTTTACTATAAAAATCGTATAAAATAATTATTTCCGCGTCTGATACGAGTCGGCAGCTCGAACGATTTCCCTGCCCACTAAATCACTCAATTACAAAAATAAATAGACTAAGCGAAAGAGATCGAGCGCATCGCTCCTGGATCAGTCCAAACAATTTATATTACTAGCAACGTTCTACAAGCCAATTTATAATGCTTTTTTTTCATTATGCTGCATCTTGGTATAAAAATGTAAGAAGCTTTTCAAGTCTTTATTGCTTATACCAAAATTTAATAAAACACACATTC
Source organism: Glyphodes perspectalis (assembly GCA_951394215.1). NCBI lineage: Eukaryota > Metazoa > Arthropoda > Insecta > Lepidoptera > Crambidae > Glyphodes > Glyphodes perspectalis. The sequence continues at coordinate 1,195,751 of OX596225.1, read as the reverse complement.
AGCTAGTTAATCTTCTTTCCCGCTTATATTGTGTTGTATTTTTATGGGGTTTCAGTGTGTTTTTCAATGGAATAGCTTTATAACGAAAAGGTTATCTAATTTAGCATGGTGTATAGCTCGAAAATAATTAGGTACTTGATGTATTTTTTAAAAGTTAACTACTTATACTCTTTAAACTACGCGACTGGCCCGTTGGTCGAGTGGTCAAAGACCCTGGCCATGAAACCAAGGGTCGCGGGTTCGAATCCCGCTAGGGGCAAATGTTTCGTGTGATGGACATGGACATTTGTACTCAAGTCATGGATGTTTATAAACGTATTTAAGTATGTCTATCCGTTCGCCTAGTATCCATAGTACAAGCATAAGCTTAGTTTGGAACTAGGGAATTGGTGTCAGTCTGGAGAATTTATTTATTTATAAACCGTTAGATTTAATCTTCATAATTATGATATGATATGATCAGTCAAATCAATGTGAACAAGAGGTAAAAAATATTAATAACTGACCATCAAGGTCAATAAAAAAAAGAGCATAGAAAAATCTGAACATTCGATACATACCTAAGTTTCACGCAACTCTATCTATAATGGGGAAAATTTGCTATAATTAACCCGTTTCCTATTAATACTGATTAATGAATTTTTGGTTTCTGTGAAATAGTTTCAGTTCTCGTGATTTAATTCAGTGAATTTCCAATATCAGGATGTAAATGCGCGAAACGTTTCAATTCCCGCTTCCATCCGGCGGAATCGCTAGAAACTAATATAATTATAGAGTGAGCCAAATGTTGACTGGCCAGTATTGTATGTGTCGTTTCCGCTCGCTCATAATGTTTGCTGAATTCCGAGCGCCGAACGTGTGATGGGAGCAATTCTTGGAGCTATGAGAAATACCGAACACGTAATGGTAAGGTAATGTCCTCCTAGCCGATATCGGTCACGGCGGCCAATCTTAACGAGGATTAGCCAACTGCGCAGGAGATATTATAGTGCACAAGTGTGTGCGCAAACACAGGTGGTCTCACCGGACTATGACTATATGTATACTTCACTCTCATAGTCCGTTGAGACACCAATTCGACATGACCGGAGAGGTCAGGAACAGGTCAAATGAACACGTAGAAGGGAGGGACATCGCGAGATTTTGCTGCACAATTTACGGTCTAAAATATTGTTCGATAGATACCTATGCTTCTATATTCTACTATGTTTATATATATAAAAAAAAATAGCTTAGCTTTTTAATATGGGTAAACAACAATATTTATAATGATACATTATTTTGTTTATTTTCCCATAGAGGACTATATCGTCTCATGATTCAGGATCTCCAAAATGTAGATCCAGATAAAGGATAGCATAAACTCTCTATGTCAAATCGAATCCCACGGAGACGAAGCCGTGGTTAAAAGTAGAGTAAGTATATAAAGATGTTTAAGTTTGTGGGTCGGACCAGTGGCGCACTGACACATTAACCTCTTATATGTTATTAACATTTTGCCGCTCCATCTGACCTCTACTAGAACATACAATAAACCCCCCCCCCCCATATATATAGAAGTGACGATCTTATAATGTTGAATTGTATATTGTTTTCAAATCGCCGCTCTAGGCCTGTTAGGACACCGCCAGAAACGTATATCCGATGCTCATATCCGCGTGTTTACCGACTGTCAATATGTTTGCGCTAGTTCGTAATGGCCGCAACCTGTTGGCCGATTGGGAACGAATTAATCTTTACAGATAAATACAATTTCATTGGCAGCATTTCTGAATGCATATGCTAGAATGCATATATATATACGCTATTTATAACACAATACTCTTATACACAAGCATTCAAGATAATAAAATAAATATATTCTCCAGTTTTACACACCAATTCCCTAGTTCCAAACTAGGCTTATGCTTGTGCTATGGATACTAGGTGAACGGATAGACAAATTCCTTGCCCCTAACGGGACTTGAACCCGCGACCCTCGTTTTCCTGGCCAGGGTCTCTGACCACTCGACCAACGGGTCTGTCAAAATAGTTATAGTAGTTAGTTAGTTTTCGACCACGGTGTCCCTTATGATGGAATCAAAGTTACCCTCAGTCGCTAAAAGATTACCCCTGGTTTAATATAACTACTAAGTACGGAAGGGTAGATGATATTTGGCATGGTTCATCATCTTTCTAGCGCTATGTCCCGTGCTTAGACGGGGTCCGCTTAGACCATGATCCAGGATGTAGCGAGTCTGATAATTACATTGAAGCGACTGCCGATCTGACCTTCGTAACCCTAAGATAAGGGAACCAGAAAATTTTTGGATCATGGTTACAAATCCAAAGTTATTTTAATTTGCAGGTTTCATCACGATGTTTCCCTCACCGTCGAGCTAGTGGTATAAATACGTACATAGACTTGAAAAATCCAGAGGTACGTGCCCGGGTTTGAACCCGCACTCCTCGGTTAAGAGGCGCGTGTCCTTACCATTGAGCTACCACCGCTCCCTATTTGGCATGGTTGCCCATGCCCTAAAGCCCATAAAAAACAGATTTTTTATTTTATTTTATTACCAATTGATTGCCAAAACCTACGAATTATGACAACCATAATTATTTTATTAGACTGTTTGGACAACAGGTCAGGTAAATTAAAAATTTTACGATTTGTCAGTTCAATCCTAAAAATTGCTGCTGTTATTTGCATCCGCATGTTGATCCCATGTAGAGTTGCCATCTCTAAAATTTGGCAACCAGGACAAGACGCGTGAAAACCCCCGATTTTAGAGCCCTGAACCCGGACGCGTCAACAAGTTTTTTTTAAACATAGTCAGTGTAATAAAAAGCAGTTGAAAATGATGGTGAATTTAGCGAGTCGGTTCGTCGGTTGGTCGCGCGTGCAGGCACAGAGCGTGTGTCGCGGTGACCCAAGACTTTAAATTTTGAACCCGGACTACAAATGAAGCCCTGCCTGGACGCTCCCCGGATGCCCTCTAAACTAAGACAAATCCGGGGAAACCCGGACGGATGGCAACCCTAGTCCCATGTCTTGTGCCATGATGCATGTTAAAAAGACGACTGATGTTGTATTTGATTTGTGATTATGTAGGCGACGAGCTAGCCGCTAGTCACTACTTTCTCACAATTTTCCATCTAACCAAACTCGTATTTGTTTTTGGCTGGCTGTGGTTCAAGGAGCCATTACTGCTGGATTTCTGCGTACCCCTTCGGGGATTTGACAGGCCCGGTGGTTAAGTGGTCAGAGTCCCTGGCCACGAAATCAAGGGTCGCGGGTTCAATTCCCGCTAGGAGCAAATGTTTTGTGTGATGAACATGGGCATTTGTACTCAAGTAATGGATGTTTACAAACGTTTATCCGTTCATCTAGTATCCATAGCACAAATAAGCTTAGTTTGAAACTAAGGAATGGGTCTCGAGAATTAAAAAAAAACAAACCAGGAGTGATGGTATGTGTAACTCAATATTAACTTAAACGACAAATTACCTAAAACTTACCCCTAAGTTCTAACGCTTTGTCCGGATGCCTCACAATCAAATTCTTACAAACTCCTCGTTTGAAGTTCGCGAAGTGTAAGGATTTACTTACCGTTCCGTTCCGACCAATTATAGTTTGCTCTGTCATGTCAAACTTGCTCTTAGATCAAAGTACGAGAAGGGTGAGGGCATCGGGAAAATGTTCGGATTAACAGTTAGACAGGTGACTCGGAACTTTATCTTCACTTATTCAATTTCTTAGAGGAAATTAACAATATATATACATATATATTAAAACGTGACGGTAAAACTTTGGGGTCCGTACCTCATTTTATGGAAATTGCGTGGACGGAGGAATATGAAATGTCGCACATAGATAGTTTATATGGGGAAGGAGTGCAGAAAACAAATATTTTATTTTAATATAAACTAGCTGTCCCGCGCGAACTTCGTATCGCCCAGTAAATGAAAATCGACATTGATTTGTCGATTGACATTTAACATTGACAGATACGAATCCCACCGTTTTATATGAGAAAATACTTTTGCTTTTATTTTGTTTTATCGTCAATTTTTCAATGTTTTTAATAGTCATTCTGTTATTCTGGACGAAGACAAATCCAACAAATCAAAAGCAACGTAAACCGGTTCAGCCGTTCTCGACTTATAAGTGGTGTAACAAACACGACTTTGTTTTATTTATATAGATTGCGTTAGAAATTCATAAAAAAATTAATGAATTACGGTCGAATTTCGACCATTGGCTGGTCACTAGTTCTAACTAGTGTTTGTAAAAATTTATTTTATTAGGTATTTGTATTATCGGGATAAAAAGTATCTTGTGTTTGTATGTACCTACTCTGTTTCTGAGGGTTGAAACTACTATGTAAAATTTCAAACGGTGATAAGAGATTAACAGAGAAAGCTGAATGGAGTTACTTTCGCACATTATACCTTTTAGAACCGTTATAACGGTTCGATATAAATAATTATGAAGATTAAATATATATTTTTTTATTTATTATGCCTTATTATAACATTTGTACTATTTGAGATGAATTACTGAATTATTACAACGTGGTAAAAAAATTATGTTTTGATGGTCAAAATTTCATGGTCAATGAAAAAAAAGAGTTTTGTGAAATCTGACCATTAAATATATGAGTATGGTGTAATAATCTTTAGAAGCCAACGCCAAATACATTTTCTAGTCCTATTTTTCTGATTTTGCAGATTTCCACTATTTTATATAGAGATACAATGTTCTGTTAAACCCTTTTTATCATAAACTCCAGATAGTGATTATCCATGCGATAAAAATTAAAAACTCTAAAACAATTTTCTAAGCCAGACGAGTTACTGACTGACTTTGTTTATATGGACGAATAAATAGCCTTTAAAGACATCTCGTAACTCTGTTATTGCACTCGCAAACTGATTCACTGTTGTGTATGTAGGAACTGACTCAAGGTCCTGTCGAAATAACCGCACTTCATAGCACCGCTGCCTAGAGGTGGCCTTTGTAGGTTATTTGAATACACTCACTACTGTAAAGATTATTCGAATACAAAAAAAATTACGTTATGGAAACATTTATGCGAATACAATAAAAACAAAATATGTTAAAAGCACCTCAATTTGAAAAAAAAAACAGAAATTAAGATCATAATTTATAGCAAAGAAAACATTTCATCGGTGTTTCTCAGACATTTATTTGTAAAAGAAATGTTTAAGTATTAAATTTAAAAACTGTAGCTTATAAAATAGCAGTACCTAATAAAATTCCGTACGTAATAATTTGAAAAACGAAGTAAGGACATGGGCTACTTTTTAATCAGGAAACGTTTAGGTGCAATACAGTCTCTGCAACATTTTTTTCGCAGGGAATAGCTACTTTTAAATAATTAATACTACTATAAAACACTTATGATATATTAGAAATCTTCACTCATTCAATCATAAGTGTTTCTAATGTACTAAAATATACTGAACTAATATACTGAATTTATTATAAAAAAAATCAGTCGAATTGGGAACCTCCTCCTTTTTTTTGAAGTTAAAAGATGGGTATCATTCTATTATCAGCTCGTTGAAAGTCGACTTACGTTCGGACCTTCTACTATAAGTATTCGTCATTCGAAACGATCATTTACAGACCGCATGTCCAGAATCAAATGATTCGAATATTTCAGTTATCTGTGGATATAAATACATAACATAACAAGAATGTTCTGATCATTGGACTATTATTACTAGCGTATGGAAAAGACGCAGCGAACAAGTTTTTTGTGCCGTGCGTTGTTGCCGACCGGCAACAACTCGTTTAGTCATTCGCCTACGTTCACGCGTAAGCGCCATGAAACTCACGGCGTTTACGACGTTTTGGTCACGAGTAAAATGTACTCTATGAGCGATCTAGCGCTGCGTGTTTTAATAGCTTAATTAGACGACAATTGTTAGTTTTAGCGCTGCAAATGCTGAAACACGTTCAGTCCATGCTTCGTGATAATATTTTTGTTTGACATAGCTTCTCTATACGTAGTAATAATAGCTCAATGGTTCTGATAGTTCGCCCGTCTCTAGCCGAGCGGTCTTAGCGGCAGTTCAGAAATCTGGAGAGTCGATTTCGGTAGGCCATCATTTATATTAATGGCTCAATTGCCCTTCGGGGCCGGCATGTGTTAATAAATTGTTTCTTATCACGATATAAGATAAAACATTGTTTTTAATGTATTTAAATTGCGAGAGTACTTCCGTCTAGATCTCATACAAAAATTCTTTGATGTTGGTTTATATTTTGATAATAAATAGTGGATCTAATTCAATCAAAGATAATGATAGTGAAAAACTATACTGTCTTTCGAGTTCAAGGCGTCCCGAAAGCCAGTTTGCCTTATCTACATAAATCTTGATTTATTGCCAACAAAACAAAAAGAGCGGTGTAGTTCAGTGGTAAGGACACGGGCCTCATAACCGAGGGCTGCAGGTTCAAAACCGAGTACGTACCTCTGGATTTTTCAGTACCTACGTATTTAATACCTACATATCTAAACCACTAGCTCGGCGGTGAGGGAAAACATCGTGATAAAACCTGAATTCAAACAACTTTGGATTTGGAACCATGATTCAGGCAGTCGCTTTAATGTAATTTTCAGACTTGCTAAATCCTGGATCATGGTCTAAGCGGGCCCCGTCTAAAGCACGAGACATTACAGTAGGAAGATGATGGTTCAACAAAACAAAAATTCATGAATTGTTCAAACGCTAATAACAAAAATAAAAACCGACTTCAAAAAACCCCGCAAAAAATGTTTATGAAAAAAAACTTAATTAAAACCTGTCTTAATAGCTATTTAAATGTCTAAACACTAAAAAGTATAAAATAAATTATTCCGACTGCTTCGATGAAAGTATTAATCTTTAACACGTATTTAAATATTTACAATAATCAGTTAGTTTTGGAATTATGAAATTTTAGTTATTACCCTAATATGATAAATAAACAACGCGTTACCTGTATCAATTAATATGCATTACTATTTAAATATCCAAGCTAATGTATGTATAACAAAAATAATAATATAAAATGTTTTTTTCAAAAATATCGCCACAATTGGTTCTTATATTGCTCAACCTTCTAACATATTTTATTCATGTTATGTGCAAATCACATATAGTACCTATTACAGTATTTCCATTGTAATCAGCGTACCTAATTGATATTATTAATGAAAATGTGATTATTCAATAAAACATTTTCGCAGTATCCTATTACGACAGATGTTGGTACTGCAACAAAAACATATTACGAATTCCACTGGGTGAATAATTGCGGATCACGCAATAATCCCAGCGGCGATCTTCATACCGACTCCGTACCGTAATCGAATATATTTAACGTTCATACAACGAAAATAAACTGTACTGGCGACTGCTCATTCGGATACACTGAAACAATTCGCGTTTTAAAAGCTCTCACTAATGAGGCCGTTGAATTCTTCGAAAACATTAAAATTACTACACTCATTCACATTGTTGTGTGTGAGTAACGAAATTTGAACGAGAGGTTAGTCACTTTTATGTTTTGTTGAAATGTTTTTCGGGATGAATCGGACTGTGGAATGTATGAGTGGATAATTTTTTCGGTAACTTCACAATGAACAATTTTATTTACTTACTGCGATCCTCGCTTTTGTCATACGAAACAACAAATGGTGTATTGCATAAAGGGTATGTGATTAAGTAGACGATTTTATTATATTTTAATTCTGGCTAAAAGTAGTAAAAGGAGCTTGCTTCTTCTTGTATTCTGCCTATCCCTGGGTTGTTGGCGTGAGGGGGGGGGGGGGGTCTGTTATTCCACTGTTTGATTTAGGATGATGAGAACTTGGAGACAATATGAGGCCCCCAGAACCTGAGACCGCCCCTTCCGCCCCAAGCCACTCAAATCTTAACGCATGATTGGCTAACAAATCTTCAAAGATTCAAATAAAAAATAGTTAATAGGACTATTTCAACCCACCTATACAAATGTCCTATCTGCCAAAGAACTGAGTTCCGTTCTCTCGACAATGCCATGCGCGACCACTTTTGCTGCTCTCCAGTCACTGACGCTACACTTTACACTTTCACTTTGCGGTTAGAAAATTTACAATTGATTCTTCTTATTTATTAAATAATGTTTCACTGGCAACAATTCACACAGGTTATTGCTTATATACGGGAAAATTTGATTAGGAATAAACTAACTAAGTGTTGTTTTGGTTAAGGCGATTTTAGTGGTTCGTGGATTAAATTATAAATAAGGGTATGTTATTATTGTATAAGTCGTCGCTGTCTTTTTCTGATGAAGGGTTGGTCCCCTGGAACAAAGAAAATAAAACATGTAGGTAAAACAGATCATAAGCTTATTCTGAGTATTTCTGACCCTAACATTTCTTTCTAACCAATAATTAAAGTAAGTATGAAATGCGTTTTAGCAAATTAATTCATTAACTTGTACCGTGATATGTATTTATATTTTAAGAAAAAGATATTTTTTGAGAATAACACATAAAATATGAAATGAGCGGTAGTAGCTCAATGGTTAGGACACGCGCCTCTTAACCGAGGAGTGCGGGTTCAAACCCGGGAACGTACCTCTGGATTTTTCAAATCTACGTGCGTATTTATACCACTAGCTCGACGGTGAGGGAAAACATCGTGATGAAACCTGCAAATTCAAATAACTTTGGATTTATAACCGTGATCCAAAAATTGTCTGGTTAGGGTTACGAAGGCCAGATCGGCAGTCGCTTCAATGTAATTATCAGACTCGCTACATCCTGGATCATGGTCTAAGCGGACCCCGTCTTAGCACGGGACATAACGCTAGGAAAATGATGAACACATAAAATATGAAATGTTTCACAAAAAGTAAATCCGTGCATCGTAATATAAGGGCAAGTCTTTTTGATGATAGTTTTATGTTTTGACACCCACTTAACATTTTCATGTACAGACCACCTACCCGATAAATATGTCCGTGTCACTGATCTGTGTGATCTTACATAGTGAATTCTGAGAAACATTTTAGAGAGCTAGCAAGAGAACCAATAGGGTATTTTACAAATTTTCGAAACTACTTTCACATTAAAGGTAAGCACAAAATTACCATAAAAAAGTAAGGGGGGGGGCGGGGTGAGTCTAGGGGTTCGCCGTCTCTGGAGGCTTTAAAAGGGGTACGTGGAGCCATAAGTTTAAGAAGCCCTGGCTTAGACCATGATCCTGGATTTAGCAAGTCTGACAACATTAAAGCGACTGTCTATCTGACGTTCTTTGATAGGAGAGCCAGAAAAAATAGATCATAGTTTAGCTTTGAATCATAATGGTATGTAAGTGAAGACACCCGACGCATTACACATTTATGCGTCTGACGTTAATGGGTTGATGTCTTATTATGGCTCCACATACACGCGATGTATTCTTAAGCATGTCATATAAATAATTACTCATTGACGCCTCCAGCCTGCAGCCGACGGAGCGAGATGTAATGTAACGCAAGATAGCGAGTCAGTGAGCCGGCTCGCATTTGCCAACTCATCCTTGCTGCGATCGCCATTAAGATACGATTCCTTTGTCACGCGGCTGAGGATGTTTGCGTGATGGGATCACGCAAAAATCCTCAGTCACGTAAAGTAAAGTACAAATTATCTATATAACATTAGGATTTCCTGATGGAAACGCATTTAGTATAATAACTAGGCATTGTAGAAGATCTTGCTAGCTATGACATTCAGTTGTTTTAAATTACGATAATGAATTCATCTACAGTAAAATAACGTCACCAGTTTTACGGCGGTTCCTTTAAATTGTATTTTGAGGCTATTATTGAATAGGCTTCAAAACTACTGGAGCGATTTGAATAATCCTTTAACCAATGTAAAGCTACTTTATCGGCAAGTAACATAGGCTTATATCTTAGACCCGTATTCCCACGGGAACTACGCGGGGGAAACCCCGGGGCGCTGCTAGTATTGCACATACTATATGCAAGTGTAGACTTTTAGCTGTATTCTATTAAGTTATTCAGGTAAGCTGATGGTTGGGAGATAAATATTATAAGTACGTAAAGACGTTTATTACTAGGCGGTTTTTAGACTTTTTAGTAAGCTTTGTCCGGAATAGAAACCTCTTTATCACGAAACACCCCGGGGTCCGGGTGTGCCCGCGCGCCGCCTCGTTAGGCGCGGTTAATGATAATCTTTGCGCTCGATAAGAGCGGAATGTGCCTCGATGTCACGCCGGCACCACTCACAGCCCGACGTTGCGACGAACAGATCAAAGTCCGGAACAGACTCAGCAATCGTTTTGTTCCTTGGTTCTATTTTTGATATTACATACAAATTTAAATTCAAATTCAAATTCAAATTCAAATTCAAATTCAAATTCAAATTCAAATTCAAATTCAAATTCAAATTCAAATTCAAATTCAAATTCAAATTCAAATTCAAATTCAAATTCAAATTCAAATTCAAATTCAAATTCAAATTCAAATTCAAATTCAAATTCAAATTCAAATTCAAATTCAAATTCAAATTCAAATTCAAATTCAAATTCAAATTCAAATTCAAATTCAAATTCAAATTCAAATTCAAATTCAAATTCAAATTCAAATTCAAATTCAAATTCAAATTCAAATTCAAATTCAAATTCAAATTCAAATTCAAATTCAAATTCAAATTCAAATTCAAATTCAAATTCAAATTCAAATTCAAATTCAAATTCAAATTCAAATTCAAATTCAAATTCAAATTCAAATTCAAATTCAAATTCAAATTCAAATTCAAATTCAAATTCAAATTCAAATTCAAATTCAAATTCAAATTCAAATTCAAATTCAAATTCAAATTCAAATTCAAATTCAAATTCAAATTCAAATTCAAATTCAAATTCAAATTCAAATTCAAATTCAAATTCAAATTCAAAAACAAATTCAAATTTAAAATCTCTTTATTTATATAGGCTTCAAAAAAAGCACATAAAAATAGTCAATTTAAACAGAAAAAAAAAATATTACCACCGTTAGGAAGGTAGACTCTATCGAGAAGAAACCGGCAAGAAACTCGATAGTTAATCTTTTAAATGCCAAATTTTACAATTTCGTAATTAATAATCTACACTTACTAAGTAACAACACTTGTCATTTAAAAAGTCTTTAATCTTATAATAGCCCTTACTCATTAAAAGCGCTTTAATGCACAATTTGAATTTATGTGAAGGTAATGCTAGTAGACTTTCTAGAAGTTTATTAAATATTTTAATACTTAGACCAATAAAAAAATTACCACCTACATATCTGACTCCAAGCAATCATAACTGAAACGATTCAAAGTTTTGGCGAAAATTTCACCACAATGGCTAAACTGGCGTGACAATGTAACAGATAGACAAAGTTATTGTAGCATTTCATCGCATCGCAATGTATATTTGTACCTTGCTTAGTGTCATACATACATACATATCCGACGACATCACATACTTAAATATTGGATATTAACACCCAGACACAGAACAAACATAAGTATTCATCATACGAATATTTGTCCTGGGTAGGGATCGAACCCACAACTCTCGGCGCATGGGGTAAGGTTACTACCGAATGAGCCATCGAGCCAGTCAAAGGGTGACTAGGGACTTATGTTTCTCAAATGGTCACTCTTTTGAAAATGGAGAACAAGTCTGCTTCTAGTTCTACATAACATATCTAATTGTCACATAGCCGTGGTCGCCTTTAATTGAGGCAACGTCAAATAATCTACCTAGTAATGTTCTTTTACTATGTTGAGATGTATTTTTTGTCGGCTATCCATCAATAAATAATTAAGAGTCTATCGAGTGTTGGGTATGAGATTGTGTAGGCGAGGAGCTAACCACTCGTCACTACTTTTTCACAATTTTCCATCTAATCTATCAATTTTTCACTCGTCATCCGCCCCGTCTGTGTGTCCCGTGACAACACATCAACCTCTGATTACTTCCCGGCAGAGGAACAACCTCTTTGATCCTGAGGGAAGGAGGCCAACAAACTCCTCTCATTCGCACGTAATTACCTCCCATGATAAAATAGCTTTTGTTTAACCTTCAATAACGCTAGGCGGTCGACCCTACACATCGACCCTTTCTCGTAATATGGACCTATTACTTAAAGTATACAATGAGAATGTCAACCACTGTCTGAAATTAACATGAGACCTACCTACCTATAAATTGAACACTAATTCCATTCATAGATGATCAATTAATTCGTATCGATCCTTGCTTAATGTACTAAACAAAACACTTGCTTACGATACATTTTTCTTTCATAATATCCTTTAAAGTTGCCATTTTTAAGCGTAAAACCATCTACCATCTTGAAATTTGTACATAACGACTAAGTATCAAGTTGGAAGAGGTCGTATCTAAATTGACGTAACTAGATTTCGGACCCAGCAACATAAAGTTAACCTAACTCTTCAAAGTAAGGGGTTACAATTTGCGCTCTGTGACGTCAGAGCGGTACTACAACTACTACGTCATCAGATCATCTCGAGGGATAATCCCGCAGACCGAACTAATCCAATGGGGTGGTGTTTGCGTAACGGTCGGCTAACTAAATAATAGAAGCGAATGAAAACATTTGATGCACCAATTAACACTATCCTGGAAGATTGAAAAATACTGTGTCTATTCTAGTCCCCTGTTGGTCTGGGACTTACAAAAGAATGCGCCAATTGTGTTCCTTGTCTAGCATGTCGAAAAAGACGACTAATTTAAATTACAGTCTGATTTAGAGCTGGAAGCATTTTTTTTTTTTTTTTTTTTTTTTTTTTTTTTTTTTTTTTTTTTTTACTTGGGGAACTCCCATGAGCCGTCACCCTCCGGACGGGGATCCAGAGGGCGGTGTGTCGGACTCGAACCAACTAAACCCCAAGGTGGCCTCCATCGGCGCAGTTCCGGAGGAGCCGGTATCCCCACTGTCGGGACTATACAACAACTCCTCCGGTAGTGCGCGTGCCGCGCTGCGCGGCTCACCTCGCGCGGCGGTGGTCGATGCTGTGCAGCCCACGCCATCAGTCGTCGGATGCACAGCACCGAGCACGCGCGCGCGTCGAGACATGCCAGGCCACCCAGCATGTCTCAACTACTCCGCCCAGGATTCAGACGCCGATCGTCCCCGAGACCGGCGTCGTGGGCCCACTCTCGCGCTGTGCCCTCTGCTAAGTCAGAGGGCACGCGGAGAGCGTCTCGCCAGAGGGGGCCGCCTTCCACCCGGCGACCCAAATTGAGGGCAGAGCCCTGTCGTCGCGGAGGGAGAGCATCGAGACGCTCAATCCCTCCGCGACCCACCACGACGCGACCCAGCGCGCCCCTGTCGGGTTGCCGAGGATAGGGAGGCGAGCAACGAAAACACTCCGCTCCTCCTCTTCCTCGGCAACCCTGGTCCGGCTGCGGAGGTTACAGCCGGACCGCCGCAACTGCCCGTATGCCATTTGTGCAGTCGCGGCTCACCTCGGGGTCCCTCTTCGCTTCAGCCCTGCCATGGCAGGGCCTACTGAGCCCCCCCGGTACGACAAACCGAGGACCCTGGCGGGGGGGAGAGCTGGAAGCATAATATAACCTACCTATGTAAGTATGTCTATTTTTATCCTACTCTCACGTATAGTATTAATCTACTTTCAAACGTAAATATAATTTTGGAGAGTCAAACGCTCCTGCAACATTTTCTGAAAAACCCTTTTATGCAAAAGAACCCATGCCTGCGGCTAGCGTCCTATAAATTATAGCCAAGGGCTCATGTATCAAATGGTCCCTGTTTTAAATAAGCTGAAAAAGTTTTGTCCCTTTTGCATCTTGAATAAGAAGAGGTCATTCGATCCTCTTAAACGAAGGCACCGACGAAGCTGCGAGGGGTCGTAACGAGCTGGTTTGGATAATCTCTATCGCCTTTCTTATCGTCAGGGTGAAATGAATCAGGAATTCTATTGTCCAACAGTACTTACTAAAAAATGGTGGATCCTTTGGTGACAAAACAGCCTGAAAATTTACCCTAAGTTAGGTGTAGGACGCAAAATTAGTTTCACTATTTTATGGGGGGTCATATAATATTTAAAACACCAAATATGTTATATACCTATCCTATATAAATATTTTAGATATACCTACACTAATGTATGATCTCTCATAAATCAAGTCAATTGGTTTTAACCTAAAATCCTCAAATTACAAAGCTATGCAATCGAGGCTTAAGTTGAGAATTTCATTTTAATTGCGAACACTCACGCGGGCTTACATCGCAGCAAACGTGACGGAAATATCAAATCATGGGGATGTATTCCGATTTGCATAATAAACTTCCTCTATCTCTTTATCTGTCTCTGTCTGACAAGCCGACTTCACGACATGGTCCAAATGCAAATATGATCTATACACCCCTGTAAAATATGTTGTTGAAAAGAGTAACTACCGAGTTTCTTGCCGGTTTCTTCTCGGTAGAAGCAACATTCCGAACTGGTGGTAGATTCATATTATTAGTTGATTTTCCTGTTGAATTGACGATTTATAAGTGTTTGTTTCAAACTTATATAAATAAAGAGTATTTTGACTTTGACTTATATATACATATTTAGTCAATCATCTTTGTATAATTATGGACTGACTCAGGCTTCATTGATCTTGAAAAAATTATAAGTTTTCAACTTTATAACTTGACACTTAGGTCAAATCTTGCAAATAAAATTTCACATGTTGATAAATTTTCTGAAAATCTCTTGTTGGTCATTTCATATAAAATATTCTACAAAAATAGATATGTAAATCTAATCAAAATGGAATAGAATGTTATTTTAGAGGTTAACGATGACACAGGAGTTCTATTTTATTACAATACAACAATATTTCATCCATAACCGCCGATGTCTGGAATGCTCCAAAACTTCTTAACAATTCAGTGAATTGATTTACAAGATCTACAGTCGGTGAAAACTATCAATATACTAGTTGAATATATTTTTTTAGATTAGGGTACCAAAAAAATATTACTTACGTAATTTTTATTTTGTTTAGCAAACCAAAAATGATGATTAGCGCGTTAAAGTCCCGCGTGACGTCACTAGTTCTGTAAAGTCCACCGAACAAGTAACATAAAAGCAGATCTTTGAAGCGCTGTTTGTTATTTTTCGAGTATCAGTCTAAGCAAAATTAAAAATTTTTTTGTTAATCTAACTTACTGACTAAAAAAATATTTGAGTAACCTAGCCTATTGTTAAGACAATGACTTCATGACTTAAAGCCACAAGACAGGGCGGCACAGATTTCTCTCGCACCCGACTCGGCGACACAGCGACAATTTATAGATCATATCAATTGGCTGCGTGTGAGCACTATTTTAGAACGCATTTAGGTCATAGATGCACCGCAGCTGCACAATTAGCAACGGCATTGTTGCCAAGTGCCCACACTCTCGAGTGTTTCCTCTGAGCATCGGCTCCGAGCGCGAATCTGTCTCGCGAACGAATTCGAACGACTACGAGTATGTTACTTTAATATAAAATCTTCAAATGCTTCATTGAAATAAATACTTTGGATCACTAAAGGATAACCAACCAACCAACCACTTTACTACTTCTACTTGTCCTGTCGTCACATCTATTCCCTGGCGGGGTAGGCAGAGAACCGCATGCCATATGGCCTAAGCATATGGCCTAATTTATTGGGGATGCGTTTTTTTGTTTGCAGGTAAAATGATAGGATCCCTTCTAATTGATTTCTGGAGGAAGATGCGAAATTTAATAACAGAAAATATGATCACCCAAATCTAGAGTTCATAAAAATACTTCCTTGTCATCTTGTCTAAAAGTTTTTCATTTTTGTAGGCACAATACCAGAATACAGACCAGCTTTAAGTTGACAATATAACTATTCTATTCTATTCAAACGATACACGAAGACGCCATACTCCGTTATCTTTCTAACACATAGACAGGAACTTAGTATTCAATCTGAACGCAATTAATATTGATTTATCGCGAGTCGACAGCAGATAAATGAATACAAACTAGCGAGCTGGTGAGTCGTCGTCAGCGGGCCCAGCCGGCGTGAGGGTCGATTATGTAAATTTATCACAATAAAGACGCGAGGGTTTATACGGGGCGACTTTAAACTAGACGGAATTACATTTTGCTTACTGCCAAAAGTAGTCCTAAGTTTATTAAATAAATATCCGACGACATCACATATATTGATCTGACTCCGAGGTAAGTAGCTTAAGCACTTGTGTTACAGATATCAGAAACAACAATCCAAGGAGCAGCAGGTCCCTCTAAGCACATTCAGCCAAAAAATAAACTGGGCTTGGTTACATCGAACTACTTAAGAATGTATTTTTTTTATCACCTCTGATTGTCCACAGTCGGTGGTCAGATGGTTTAATGTAAGTAAGCTTTAAGATTGCAATCCACGACTCTACATCGCACAGTGTAAATCCCAGTTTAAGTGGAAACAATACGACCTTTCTATAGAAATACAGAGGTTTGTTAAATTACGCTACTCAGTTTTTGCTTCGGGCAGAAACGAGAGTCAGGCAGCCGAGCGAAATGTTTGACATTGCGCAAAAAGTTTGGCTGCTCGGAAGATTAGGGGGGGAAGTTTCTTTCCTTGACTACTTCAATTTCAGATTTATTTGTTTAAGTATTTTATTATATTTACGACTCGTACACTCGTATTCCTGCCTAATAACTAATGCACATGTTATAAATACATACAAAGTTATAAATTATTATTAAAGCCATTTGACAGGTCTGTTGGTCGAGTGGTCAGAGACCCTGGCCACGAAACCGAAGGTCGCGGGTTCGAATCCCGCTAGGGGCAAATGTTTCGGGTGATGGACATTTGTACACGAGTCATGCATGTTTATTAACGTATATAAGTATGTCTATACGTTCACCTAGTATCCATAGCACAAGCAAAAGCTTAGTTTGGAACTAGGCAATTGGTGTGTCAGTCTGGAAAATTTATTTATTTATTTATTTATCTTGTGCTGATTCTATCTTTGAACTAACTACTCCTGAATACTCCGAATTCTTCCCTCGCAATACTCCGAATACACATTCGATTACCAATTTTTAATGGATAAGTAAATATATAAAATTAATATTTCCCGCTATGAAAAGGGGAAATAGCGAAAATGGTTTTCGCCGTAATCTTTTCAGCAGCAATATTTTCTGTGAATGGTATTGGCAGCAGCGCTATTGTGCTGAGCTTTAAGCGCACAAAAGGATTTCCGTAATATCTTACACAGAGAATTATATTATAATTTATTACAAACGCAAAGAAATAAGCTGTGTTCTAAAAATTATTATATAATAGCTTCTGTGGTACATCGATAAATCATAGCCTATATGTTATTCGGGTGTATAAGCTATATTATTGAAAAGTTTTATTAAAATCCATTCAGTAGTTTTTGTGTGAAAGAGTAACAAACATCCATCCATACTTACAAACTTTCGCGTTTATAATATTAAAAGGGATTAGTAGGGCAATTCGATATCATTATAACTCTAATATAAAAATAATTTGGTATATTGAAATATTCACTAAGTAATAATGTGTCATCATTATACAGCGGTGATAGCTCAACGATAAGGACACGCGAGGTGTGATATACTCAGACAGAGTGGTCAGAGACCCTGGCCACGAAACCAAGGGTCGCGAGTTTGAATCCCGCTAGGGGCAAATGTTTCGTATGATGAACATGGTCATTTGTACTCGAGTCATGGATGTGTATAAACGTATTTAAGTATGTCTATCCGTTCGCCTAGTATCCATAGCACAAGCTTATAAGCTTAGTTTGGAACTAAGGGATTGGTGTGTCAGTCTGAATTATTTATTATTATTACATAACGATGATGAATAATGTGACGTCATCATTTTAGCGTTACTACCGTCACGCCCCATTATTAACCAGAGTCGCTAGGACAAAAATCCTAGATTAAGTGAATCTGCTTAGATAGAGCGAACGCCCTTCCGTAACCAGAAGCGGATTTACCCTAAGGCCCAGTAGGCCCGGGCCTAGGACGGCCAGATATTAGAGGCGGCCAATCGTGATGAAATTAAAGGTGTTGAGGCTTAGTACTGATAATTATGACTAGACATGACAAGCTCGATGGCGCATTCGGTAGTGACCCTGCCTCATGCGCCAAGAGTTGTGGGTTCGATCCCCACCCAGGACAAATATTCGTATGATGAATACTTGTGTTTGTTCTGTGTCTGGGTGTTAATATTCTATATTTAAGTATGTATTTGTAATACCACTGTTGTTTCTGATATCCGTAACACAAGTGCTTAAGCTACTTACCTCGGAGTCAGATCAATGTATGTGATGTAGTCTGATATTTATTATTTATTTATTTATTAATTATGGCCAAGGCGGCCAACACTGTAAATCCACCACAGCTCGTAACTCTTAAGAAGGAGAACCAGACAGAATAGATGGTAGTTACAGAGCCATAGTTGATTGAATGTGCAGGTCTACTACTCAAACATAGCAGATATACTAACTATTAGTCGTTCACTTATCGAAATTCGATCATAATTGTTGCATTATTTATAGTTGCATTATTTAAAATATTAGTTTACTTCTTCTTCATATAAACTTTAACTGTGCAACGCGCATACTATTTAGATCCGAATTATTTAGATCTGATAAGCTCGATGGCGCAATTGGTAGTGACCCTGCCTCATGCGCCAAGAGTTGTGGGTTCGATCCCCACCCAGGACAAATATTCGTATGATGAATACTTGTGTTTGTTCTGTGTCTGGGTGTTAATATTTAATATTTAAGTATATATTTGTAATACCACTGTTGTATAGGATATCCGTAACACAAGTGCTTAAGCTACTTACCGCGGATATTAATGTATGTGATATAGTCGGATAAAAAAATAATACTCATCCGTCCGTATAATATCACGTATCTTACTTCCTACTAATATTATAAACGCGAAAGTTTGCGTAGATGTGTGGATGTTTGTTACTCTTTCTCGCAATAAGTACTGCATTGATTTTAATAAAACTTCACAATAGTATAGATTATACATTAGAATAACACATAAGCTATGTTTCATCGATGTACCACGTGAGCAAAGCTGCGGGCAGAAGCCAGTTAATATATAAATAGGTACTACCTACATTTCACAACCAACATGCATAAAGTCGCCGACAGTATCATGTGAACTTTATGTGTTTCTCCCCCTAGTTTACTTTTTCACAATTTAACAATAAAACCGATTCCATTAACATACTTGAACAGACATTTAGTGCCATAAAGTCTTTTATGTCCATCTCAACCCGTCAAGTCCCTTGCTCCGTTCTAAATAAGACTCAATATTTACAGACATAAGGTTTAAAACGGATTGTTGCGCGCTTCGCAGATGTTTTTATTATTTTTTAGGAGCAGGTATTATTAATACCCAAGTTGGAACGTTTGCTCGGAGTCGTGTTTATTTTGTGTTCCATTTGGTCCGGAAGTAGGAGAATTATTTAGGGTTTATGGAACAAAGGCGCATTTAAGAATTGAATACACGCTGTATACACGCTAAAAGCGTGTTTTTGCGTCAAAATTTATACATTTAATTCATTCGCTGTGCCCATTGCGTAATTAACCTTTTTTGACAATGTAAAAGTTTGGTTATTATTTAAAATGGTAATATTTTAATAGTGTACGAATTAAAGTCACAAATTTCTTGTAATAAAATTAATTTGACAAATAAATTATAAATAAACACAACATGTGTAATTAAAAGCAATCACCGAAATTTTGCAAAAATAACAAATAAATAAGACGTAATAATATACGTTCAAATCATACACAATAAATACAAAAGATATGAACCTATAAAAATAATTAAATCGATTAATATATTATAAACATACATATTTATATAAATATAGTGTTATTTATGTCAATTTCCATTGGTTCGTATACATTTTGCGGAAATCCATGAGATTTTATACAAGGAGGTTTACCTTTACTAAGATCTTCCATATAAGTGGGTATCTTCGTTTTGAACTTCAAATTATAAGTTAGAAACTAAAGTCTTCAAAATGATAAAAATAATGATTGAATATATTATTTGTAAAAGTCACAAGATGAAGAGAGATGAATTTACGTACACACAATAGGTATATCTATGATAAATAACAAGATAAGAAGGTTTTATTTTCTTTCAAGTTGTATCATGTAACTTTAACGACAGTCAATTATTATTAAACAATCTTTTTAATAAACAAATTAGACACAGATTAATTTCTGTCGTAGTTACCACGACAGGCATGGCCACATTCTCACTTCAAGCGGCCTTCTATGAACAAACTCATGCACCTGGATAAAGGTTCGAATCTCTCCTTAGGATCCAGCTTCGCAGCTGCCCTTTCCACCTCCATGGCACGCACGTAGCTAGCATGCGTTCTATACCCCAAATCCTTGTCAACCAAACGAAGCACTCTCAAGGCCTTCTTAAGAATATTTGCATCAACATTCACCAACGAAGCCGCCAAGTTATCGGCCAATCTCTGCCGATGTGCATCGTTCTCTATAATATGGTTATAGAAATATGATGCAGGCCCAAAATCGACTGCATTTCTATCGAGCATAGTTAGTCTTACTTTTGGGATAGTATGGTCGATGTACGGCTCAGGACCATTGAAGGAGTTCGGGTAGTAATTTGGACTATCTCCCATGTTATCCCTGACAGGAGCCTTACTGTCGCGAGTATATGTCTTCCTGTAATCAGGACGATTCACGTCAATGTTGTCGTGGTTACTTCCTAAGCGATATCTGTTAGCATCACGATAAGCAAACCGTCGGGCTTTGAACATTATATCTATGGGTCCAGGTATACCCGGGACCAGATTAGCAGGATTGAATGTAGCCTGTTCGACGTCTTTGAATTCGTTGTCTGTGTGTCTATTCATGACTAGCCTACCCACAGTGACTGTGTGGTATGTGCCTTTCTTCCACAGCCTAGTGACATCGAATGGGTTGTAGTCAAGTTTGGTCACTTCTTCTAACGTGAGTATGTCCAAGTCCAGCCGCCATGTTGGGTAATTTTTATACTCAATTGCGTTATAGATGTCTCTTGTGAAGAAGTCAGGGTCTCGACTGGCAATCGCAGCACTTTGGGCCGAGGTGAGGTTAGCCAAGCCTAACTCGGTACGGAAATTGAATCTTGCAAAGTAACTTTCACCGTGTTTATTGGTTATTTCGTAAGTGTGAATGGGGAATATGTCCATTCTTCTATATCCATAAGGGATTCCGTAATCGGAATTAAGCCAGATAATATTGTGTAGTACATCTAGCTTTTGCGTCATGAAGTCCCATGCCGTAGTGCTGTCCAGTATATTGGTTTTTGGGTTTCTTTTGAATGCACGAGCAAAATTGCCAAAATCCACAGGATCTCTGTACGCGTAAATAGGAAGATGTAGGCACAATAAATCCAGGTTACCCTCTTTAGTGTACATTTTTATAGACAATCCCTTGACCTCTCTTCCGAGTTCTTGCCCGCCTTTATTTTGAATGGCTGTTGAGAACCTGCCTAAGAATGGAGTCTTCTTGCCAATACCGTTGAAGACATCGGAGCTTATGTACTTGGATACGTCATGGGTCACCTCGAAATATCCAAACCCCCCATTTCCTCGAGCGTGAACGACCCTTTCTGGTATCCTCTCGACATCGGTGTGGGACGTGGTGTCCAGATGGTATTGGTTAGAGAATATATCCGTGTTCAGGGTGTATACGCGTCTTAAGTCGACGGGCGCTCCGGCTGTGGTAGTCAGAAGTCCTATAGGTCTCTGGAAACATACTGATATTTTACTGCCCTGAAGGAAAACTGCCTGATCAGCGTATTTTTTTGTATTCGTGCTATGAATTATTCAAACGTGAATATAGTAATGATAAACTTAAACAAACAAATATAACATCACGCCCATAATCCCCGAAGGGGTAGGCAGTGTCAAAGGGACAGCAGTCCACTTTAACCACATTCAGCCAAAAATAAAACTGGGCTGGGTTAGATGGAAAATTGTGAAAAAGTAGTGACAAGTGGCTACTTTGTCGCCTACACAATCACATACCCAAAACCCGATATACCAACTGATATAATGATATTTAACTTGAAATACAGTTACAGCCATACTCTACGTCACGCCTATAATCCCCGAAGGGGAAGGCAGAGTTAACTTGAAATCTTTAACAGTTTTAGTCAATTCATCAAGATAAATAATATATATATATATATATATATTTATATATGGTATATAATAATAAATTGGGAACGGTAGTTAACTCAATGGAGAAGTCTGTGTATAACTGTTTGGTGCTAGTTCAATATTTAAACTCACATTTATTTCTCTCAGAATATTAAAAAATAAACTGACATTAATATTAAAGTATGTATTCGTACTAATTTTTCAATAAGGTAAGTGCATAGAAATGTATATTATTACATTATATTATAGAAATTGTCATGAACATGGGCCAAGTCCCAGACCAACATGGGACTTGCCCATGTTCATGACAATTTTGATCTGGGACAAAAAAAAAGATTGTGCTAACTGTGGTTCTTGCCTAGCATGTCTGTATGTATAATGGTTTACGGGCTTTTGGGTATGTGACTGAGTAGACGACGAGCTAGCCACTTGTCACTCCTTTTTCACAGCTTTCCATCCGACCCACCCCACTGTCCCATGTTTGTCTGGGACTTAAAAAGAATATGCCAACTGTGGTTCTTGCCTAGCATGTCGTAAAAGGCGACTAATGATATATCGGATTTTGGGTGTGTGATTGTGCAGGCGACAGGTTGGCCGCTTGTCACTGCTTGTTCACAATTTTTCATCAAGCCCAGCCCGGCTTTATTTTCGGCTGAATGTGGTTGAAGGGGCATGCTGCCCCATCGACTCTGCCTACCCCTTCGGGGATTATGGGCGTGATCTTTATGTATATTATAGAAATCTCTGTATGCGCGATCATGCCATGACCATGGCGTAAAACGCACAATAGAATTAAAAGTAATTCTATATACCTAGGTATAAAAATTAGTATTCTAAGTTTGGTTTACATGACTAAAGTAAAAAAATCTTACCGGATGTTCGTGTTTAAAATCCGTCAATTGCATAGGAACCCTGTCGATAGTGACATTGTCGTATCTGTACTGGACAGACGGACCGACGAACACAAAAAACAAGAGAAACAACACGTCCCCCCTCATCGTATCGACCAACAAACAGTTTAACATACCTGCCTCCGCTTATATAAAGTATCGAATCAATCATAAACGCAAAGGAAGTATTGCAATAACATGAATCCGCTTCTAGTTAAGATAATTAATATCGTTTAGAATAGTTTCATTGTATTCAAGTATAACAGTATAATCGTGTTTCGTATCCTCAGGCGTGGAATTTGAATCAATTATCTGTATAGACAAATTAACTCTATCTACTTTGTAAATAGTATCCATCCGTCAGTCTGTATACAAGGCTATTGTTAGTATATGCGAAACCATTTACCTATTTATTTGACTCACTATTCTAAGGAACTAATTTAAAAGATCACACAAAATGAGCAAATTTTTTTTACTTTCCATCTGATCAACTGAAGTTGATAAAAAATATTTTTTTTCAGTCTGGGCGTTTCTGGTAAACTTCATTGATTCTGATTTCGAAACACACTTGTGTTAGGATAATTAATACTTTAAAGTTAGGCAGTATATATCATGTTACCAAATATTTGTTAATACTAACTAACTAAACTTTACGCCACTTCCCTAGCGGGGTAGGCAGAGAGAACCGAACGCCATATGGCACGATCCTTACACACCCCACTCGCCTCTTCAATATTTGTTTATTTTATTTTTTAACCCTTTGTGTGATTAAGATGTTATGCAACACTAAACAACAGGTTTCTAGTAGGTATGTATACATCTTATAAATAAATTGAATACAGACATACTTGGACATACAAGAATTATTGGCTACGGAACCTTAAAAAGGTGCTTTGCCTTTTTTTAATCGGTCTTTAATCGGTCGGAAACCATTTATGTACATAAATAGTGAAACCGTAAATAATATATACATGGCACGCCTGGTTGTTAATCGTGAGGCCAACCTCACACCACCTTGTATACTATTCTTAATTATATTTTGACTTTGACTGGCTCGATGGCGCATTCGGTAGTGACCCTGCCCCATGCGCCAAGAGTTGTGGGTTCGATCCCCACTTAGGACAAATATTCGTATGATGAATACTTGTGTTTGTTCTGTGTCTGGGTGTTAATATCCAATATTTAAGTATATATTTGTAATACCACTGTTGATTCTGATATTCGTAACACAAGTGCTTAAGCTACTTACTTCGGAGTCAGATCAATGTATGTGATGTTGCCGGATATTTATATATTTATATTATTCAGGCAGAGCGGTGGTAGCTCAATGGTAAGGACACGCGCATTATAACCGAGGGGTGCGGGTTCAAGCTTCTGGAATTTCAAATCTATGTACCTATTTATACCACTAGCTTGGCGGTGAGAAGCCGAGAAACCTGCTAATTCAAACAACTTTGGGTTTGTAACCATGATTCAAAAATTTGTCCCGTGTTGGTCTGGGACTTAAAAAGAATTTGCCAACTATGTTTTTTGCCTAGCATGTCGTAAAAGGCGACTAACCCAGTTTTATTTTTGGCTGAATGGGGTCAAAGGGGCCTGCTGTCCCATTGACTCTGCCTACCCCTTCGGGGATTATGGCCATGCTGGTATGTTATTTTAGGTTCGCCTATCTTAGAGTTACGAAGGTCAGATCGGCAGTCGCCTCAATGTAATTACCATACTCACTAAATCCTGGATCATGGTCTAAGCGGACCCCGTCTGAGCATCATGATAAATAAATTTATTATCTTCATAGCGTTATATTTCGTAACGCTAGGAAGATGATGAATTATATATATTCAGGCTCGATTTTACAATGGTCGGTTAAAAGTAAACAAATAAATCGCAAAATGTATGATCTTAAAATGATATCGCATACCGTTTTCCTAAGTATATCGAATGACAGTCTAATTATATTTTATCGAACGGATAATTTCTAATCTTGTTGATAAAAAAAATGCTTTTTTGTCTAATTTTAACATTCACGCCAGGCGGTCATGTGACGTTTAAAATACTAGAACGATTAAGATGAAATGTTTTACGACCAAAAGGTTGCACCCTAAGAAAATACATTGGTCGTTTAATCCCAGGGAAACTGATAAATGACGACTGAACCAATTTAGATGATTATTTTTATATCTTGTTCGTAATTGTCAGGACCAAGTTACGATACAACCAAATGTTTGTATGCAGGTATGTATGTAGTTTAAATGTTAGAGACCTATAGTCGGGATCAACGGAATAAAATGTTACTATTTACCTGGACGAAATCGTAGCCCGTCGCTAGTATTTTATATTGGTATAGTTGAGTTGATCGTTTAAAGCACCAATTATTCGGCCCCTTGTAGGTACTGTAGTAATAGGTAAAACATTGACCGAGAAAAACGAAGGAAAATATTTGTCAATAAAAGTAGCAGAGACGAGAAGGAATTTTTATTAAAATAATTTTTGCTTTTAACAAACACAAACACAACATCACGCCCATAATCCCCGAGGGGGTAGGCAGAGTCAAAGGAACAGCATGCCCCTTCAACCACATTCAGCCAAAAATAAAGCCGGGCTGGGTTAGATTGAAAATTGTGAAAAAGCAGTGACAAGCGGCCAACGGCGGGTTTCAGCTAGTCTTAAATAAAAACTTTCTCATTACTGCTTCCAATTTCAATGTAGAAAAAAATTAAGTCGAAATAGTCATAAAAGTGGCAACGAAGAGACGAGCGGCGCCGTCGTCGCCGAATCACAACCCCGACTCTATTAATTCTGACGAGTCCGCCTCCGGTACTTACCGCCAATGGATTCGAGGTCATTGCCCTAAAACATATTTAGTTTTCGTAAGTTTTAACTTAGGTTCATCTAAGAAGGAGAATAAATTAAGCATAAACTGGATTGGTGGGATCCTAGATAATCCCAGAAGAGCCTAGTTACAGAAGTTAGGTAAATTAGAGATTGTTAAAAGGGTCCTCAAGATACAATAAATATTATTATTATTTTTATTTTTGTGAATAAGTATTCTCAGTATCATATGTAGATACTGGGTTACTGAAATCCACGGGCCTAGGCCAAGTGTATTTCAGGTGGGCTAATTGAGACTGAGCTATCCGTCGGTATCGTTGGTTGATGATGAGTTGGTACCTGTATATCAGTTTGTAAAAACTTTCTCACTATACGGCAAGTATTTAAAATAACTGCTTTCTGCATTAACATATAAGTGGATGAAGGGAGGGACAACCTATCTATTGAGTTGTGTAATTGTTTTGGGATTACACCTGTGGTGGATAAAACTAATGGGACTATTGCGACGCTCTTCAATTTCCACATTCGAGTTATTTCCTCTTTCAGGTCAGTGTATTTTGATAGTTTCTCTGCTATTGTGTTCTGTACGTTGTGCGTGTTCGGTATTGCAATGTCTATTAGGAGTGCTGTTTGGTTAGTTTTGTTGATAACTGTGATATCTGGTCTATTGTAATGTACGGTCCTGTCGGTAAGTATCGCTCTATCAAAATACATTTTATAGCTTCGATTTTCTAGAACTGATTGGGGAGTATATTTGTAGTAAGCGGTTGGTGGTGATGGGATGAGTTGGTACTTTATGGCTAGTTTCTGGTGTATTATATTGGCTACCTGGTCATGTCTATGTTTATAATCAGTTTGGACTATAGCTCTACATGCGCCTGTGATATGTTGGATGGTTTCAGGTGAACTATTGCATCTTCTACAAGTATCTACTGTTCTGGTCTTCGTGATATATTTTTGATAGTTTCTTGTTTCCATGACTTGGTCTTGAATTGCCATTATAAAGCCTTCAGTCTCTGGGAAGAGCTCGCCGCGAGTCAGCCACGCGTTCGACGCTAACTTGTCGACATTTGATTGGCTTAAATCTTGGCGGTGTCTTCCATGCAGAACTTTGGAACTCCATTGAGATATTTTTGTAGTCTGGTCTATGATTTTTTCTGACTTCTGTGTGTTATAGTCGTGCAAGTTTAATGGTGTGAGTTTGGAATCATTTTGTACTACAGCCCTGTGAATATCGGATACTTCTGCCTTTTGATGAAAGTATTTTCTTAAAGTTGATACTTGTTTGTTGTGCAAATTAGGTATGTCAATAAAACCTCTACCCCCCTCTTTTCTGGGTAAAGTTAACCTTTGCACACAGGACCTCGGGTGATGTTTTCGAGATTTGGTCATAGTTGTATTAATCATACGTTGCAAGGATTTAAGCTCTGATTTGTTCCAGTTTATTATGCCAAACGAGTAAGTGAGTACGGGTATTGCGAAAGTATTGACAGCTTTAATAGTATTTCGAGAATTTAGTTGAGTTCTGAGAATCGAATTTAGTCTGTGTTTAAATTGATGTGTTAGTTTATTTTTTGTTTCAGTGTAATGGATTTGTTGGGACTGCGCGTACCCTAAGTATTTATATGAAGATCTGTCGTCTAGGGGCTCTATGACTTCACCAGATTCTAAGGTATATTCATGACTGTAATTTTGTCTACACCTAATTGAATTAATTTTGCATTTTTCGATTCCAAACTGCATTTGTATATCTTTCGAGAACATCTCCGTTAAATTAGCGAGTTGGCAAAGGTCATTTTCAGTAGATGCATACAGCTTAATATCATCCATGTAGAGTAAATGATTTAAATATGTAGTTTGTTGATCTGTTTGTCTGTCATTATCTGAGAGGAATTTCAGTGGGTATCCAATATTTGTATTATTAAGCATCCTAGATAGCGGGTTTAAAGCAAGGCAAAACCACAGAGGACTGAGAGCATCACCTTGAAATATACCGCGCTGTATTTTGATCGTGTTAGTGTCGATTGTTTCACCTGGGGTAGTAAAACGGATCTTTGTTGTCCAATGGTTCATTATAGTGCACAGGAATGTTTTAATTGTTGGATGTATGTTGTACAGGTCTAAGACTTTTATTAACCATGTGTGAGGTACTGAATCATAGGCCTTCTGATAATCAATGTACATTGAAAATATGTCTGATTTGTTTTTATATACTTGTTTAAGGATAACAGAATCAATAGTTAGTTGTTCTTTACAACCCTGGCTGAATTTTTTGCAACCTTTTTGTTGTTCAGTCAAGATATTTTGTCCGTCCAGATGTTTATAAATTAATTGGGAAATGCAACTAGTTATAATTTTGTATATAGTCTGTAAACACGTGATAGGCCTATATTTTGCTGGATTTAATGAATCGGTTTTGTCTTTGGGAAGCATATATGTTGTACCTGCGGTGATATATGTTGGCATTGTATCGGGTTGAAGTATAAAACTGTTTATGTAATTATATATATATGGATGAACTGTAGTAAATTTTTTATACCAGTAACTGTGAATGTGATCTGATCCTGGAGCCTTCCAGTTATGTAAATTATTAATAACTTTATGGAATACTTCACCTGGAATAGATTCATACCCCATTGGTCTTGTTTCACAACTGTTTGCTTCTTCTGCAATCCATTGTGCTTGTGTGTTATGTTCGGTTGGGTTCTCCCATATGCTCGCCCAGAATCCATGTAGAGTCTCTGGATTTACTATATTATCTGGCCTTTGATTATTACTGCTGCGTTCCTGAGTGTTCGAACTTGAGCTCTTTATATCACGGTAGAACTGTTTTTCATTTGTGATAAATTGCGTGTTTTGTTTTTTCCGAGCTGTGCATGCTTTGTACCTATTGAGGCGATTAGAATAAACGGAGAGTTTTTGCTTGAGTGTATCCAGAAATTCCGTTAGTTGTGTATTCAAACCTTCATGAGTTGAATGAGTTCGGTATTGTTCTAATATTTTGTTAACATGTTGAGTTAGGTTGGTGCTTCTATTTCCGTTGATATACTGTGTTAATCTCGCTATTTTACCTCGTAGGTCTACTATTCTTTTCTCTAATCTCTTTTGCCAATTTGGTTTTAACATTTTCTCTCTATTTTGCCTTGTTCTATCTACCGGTGTTAAACTGAGCCTTGCTCCATTAGAATATGCAGCTGTCCAAGCCGCGCAATAAATAACTGATTGAAGAGTGTGAAAATCGGTGTCATTATTAATGGTTTCGGGTAGGATTACGTTATTTATGTATGATACTATTTTAGCCAGTTTCTGTGAAGGTTTTTGCTTTGGGATAAAGGGTCTGTTAGTGGGTTCTGTATTTTTATAATAATTGTATGTTTGTGAGAATAAATCGTCTACGTCCGGCAACCTTTGTGGGGGTGTAGAGGGAGGGGATTGTGTAATAGGTGGCACAGTATATAGCTCGGGTTCTATGTTGTAAATAAATG
This sequence comes from Glyphodes perspectalis, assembly GCA_951394215.1. NCBI lineage: Eukaryota > Metazoa > Arthropoda > Insecta > Lepidoptera > Crambidae > Glyphodes > Glyphodes perspectalis. Next base: position 1,166,281 of record OX596225.1, on the reverse strand, counting down.
GGGTATCTTCTGTCGTTTGAGAACATATATCATGGTATGGGTCAGTAGGTCGGTTGAGTGCAAGGTCGTTAGCTACTTCCTGTCTAATTTCATTTATTCTGTCTTCTTTTATAAATTTATTATGTATGATTGTCCTTCTTTGATCGGCAATTCTTTGTTCACCTAAATGAGCGAGTGATGGGAATTGTGCTATAAATTGTTGATGCAGTGATCTTCGGTATGCTGTTTTGTTGGTTTCTAACTCTGTAATTGTTAGGTATATTCGGATAATTGCTTCATTTTGCTCGTTCGTCCATCTTAATCTTGATTGTATTAGAAGCTGTTGTTGTGTATGCCTTGTTGTTTGTGGTGTGAGTGACTGTGTAGTTGTGTTCAATTCACTTCGAACCTCAGCATAAATTTTGTCCATAATATTTTGTGGGAGCAGCTTTTTTCTAACTATGGCTCGTCTTTGATCTCCGAGTCGTTGCTTACTAACTTGGAAATTAGGAAATTTTTGAATAAATCTACTAAAAAGAGTGTCTAGGTAATGTCTTGTATTGGTGTCCAGGTTTGTTATTTCTAGATAAGTGCGCAGAATGAATGTATTCATTTCTATTGACCATCTTCTGCGCGTGCCGACTTTGGTAGTGGTGGGTTCAGGTTCACCAGTATCTACTGGATCCTGTACAACATCCACAATCGGTTCACTATTTTCGGAAGAAGGAGTAGGGATGTAATCAGATCTGCTAATAGATGAAAATAGGGACTGGTTATCGGAGGAATCGGAGTGGTAGAAGTAGTTTTCGGCTGTAGTCGATTTGTCGAGGGGAGCCCGCCTGCTCAGCCCCCCGTCGCCGTCGGTTCGCATGCTGAAACACCCAGCAACGGCTCCAGGTGTGCCCCGGCGACCCCCGGGCAGCGGCCGCAAATTATATCTTCTTTCTGACATTTCTCCATGAGGGTTGGGTTGAGGATCGTTAGTTTGGAAAGGGATGTTGAGCTTAAGGTGTTCAAGCATTTCACATTTGTATCTCCCTTTAGGGGTTAGTCAGGATGTTATGACTATAAGTGTTTGCCGCCTTTCCGTAAGCCCCCCCACCACGGCAAGGTGATCCTCCGGGGGGGTTATTATTATTATTATTATAAGAATTGTTTATACATCCTTGTAAGGAATTTTAGGCATTTGTAACATTTGCAGTGAAAGGCTGATGGAAAAATATGTGAGAGTGTTTTTACCCTCTCTGTAGGATACTTTAAATAATAATATGCTTGTTTATTTGTTCCTCTTTATTGAGTTGCGCGGTTTACAATCGAACATTGTATGGATGATAATAACTAACTAACTAACTAAACTTGACGCCACTTCGCGGGGTAGGCAGAGTGAAACTGTACGCCATATGGCACGATCCTAACACACCTCACTCGCCTCTTAAACATTTTGGATCCTTCTTATATAAGCTCTACGGTTTTAATGACTCCTAACATCACCTGGATGATAATAGTTATCAAAATTCCTATACACATATACAATAGGTACGGTTTACCTACCCCTCGAAAACTTAAATCGTTTTCGGAAAAAAAAGTTCGCCTACATGGTCTTAAAATAACATAAGTATGTATTCTACATCTACATCATACCTCAAACTTTTAACGATCGATCTATCACTTTGCGATCTTCATCCAGCAAAATTTATCAAGAATATTCTTTAACTACTTCTCGTACGCGTCAGATTTTACAATATATAAAACAACAAAAAGCGGTCATCCCTCCTTAATTTTGGGCGTAATTCCCCGCCCTTAATCAGTAGGGGGGTTGTCTTAACAAATGGCCGTCGGAGGAATTCCAATTAGTATGTTTGCGGTCCCCAAGAGGCTTGGGCCCTGAATGTGGTTTTAATTTACACCTAATTTTCAACGGGACTTTGTCTAACAATTAGGATTTTTCACTAATTAATTTTAAGATGCTTTTGTTAAGAACAGTTTACGTGTGCAAATCACCGCTTGCCAATTGTGAATACAAATTGGATGTTTTGAATAGTGAATTCTCTCACCTTGAAGGGCTCTCGTTGTTGCGAGGGAAAACATCAGTAGGCTCATCTCCATAGATGCTGGCTGTTCACACGACAAAGGAATTTGCATAACGTTTGCTCGGGTAAATTAAATATCAACAACGCGAGGATGGCTCGTGGCGCATCTCGCGTTTGGGAGGTCTAGCGGAATTCACATAGAGGTGACTGCGAGTATACACTTCGGGTTATGTGTCCGGGAATTCTTACACTGTTAACAATAGCAAAAATGTAGTAATAATAACATGGACTAAATAAAGATCTTCCTTCGTTTTCTTAGTACGTAAGATACAATATCTACAATGTTATTGTCTTTCACATCAGAGCAAAAAACAACTATCGTATTTCGCACAAATATACCAGTAAGCAGTAACGGCTGTTGCTTTATTATATGACCAGCCAAATAAAATGTTCCCTAGAGCCAGATAAAAGAAACATAGTGTCAAGATCAGTCCCAAATGCTTCCCCGGTGGAACTGCGTCGAAATGTCTGTATATACAAATAAATAAAATCGAATTTTCTGTTTGTAATGTCAAGGGGCAGCAAATCCATATAACCACTATGAGCCAAAAACATATTGGATTGGGTAATATAACATAACAAAACATAACATAACATCACGCCCATAATCCCCGAAAGGGTAGGCAGAGTCAAAGGGCCAGCTGGCCTCTTTAACCACTTTCAGTCAAAAATAAAACTGGGCTGAGTAAGATGGAAAATTGTAACAAGGCGTGAAGAGGCTAGCTCGTCGTCTACACAATCACATGCCCAATACCCGATATACCACTTTTATTTAATTTTTAATATTAGACTACATCACATACATTGATCTGACTCCGAGATAAGTAGCATAAGCACTTGTGTTACGGATATCAGAATCAACAGTGGTATTACAAATATATATTTAAATATTCAATATTAACACCCAGACACAGAACAAAAACAAGTATTCATCATACAAATATTTGTCCTGGGTGGGGATCGAACCCACAACTCTTGGCGCATGGGGCAGGGTCACTACCGTATGCGTCATCGAGCTTGTCAACCACTAGTCGCCTTCTATGACATGCTAAGCAAGAAATACAGTTAGTAGTTAGTTAGTACATTATTTAAGAGCCTCTGACCAACATAGTCAAAGTTAGTGTTTCTGGAAACAAACACTGTTTTGTTAAATTCCAAGCGGTAGAAGTCGCGCTAACAACCAGTACTGTATACAAGTTTACAGCCTGCCACAAGTCGCTCGTAAAGCCTCGTATGACGCAACGCCGCGGCGATGATTGGCGCCTCTATAAACAGACCTCCTATACTATGATACAATAAAATTATACAATAACTATGATACAATAAATATTAACTATACAATAACGCAGCTTTTACGCTGGCAAAACTTTTTTCTATTAATAAAAGAAGTCTTGCCACCTTAGTGCCTTTATAGCTAGATATAAGGGTTTTTTTATTTCATTTACAGCTCCAAAATACTAACTAATTTAAACTCTTCAGAATAAACTCTTGTCTATTTGTGTGTCTCAAAGAGCGGTGGTAGCTCAATGGTAAGGACACGCGCCTCTTAACCGAGGAGTGCGGGTTCAAACCCGGGCATGTACCTCTAGATTTAAAAAAATCTATGTACATATTTATACCACTAGCTCGACGGTGAGGGAAAACATCGTAATGAAACCTGCAAATTCAAACAACTTTGAATTTGTAACCATGATCCAAAAATTGTCTGGTTCCCCTATCTTAGGGTTACGAAGGTCAGATCGGCAGTCGCTTCAATGTAATTACCAGACTCGCTAAATCCTGGATCATGGTCTAAGCGGACCCCGTCTAAGCACGGGACATAACGCTATGAAGATGATGATTTGTGTGTCTGATACATTTTTTACTAAACCACTAATTGATTCTGATAAAAATTGTTGAAAGGTTCGATAAAAGCTACTTTTACGTTGGCAAAATCGACAGATCTTCTGGGAGACACAAGGGTATCTGAAACAGACCGTGTTCGAACGTACTACATTACAAAGAAAGAAAAGATATTTAAAATTTGGCTAATTCAACATTATTCATTAGCGATCTAACCCTGTCCAACGAAAGGATTTAACTGAACGAAGCCGTATACATACTACCACGCATAATGTAGTTGTTTAAAAGTCACACAAAAGTCGAAGTTTATGTATGAAATCTCACATCTAGGTGAGATAAGTCAATCGCCTGCTAACACTTTACTAGGTTTGGAACATTGGGCATTGATAAGACAAGGTTGTTACGACAACAGCACAAAGGTTTATCTCAATCCGTTCGCTTATCGCCCGCACGCGACGGCTCGGCAACTTGTGGGCCGAAGTTCGTCTGAAGCCGAACAGGGCTGAATTGAGGGGTGGCCGAAGGGGCCCAGAACGCCAGATTTTATGGGGACCTTAAAGGAAGAGGCGTCAATAACTCTAAGTCGAACTTTTTGACTGGTCAAGCGCAATAAATCAGCTAGGCTAATTCCAGGCCCTTATGTCTGCTGATGCTGATGGACGTTGTATTCTAGGCATAAGAGCGCTGAATTTAGGAGTTTTGATTGGGAAGGATTAAGGATGCCATAACAATTCGCCCAAGCCGTCGATAGGAATGAAGCCGACCCTTTTATTCTCTCAAAGGTGAAAAACCGTCGTGAATCGCCGTCTCCACTACAAATGTTGTGAGGGCAGAGACGTTTGACTTTAACCAACTAAAAACACTATCCTGTTCGTTCCTTTCACCATTACCTAACCTGGCGATATCTTTTATTAGTATTATGACTATCATAAGTGCTTTTGTAAAGTCTACATGAATAAAGATATTTCTATTTCTTGATGAGATCACTAAAATGCTGTCACAACCGCAACCCACCAGGGCTAAAGCCGGATCTGGTCTGCAAGTTCTTGCGAGTGAGGCACATTATGCAACTTTTTCGCCGATAGCGGCACTTTGTGCAACTTCCCGCTGACAATAGCGGCTCGGAGAAGTTTCGAGCCGACACGATATCGTCAATTGAACATCATTTGTAAATTGGTAATCCTAAATTTCAGCGTTAAGTTTTGTGACGATACCACGTTTTTGTGAAGTATAAAAACAGAATACGTTAAAGATTATTTGTCCCATGTTGGTCTGGGTCTTAAAAAAAATGTGCCAAACGTGTTTCTTGCCTAGCATGTCGTAAAAGGCGACTAATGGTATGGTAATAAATGGTATCTAATATCGGGTTTTGCAACTTGTCACCGCTCTTTCACCAATTTCCTTCTAACCCAGCAAAGTTTTTTTTTTTGTTTAAGTTTAGCTGCCTCTTTGACTCTGTCTACCCTTTCAGGGATTACGGGCGTGATGATATTTATGTATGTAAATTAATGAAAAAAAAATATTTCAACCAGTGGGCAACCACAGTTGATGTCTCCGGGCGGCGAAAACTAATTTAGCGGTACATCGCCCCGGAGGTGACGTCATCGCGTGCGCTCCGGATGTTAATGGCCGCTACGACTCATAATGCGACACCGTTTGTTCGGCTCGGGGTAGTAGACTAAAATACAATTAACTACAATGTAGTTTGACGAAGTGTTAATTATGTGAAAATCGCTAGGTTTGTCGTTAAATATAATTGAAACCTGAATCAGAGCTTCTCAAAGCTGGATGAGTAAATAGTAAATTTTCATTGCCATCTGAAATTTGGTTGGAAATAAGGCATGCAGAACAGGAAAAAAGTAAGTAAAATATCTATATTTTATATATATAAGAAATATATATAAAATATATGTTTCATAAAAAATTACCTAACGACAAGATTTTCATTAAATTAGGTTAATTGGCAATTAATACAAAGCTGCCTTAGTCAGATATTAGCGGAAGTTGGCACAAGATTTTCTATTCCAAAAATACTTTTACCAAACAGACATTACAGAAAATAATATAAAAAAAAATATCTTCGCGCAAAAACAAAATCAATATGTCACTTGACTCGAAAGGTTAATTCTATATAGTATACTGTGTCTGAGTGTTCATTTAATATCTAATATTCAAGTATTATATTTGAAATACTGCTGTTGAATTTGATATCCGTAACACAAGTGCTTAAGCTACTTAGCTCAAAGTCAGATCAGTGTATGGATATATTTACTGCATTATGTATTTATATATGTATTCTCGCTGCTATCCTAGTAAGGAGAGGTGTGATATATACGACTGGCCTGTTGGTCGAGTGGTCAGAGACCCTGGCCACGAAACCAAGGGTCGCGGGTTCGAATCCTGCTAGGGGCAAAGGCTTCATGTGTGTGATGAACATGGACATTTGTACTCGAGTCATGTTTATAAACGTATTTAAGTATTTCTATCCGTTCGCCTAGTATCCATAGTACAAGCATAAGCTTAGTTTGGAACAAGAGAGTTGGTGGCTCAGTATGGAGAATTTTTTTATTTATACACTACTAGCTGTGCTAGCGGTGTCACCCGCGTTTATGGTTAATATTATAAAGACTATTTCCGTCATACATCATTTCTATGTAACTTTAACCATTAAGGCTGCACACGCGACGGAAGCTTAAAAAATGGAGTAACTTCTCCCGTTTTCCCAACATTTCTCTCTACTACTCTGCTCCTATTGATTGTAGCGTGATGAAAAGTATACTATAACCTGCCCAGGAGTATGAAGAATAATTGTACCAAGTTTCGTTAAAATCCGTCGAGTGGTTTTTGTTTCTATAAGGAACATACAGACAGACAGACAGACAAAAATGTTACTGATTGCATTTTTGGCATCAGTATCGATCACTAATCACCCCCTGATAGTTATTTTGAAAATATATTTCATGTACAGAATTGACCTCTCTACAGATTTATTATAAGTATAGATAAGATGATGAAATAAACTGTACTCTAGGTACACCTATGATTTCTATTTTAGGCCTACAACATAATCTATTTTAACTCATTCCTGTTACATGATGCTCATATAAACAAATTATACCCACAAAACATTTTAGACACAGCACCAATAAACATTCGCTCCATATTTGTAAAAGTAAACCGATAGTTCACAGCACATAACTTTCATGTGGGCTATTTTGAAATTGAAATGGATTATTGACTGACTCTATGGCGCATTAGTGACCCTGCCCCATGCGCCAAGAGTTGTGCGTTCGATCCCCACCCAGGACAAACATTCGTGTGATGAATACTTGTGTTTGTTTTGATTCTGATATCTGTAATACAAGTGCTTTAGCTACTTACCTCGAAATCAGGTCTAATATCAATAAATAAATATAAATATTAGACTACATTACATGTACCTACCTATGTAATCTAGTCTGATATTTATCGTATTTTAGGTATTGGATATTGGCTGGCATCGCCCTATCATACCAGCTTTATCTGCATACATTTCAAAAGTAATTACACCGACGAGGATTTAATGACAAGGTGTGTTTATTTATAGATAGAATGGACTGTGCGTTTTATCGACAACACTACTGTTATACTCACTAATATACTATATGGAATGTGACGTCATATCAAAGCAAAATATGATAGCCTTATTTGTGATAAATTGATTGAAATCGTTATATTGTTCGGTTCTCTCTGCCTACCCCGCTAGGGAAGTTTCGTGAAGTTTAGTTAGTTAGTTTAGTTATATTGTATATATATATTGTAACAAATTCTATTGCACGTCGCCCTTTTTACAAATTTGGATATCCTTATTTATATATAGGTACATCTATACAATTCAGCAATACCTTAAGATCTTCTATCATATCATCTCTCTCTCACGCTATCATATTTTATTGTAATCTATAAGTACTTATAATAAATCTGTAGAGAGGTCAATTCTGTACATGAAATATATTTTCAAAATAACTATCAGGGGGTGATTAGTGATCGATACTGATGCCAAAAATGCAATCAGTAAATTTTTTGTCTGTCTGTCTGTCTGTATGTTCCTTATAGAAACAAAAACTACTCGACGGATTTTAACGAAACTTGGTACAATTATTTTTCATACTCCTGGACAGGTTATAGTATACTTTTCATCACGCTACAATCAATAGGTGCAGAGTAGTGAAGGGAAATGTTGGGAAAACGGGAGAAGTTACTCCATTTTTTAAGCTTCCGTCGCGTGTGCAGCCTTAATGGTTAAAGATACATAGAAATCATGTGTGACGGAAATAGTCTTTATAATATTAACCATAAACGCGGGTGACACCGCTGGCACAGCTATTAGTTATAAGACTTGGCATTTAATAAAAAGAGTAACTATCGAGTTTCTTGCCGGTTTCTTCTCGGTAGAAGATACCTTTTGAACCGGTTGATATTGAATTTGTTTTGACGATTTATAAGTGCTTTGTTGAAGCCTATCTCACCTGTTCCTTTAAATATTCCATAACTTTAGGGTATAAACGAGACCACGTTATAGAACCCGAAGGCATTTGAATATTTTTCAATTGATTACTTTATAAAATTTTTATTTTTCATACAAAATAATTCAACAAAAATTCGACCACCAGTATAAAACACCTCTACTTGATCATGACAACATTGTATTTACAAATCTGAAATTATGAATGACTCATCAATGAAATACATCAAGCCTAACATATTGACCTCGAGCTCGCCTGTATACAGGTAGGGAATGCAAATCTCGCGAGATTGGGCTCAAGCGAGATCTCGCGAGAGTATGAAAATCAATCTCGCGAGATCTCGGCAATTTCGAGATCTCGCGAGATTAGCAGATTTGTGTTTGTTTTTTTCAAATAATAACAATATTTGAATGAATGAGGAAAATAATAATAAAAACTATAAGTATGTATTATAAAAACATTTATTTTCACAATTTTTTTCAAGACTTTTTTATGCATTAAACATAGATTGACGTAACTGTCTACATTTTTTAAATAAACTTTTAAGTAGTATACTTTTACGCTTTTACGTATTTATCTATCAAATAACAATAAAATAAATTATATCAAACAATATCTACTGAGTACCTACAGTAGAACATCGAAAATTACAGATTAATAATTAACAAAATATACCAATTAAATGAAATATTTGTTCAATTAAAATCACAAATCACTATGTATTACAATTTAAGAATTACTTTGAAAATAACTCCTTAAGAAGCACAAAATGTCCAAAGAGTCGTCTGCTTAACGGCTTTTTATTTTCGGATTAATTTTTGACCAATCGCACGCACGCATGAGGCAACGCGACCGCAACTTCAGGCTGCCGCCTCCCGCGCATATCGAAGGTCCGTTCGTGTCAGTTCGCGCGCTGCCGCGCTTCGAATGAAACGGTTTTATACTCCAGTACAATCTCGTTAATCTCGCGAGATCTCGCCCCTTTTTTCTACCGAGATCAATCTCGCCCAAAACGCCGAGATCTCGCGAAAACGAGATCTCGCGAGAACGAGATTGCATTCCCTATATACAGGTGACAATTTTTTAACTAATTTAATTAAGATTGATGATAACTTCTAAACTATGCGTTTAAGGACACTTGTTATTTGGATTTTTTGTATTAATATTATTCATAGAATATCACCTTAAAGTTATGGGACATCAAAAGGTACAGGTTGTATAAATAAATATCATTTAATTTATCCACCTTATACCAGAAGCTGATAAAGACTACGGTTTAATCCTGTTATGGACCCAAACCCACAGTCAATTGCCTTCCAAACGTAGACAAAATGTAATCTTACAGAACCAATTGTATCCCCCCCTCCCTGACGTGTGCCGAAACACCGAATGTGACCCAATTCCGGCCGGGCACAAGGCTTTATTTTATTTTTTGCTTAATCACTCGACACGGCGCTCGTTGACTCTGATGACTTTTAGCTATCCCTGTAGGTGGATGCGTTATTTTATTTGTTTAGTGACATGTCAATATTAAACTAAACTAACTAACTAACTTAGAGTAATGGGAACGTTGAACAATATTTATGCCTGCCTCTTAGGATAGTTAGCGAAATAGTTGAAGGAACAAACCTTATCGATACTCTATACCAGCTATACTCAATGTGTGTTCCGCGGAACCCTGGGGTTCCGTGAAGCCTTTCTGGGGGGTCCACGAAAATTGGTACTGATCATAATTGTTAAAATAAAGGGGTACTATATTTAAGTTTCCTGGGGGAAAATCTGTTTAAAGTCGATTATTACACCCCCCCCCCCCCCCCCCCGCGCTGCCGCCCGCGCTGTTTTAGGGTTCCGTCAAATACTCCGCTTCCTGAAAGGGTTCCATAGCATAAAAAGTTTGAGAAGCACTGCTCTATACTAATACATAAAACTGAAGAGATTGTTTGTTTGTTTAGTTGGTTAAACGCGCTAATCTCAGGAGTACTAGTCCTGGTTGAGTAGCCCATTTATCGAGGAAGGCTATAGGCTATATAACATCACGCTATATATGTAGACATATGAAACATAAACGTGAGTAAAACCGCGGGCGTAGCTAGTATATGTTAAATTGCTAATTTATCGTGACCCTTTAATAACATTACCATGCCCTTATACCACATTTAGCTGGAAATAAAAGAGGGCAGAGATGGGAAATTGTGAAAAAGTAGTGATAAGTGGCTAGCCTGTCGCCCACACAATCACATACCCAAAACCCGATATACCATTAGTCGTCTTTTACGACATGATATGCAAGAACTACAGTGGGCACATTATTTTTAAGACCCAGACCAACATGGGACAATGGGCTGGGTTAGATGGAAAATTGTGAAAAAGTAGTGACAAGTGGCTAGCTCGTCGCCTACACAATCACGTACAGAAAACCTAATAGATCATTAGTCGCCTTTTACGACATGGTAGGCAAGGAACACAGTTGGCACATTCTTTTTAAGACCAACATTTTTATTCATAGAATGGATAAATTAACAGCAAAGCATTAACAAAGAAAAAAAACTTATTATTTGGACAAGTTTAAACTCTTGGACTATGAGCCAAAGGCAATGAACAATTTCAAAATGATGTCAATTGTTTTTCAGTAACACGTCACAAACTTTCTTCGTGAAAGCAATGGTGAAAGCAATTAAAAGTCTGAAGGATCCTTTGAACAAAAGGATAACGTATTTGTGTAAGGCTGCTTTGTAAACACAAATTAATTGAGCCTATACCACATAGGTATATTTCCTCATTCATTCCGACTCAGAGATTTCAAAACAGCCCACAAAATAAAATAAAGTTCGTGCGAAATTTAAAACAGTTGGCAACTTCTGCCGCGAAAGGGATGCCGAGTGTTTTGTGCGGGCGTATTGCTGGGATTTCAGGGGCCGACAACTTTTTCAAAGTTTTTTTTGTGTAATGAAAAAAAATGTTTTAGAATGGCCGAAATAAAGCGGTGGACGTAAAAGCAAATCTATGTTTCGTTTGTACAATTTGACTTGAAATTATGTTCGTGTACATTTAGCAAGATAAAAGCTGTTGAACTTTTTGAAGCCATCATTTGGAAGTTGTGAAGGGAAAGCAGTGATTATACTGTTTCGAGACGATGTTGACATTACCATGACATATATATTCTGAAAATATACGTTGCATAAATCCTTAACAAAATATGCAAATCCTTGTACATTCTCACTTATTTCTGTATGCGGAGGAATAATTATTGTACCGTTGTTGATACAATGGTGTCTGCGATATCTATCATGTTTTAAAAAGAACATAATGCTACGAACTATATAATTATATTTCCCTAAAATCTCAGTAAACTCTTTAAATTTTCTATTTTTTATTTATTTTATAGTGTAAATTAAACAATATAATTAATCTTTAGTTGAATTTCTTAAGTATCCTTAATGCTAACATTATGTTCAGCAAATTCTCTACGGAAATTACCTACGCTACTTAGTGTAGACAAGTAACAAGTGGCGAACTTAAGTTTGGAGTAATTTACCTAAACCACAACCATCTGACCACGTAATTAGCTTCACTTAACCACAGTCCAGGCCTCGGTCAGATGTGAAAATAATAGCCACAATCAACGAGGACCACAGCGAAGCATCAGTCCCACGACAGTCTGCTAAGATTCAACAAAATAATGTACTAACTGTGCTCATTGCCTAGCATGTCGTAAATGGCGACTAATGGCGTATTGAGTATTAGATTTATGTAGACAACGAGCTAGCCTCTTGTATCTATTCACAAGTGTCTATATAACCCATCCCAATTTTATCTTAGGTTTAGGATGGGTTTAAAACTTTACTATAATCCCCGCAGATTGCTAATGCGCCTGGCCGCCATATTGGTGACGTAATCGTGACGTATAGAACAATAAGAATCGTTCGCAAAACTGACCAGCGAGTATTGCGGGTGACGTCACGTGGGTGTTAATTAGACAAGGTTCCAGCGCATTAGCAATCTGCGGGGATTATATGCTTTAACCATTCCTTAAAGAATTGCGAGCGTAATAGTTTTAATTTAAATGTATAAGATTTGTATGTAAATCCGTAGCTTTAAGCTTTTAACAAATTAGAATTCCTTACATACATGCTCTAATGGCTATTTTCGAATTTTAGTTTTAAAATAAATTCTTTATTTAAATACTTTTAATAAAGTGGAAAAATTTAGGAAATTTTAGTATTATCATTACTGTTTAGCTAACGACAAATCCATTCTAAGCTGCGGAGTACCCGTCTCACTGCCATCCCCAAACCAGCAAGTTAACCTCATTCATGCATCGACCTTTCCGCTAATACACGGCCGACCACTTAATTATTAAGCAGAGGCGCCACGGTCTCCCCAATAGAACAATACCTTGGCCAATAAAAAATTCAGCGGGACGCTACACGCAAACCTTCCTTCCCCTCACGGACTAGTAAAAAAGAAGGACTCCGTGCCACTAACTAGACATTGAAGCTCCTCAGGTGCTCCACTTTGACCCGCAACTTACGTCACACATTGACATAATAAGTGCTCCAAATGCCAGATATCCGATATCTGGTATCCATAAGTATCTCACTCACACATGCAAAACGTGGCTTCACGCTATAGTATGACAGCGTGGAGTCCTTCTTTTTTTACTAGTCCGTGTTCGCCCTGAAGCTGGCAATCTTTTGGGCTGGCTAGGGTCAATGAGGAATTGTCGCCACTATAGGTGTCTTTTAGCAGTTGTGTTGGGCATCAGAAAACTAATAAATAAACTAGACAGTTTTCTGACCAGTATGGCTGTTTTTTATAACCTGTTGTTAACCCCAATATGTATAATTTGATATTTAAACAAAAAGCTATTCAGTTTGGGATTATGGTATACTGTAAGGATATAATTAGACTTACCATCGGCATCCCGTGCCACGCTTGGCACATTTTCAGCTACTTACCGCTTTTTTATGTCGCAGGAGAATGTATTTAATAATTTTAAGCATTTTTTAGGCGGATGAACATATCAAGTTTAAACTATAGGATGCTGCAGCTAAATTAAACTGACGTTGTGTATGAAAATGTGAATGTTCTATTGAGCGAATATGCGGTGGGGCGGCGGAGCGCCGGGGCGGCGCGCAGGGCGGCGGGGCGGCGCGCAGGGCGGAGGGGAATCGCGTGCGGCGAAGCGCATCTAGGTCGGGTCATGCGTGCAAGGATGACACACACATTCTTCAAATACATGTAAACGTTACCTAAATGACCTATTTAAAACAGTCCATGTTTACACAAAGGGTTGAAAAAGTTTCCTATGATAATTATAAAAGAAAATAACCAGTTCATCATCTTCCTAGCGTTATGTCCCGTGTTTAGACGGGGTCCGCTTAGACCATGATCCAGAATTTAGCGAGTCTGGTAATTAAATTGAAGCGACTGACGATCTGACCTTCGTAACCCTAAGGTAGGGGAACCAGACAATTTTTGGATCATGGTTACAAATCCAAAGTTGTTTGAATTTGCAGGTTTCATCATGATGTTTTCCCTCACCGTCGAGCTAGTGGTATAAATACGTACATAGATATAAAAATCTAGAGGTACGTGCCCGGGTTTGAACCCGCAGTCCTCGGTTAAGAGACGCGTGTCCTTACCATTACTACCACCGCAATAAAGAAAATAACTAGTTGAGTAAATGATATAACGTAATTGGAAAATCTTCTCTTTATCCCATAAGTTTTCCCGTGTCCGATAAACTAAAACTCTTTTGTTACTTTATTTTCACATTAACGAGTGTTCTAGCTCAACGTAAAAGGCAGCCACATTTACTATTAACTAACTAACTAACATTCACGTCACTTCCCTAGCGTGGTAGGCAGAGAGAACCGAACGCCATATGGCACGATCCTTACACACCTCACTCGCCTCTTCAACGTTCATAATCCTTTTCATACAAACTCTACGGTTTTTATGCCTCCTAATATCACCTTCTGTTAATACACGACCAAACTAGTCGTGGTAGGTGAGTCTGGGTCTTCCGTGGCTCCTACATCCATCCACTTTCGCTTTGTATATGTGTTAAGTCAATCTTTCGTCATCCATTCTTTCCACATGTCCGAACCACATTTCCTATTATACAGTAGTATTTAAAAACGGACTGACTGCCTCGTTGGTCTAGTGGTAACATGCGCCGCCTAAGGACCAAGAGGTCCAGGTATATGAGAGAGGCTGGGTATTTCAATATCCAATTACTCAGTAAGGTCAGGAGTCAGGAATTTGGCGATTTAATCACCCCCGTGCCTCGGAAAGCACATTAAGCCGTTGGTCCTGCGCCTGACCTCTCTCCGGTCATGACGGATTGCCGTCTCACCGGACTATGAGAATGAAGGAATAGAGAGTGCACCTGTGTTTGCGCACACACTTGTGCACTATAATATCTCTTGCGCAGATGGCTAATGCTCGTTGAGATTGGCCGCCGTGACCGATATCGGTTAGGAGGACATTATCATTATTTAACAGTAATCTTTAAAAACGGAAACAGGGCAGCAACAACCTCTTTTAGCCTTGCGGCCAGTTGATAATACGTGACAAATGGTTAGCTTGTCATCTACATAATCACGACGCCATTACCCAGTATACCATCAATTGCTGTTTACGACATTCTAGGCAACGAAAACATTGTTGGTAATAATTTATGAGTCCTAGTTCAAAATGTGTACAGTAAATCGGCAGAATCTACACATATATTATCTGGTTTATTGAATATCGCAGGGGCGACCTTATTGGGGCCGGGCTGTCACCGCGTTCGTTCGCAGGCGATTACACGCGGCCCGCAGGCGGTCCCTGGAGTCCGGGCCGCACCTCTGGCGTACGAATGTAGGCCAGGAAAGGCTTGAATGGAGTTTCTACTGGATGACGAAAAGCGCGAAGAACATTCACGGACACGGAATTGTAAACGCGTTGCTTTTTTTTAACCAAGTATGGATTATGATAACTTATGATAACTGTGGCTTGGTCCACTCGTCATTTAACTCACGGAATGTTTCATTGTGCTGCTCTAATTCTGAATGAATAAGCTATGAGATATTAAGCGTAATTACCAAAATACGTAACCAACTGGTATTGATTAGAATTATTGTATTTGGTGTTACGACCTGTCAAAGAGCAGTCATTCTCATATACCTACTTTCCTTTCTCTATTACTAGCGGAGATCGGCTGTAACAGCCATTACCGATAGATAGATAGATGTGTAAAAAGGGCTAGATGATGCTGATGAAGATGAATATAGATAAATACACCTGGTTACAAAAAATCATTCGATCGGCTAACCCTTAAGAACGGTTCCTAGGGATTGTAATGCTGAATACACCATACCAACTCATCATCTTCCTAGCGTTATGTCCCGTGCTTAGTCGGTGTCCGCTTAGACCATGATCCAGGATTAAGCGAGTCTGGTAATAACATTGAAGCGACTGCCGATCTGACCTTCGTAACCCTAATATAGGGGAACTAGACAATTTTTGGATCATGGTTACAAATCCAAAGTTATTTGAATTTGCTGGTTTCATCACGATGTTTGAAGGCAGAGAGAACCGAACGCCATATGGCACGATCCTTACACACCTCATTCGCCTCTTCAACATAAATTAATAAAAAAAAAAAAATTAAATTAATTCTCCAGACAGACACACCAATTCCGTAGTTTCAAACTAAGCTTATAAGCTTGTCCTATGGATACTAGGTGAACGGATAAACATACTTAAATACTTTATTAACATACACGACTCGAGTAAAAATTACCATGTTTATCACACGAAACATTTACCTAGTTGGATTCGAACCCGCGACTCTTGGTTTTGTGGCCAGGGCCTCTGACCACTCGACCACAATTTTAGCTCTGTCTGAAATGCTGCTGGATTTCAATCCCTAAACGAACGTAACACCTTCGCAATACCAGCTCGTATCGTCCTCAGTACTCGTGCGACGCGGGTCGCTCATACATACACAAAATAATAGCCTCTGTCTGTCTGTAACGAGCGCATTGTGCGCGCGTGCGTCAGCGGCGCCGCTCGGCTGTTTGTGCAGCGCTGCAGTATGCGCTGGGTGGGGGACTTGCGGTAGGGTTGTCCGATAGAAGCTTATAAAATCCGGGACAGTTCTGGGTGTCCCGCTCGCCGCTTAGCTTCGGCGTGACGGTGCATAATTCCCCGCGTGCAGACGAAATAAAAATCGTGGCTAAAAATTGCTTGTCACTGCTTTTTCACAATCTTCCATCTAACCCAGCCCGGCTTTATTGTTGGCTGAATGTGGTTGAAGCTCTTTGACTCTGCCTTCCCCTTCGGGGATTATGGGCATGATGTTATGTATGTATGTATGTAAAAATTTCTACATACAAATACAAAACTAGTAGGTTTTCGTAATCCGGGACAATGAGGTCTAATTACTGGACAAGACGCAAAATTCCGGGACAATCCAGGATTTCCCGGCCATCTGGCAAGCCTAACTCGCGGGGTGATGCGAGGCGCGCCGCCTCGGAAGGGAAGTACCTACTCATTGGTCTGGGATTAAATTAATGGATGGACCAACTGTTTCCAAGCATTTCGTAAAAGGACCTAATTGGATATTATTTTTTTGTTATGTATATGTAACTTGTAACGAGTTATCCATTTGGTAGGATGGAAATGCGCAGGGGCGCGCGGCGCCTCGCTAGTATAAATTGACATAATAAGGAATATGCATAAAAATTTATTAAGAGACTAAAGAGTTATGACAGTTTATAGCAACGTCCATAGTTATTATATATACAATATAAGACGAGATACGTTGTATGGTGCTGTGTACATAAACTATATATGATTGGCTCGATGGCACATATATGACTGGCTCGATGGCGCATTCGGTAGAGACCCTGCCCCATGCGCCATGACTTGTGTGTACTTTGAACCTTTATATCTTGGTCAATAATCAAGATAAATAAAAAATCATTCCCTATTCACATTGTAATTTTTATTTTTCTCAATATAGGTGTATGTAAACTATATATAAACTAACTAACTAAACTTAACGCCACTTCCCTAGCGGGGTAGGCGGATAGAACCGAACGCCATATGGCACGATCCTTACACACCTCACTCGCCTCTTCAACACTATAAAGTTTCCTGTTAGTACATATAGGTAAAAAATTACTTATACAAAAGTTTAATACAATGTCTCACTACAAAGTAGACATGTGATACCATTTTGAATCAATACTTGTAAGCATTGACGGTCCAGTTCAACAGGTGTTAGTAAAGAGAAAGATAAAGACCTGACTCCGAAATGCGGTTTGCTTTTTTTTAATATACCTATAACAGTTTAAAGTAGTTTAAAATGCGCTTAAGAGATACCTAGTTTTGGCTAATCCTTCACTCCTTTTAGTATATGTATTTCTACAACTTATTTATTTATCACAAGTATACTATTTGCTGCTATTGTCTATCTTAGGGTTACGAAGGTCAGATCGGCAGTCGCTTTAATGTAAATACCAGACTCGCTAAATCCTGGATCATGGTCCAAGCGAACCCCGTTTATGCATTGGACATAACGCTAGGAAGATGATGATACTATTTGCTGCTAAGTAGTCACCAACCTCCGCAATACCAGAGACATAACAACTTTCCACTTTTACACAACAATATATATAAGTTCGTCAATTCAATACTAGTCTATATCTATACTAATATTACAAAGTGGATAGATTTGTATTTTTATATTTTTGTGTGTGTGTATGTTTGTAATAAATAAACTCAAAAACTACTGCGCCGATTTCAAAAATTCTTTCGCCATTGAAAAGCTACAGTATCCGGAAATAAATCTAAGTCCTAAGTCCTGTCCCAAATCTAAGGTTAAGTAAAATTAGTAATTCATTTGTGGGACAAGGTATAAAGATGTTTAATTTGCTGCCACATGATGTTGTTAACCTACCTATGCACAAGTTTAAGCGGTGCATTAAAAAAAATCTCATGCAAAAAGGTTACTATAAGGTTGAAGATTTTTTCAATGACAAAAACCGATGGTTTACAAATTATTAATCATTATTATTGAGTTCTAAAAATACTAATTGTATTTTTTTTGTATTAAATTCGCCTTTTTATGAAATTAATTATGACATAGCACAGTTATAATAATTCATTCATTGAATTTTAATTATATGACATTGTTTAAAAACCT
This sequence comes from Glyphodes perspectalis, assembly GCA_951394215.1. Classification (NCBI taxonomy): domain Eukaryota; kingdom Metazoa; phylum Arthropoda; class Insecta; order Lepidoptera; family Crambidae; genus Glyphodes; species Glyphodes perspectalis. The sequence continues at coordinate 1,147,664 of OX596225.1, read as the reverse complement.
TTGAGCGGTGTTTTATAGTTGGCTTGTTACAATTCATTTTTATTATTCTCTGACTAACCTGAGTAGTCATGCTCACTAAAAAGTTTCTGGGGTGGTGGCGCTATGTGGCGGGTCGTTACATTCCCTAACATATGGTTGAGTGAAGCGATGGCTGACACATACGTCATGCTTGGGAACAGGTGCCGCCCTTGGGGACTGGTCTGCTCTGGTCGGGTCAAGTTTTTGGTTGTAATTTATATATTTTTATTTTGATACTCTACGACAGGCCCACACTAAAACGTGGTTCAAAGTTAATTATGATTCATACACCTTGTATAAATTGTATTGAAAAGAGTAACTACCGAGTTTCTTGCCGGATTCTTCTCGGTAGATACAACATTCCGAACCGGTGGTAGAATCATATAGCTGTGGCTTTACCTATATTTGACGATTTATAAGTGTTTCCTTGAAACCTATATAAATAAAGAAAATTTTGACTTTGACTTTGAATAACATAGGCTATATTTTATCCCCATATTCCTACAGGAACGGGAACTATGCGAGTAAAACCGTGGGCTGCTGCTAGTATACAATAAAAGCAATACCAGCCTAATATATCGCGTAGCCGGCCAAACAGACCGTGTGTCACCAGGCAGCCGTGCTCAACGACGCGATGCGAGCCGCCGATACACAATCTGATGCAACGTAGCCGGGGATCAAAGCGACACGATGAGCTTTAGCAGATCCGCAGACCTTATTGGACGGACCTTCGGCTATAATTGAATTTGTGGAGAAACAGACAAATATGACGTTCTGAATGTGATACACGCCATACGGCGGGCACTCTCTCGTTTTATGTTCTATGATTACTACATAAATTAAGGGGTATTGAAATAAAACATAAGTTAGCTTCTTTTGACAGGTCCGATGGTCGAGTGGTCAGAGACCCTGGTCAGAAAACCAAGGGTCGCGGGTTCGAATCCCGCTAGGGGCAAATGTTTCATGTAATGAAGATGAACATTTGTACTAGAGTGATAAATGTTTATAAAACGTATTTAAGTATGTCTATCCGTTCACCTAGTATCTACAGCACAACCATATGGGGTTAGTTTGGAATTAGGGAATTGGTGTTAGTTTGGATAATTTATTTATTTATTTTTTTATAACTAGCAGCGCGCCGCGGTTTCACCCGCGTACTTCCCGTTCCCGTGGAAATATGGGGATAAAATATAGCCTATGTTACTCCCTGATAAACTAGCTTTATATTGGTGAAATAATTTTTAAACAGGTCCGGTAGTTTCGGAGCCAATTCAATACAAACAAACAAGCAATCAAATCTTTCCTCTTTGCAATATTAGTATGATGTTGCGTTGCGTTGAAATAAGAGCGGTGGTAGCTCAATGGTAAGGACACGCGCCTCTTAACCGAGGAGTGCGGGTTCAAACCCGGCACGTACCTCTGGATTTTTCAAATCTATGTACGTATTTATACCACTAGCTCGACGGTGAGGGAAAACATCGTGATGAAACCTGCAAATTCAAATAACTTTGGATTTGTAACCATGATCCAAAAATTGTCTGGTTCCCCTATCTTAGGGTTACGAAGATCAGATCGGCAGTCGCTTCAATGTAATTACCAGACTCGCTACATCCTGGATCATGGTCTAAGCGGACCCCGTCTAAGCACGGGACATAACGCTAGGAAGATGATGAAGGAACGGAGAAATGCGGATGCCTTTGCTAGTAAAATATGACAGAAAATCAAGCAAAGTCGAATATCTGATGTCAGCAAAGGCTTAGTCCTGAGTCAATCAATACAGCTACTATATGGCTTGCCACCACACGAATTGTGAAAAACGGGCAATGAAACGTATTTCACATACGTAGCGTCCGCTCCATGTTGGTCTAGGACTCGAAAATAATGAATCAACTGTGTTCCTTGCCTAATATGTCGTATAAGGTGACTAATGGTGTAATAAGTGTTGGGTTTGCGATTATGTAGGCGACGAACTTTTCACAATTTTCCATCTTAACCAAACTCGATTTTAGGCTCAATGTGGTTTAAGGATCTCATTGCTTCTTGGACTGTCTACCCGTGATGATGATGCGTGATAGTATATATCTACGTGTAGTGTTTGTAAGAATTGATTAACTAAAGAACAGTGCGGTTCCAGCCAAAGCCAGCCTTATTAATCAGCCCACTTAGTCCCCGATAACATCTGTTCATTAGGTCCGGAGAGGCCTTGCTAATGCAGCCGCGTAGCGCGCCATCTTGCCGGACGTGACTTTGGTACCTAAATAATACGGAGGTGCGCCGCGTAGGCGGCGGGCTAGCCACTTGTCACTACTTTTTCACAATTTTCCATCTAACCCAGCCCATTGTCCCGTGTTGGTCTGGACTTATAAAGAAAGTGCCAACTGTGTTTCTTGCCTAGCATGTCGTAAAAGGCGACTAATGGTGTATCGGGTTTTGCGTATGTGATTGTGTAGACGACAAGCTAGCCATTTGTCACTACTTTTTCACAATTTTCCATCTAACCCAGCCCAGTTTTATTCTTGACTGTATGTGGTTTAGGGGGCCTGCTGTCCCTTTGACTCTGCTTAGTCCTTCGGGGATTATGGGCGTGATGTTATGTATGTATGTATGTATGCAAACCGTTCTCTCTCAACACCTATACTAATGACTATACTATAATATTCTCAGTTCCTGTGGTTCCTTAGTACTGTCTGGTGACCAAAATGGAACCTATCCCATGTTGGTCTTGGATTTGGGAGCAAGAATGCACCAACAATAGACACATTCATTACCTTGCACGTCGAAAAGGCGACTAATGGTGTAATGGTTTCTGAATGTGTAGGCGACGAGCTGTCTAACCAATTTTGAACAATTTTCAAATTTTCTAACTAAATTTAATTTTTGGCTAAAAATGGTTAAAGGCTCTTTTGACTTTGCCTAGATACCACAAGAAACTACATACATAATGTCACGCCTTTTTCCCATGGGGGTAGTCAGAGATCACGTACTTCCATTTGCTACGATCCTGACATACACCTTTCGCTTCTTCTACATTCATAAGTCTTTTCATACACGCTCGTCGGTTAAGGGTGCTGTTTACCTGACCTTTTGTTAATACATTACCAATCTGGTCATGGAAAGTCCGTCTAGGTCTTCCCCTCCCGACAGCTCCATTTTCACTTGCGTTATATATCTCTTTCGTCAATCTTCTTTCATCCATTCTCTCAACATGCCCAAACCATCCAAGCATGCCTTTTTCAATCTTAGTCACTACATCTTCTTTCACTCCACATCGTTCTCTTATTTCTCAAGAAACTACCTTCAAGGAAATAGACATGATTGTATATATGTCAGTATATGATTATCTCCATCAGGTACTATTCTCGATGCCGAAGATTACTGAACTGATAATCAACAATTATAGACCATTTACGTCAACGCCCGACTAATGGGTTTATCGGTGAAAGCATTTACAGTACAAACGTACTGCCTGAGATGATAGATGGATATGTAGCTAAGAACGTTGCATGTGAAAGTAGACTTATTAGAGGTGATCTCAGAACCTTGAGCCACTTAAACCCCTCAGGAATCCGCTCCTGTTGCATGGAAAAATGCAGTGTAGGTATGTGTATTGAGGTCAGTTTATGTCGAGGTTTAATGATGTCATTTATAGACATCTCCTCAACAAGCTACCGTTAGTTTTATTAAGCTTTAAGTAAGGCAGCTAATCAGAAGAAACCTTGGTCTCCAAGCACTATATATAAAGTATTGGAGGACTGCTACTTTCACTTTCGATACAAACATATCTCGTGACAGTCTGGTGCTTTGTCAAGAATTAAACGACATGTTTCTGGAATTTGATATGTTGATAGTGGACCAATCGTTTAGGCTTTATTAAATAAAAAGGAAAGTTATGAAATTACAGAAATGGAAATGCTTTAAGATCGTATGGCGAAATTGCGGAAATTGCGAGTTGCGAGAATGACGAGTCGCGTTCATGTCGAGTTGCGCTAGCGTGACGACTATTGGTTCATGACGACTCGCTACTAATCCTTACAATTTTATTAATTTTTCTAGTAGCCAACTAATAACAGTTATAATTAAAAATATAAATAAAAAATAAAAATAATTTATTGAGCCGTAAGTTGTTACATTAGAAAGAACACAATATGCATGTATAACTCTTCCAAAAATTAATAGTAACTTCTAACTAATTAATTTTCAAGACTCAACATAACGACAATGGGTCATATCATTATAATTAAGAAAAAGATATACCTAACTTCCATGTAAGTAGTTTTAAATAATGTTTAGTTAGGATGTATATTGTGGAATTCTGCAAAGGCTTCTTAGCCATACCTTTTCTTTAAATTAGAAACAAAATACTTTGATTACAGATTAAAGTCAACCCTGTGATAAAAAAATACTGATACAGAGATCAGTATCTCCAACTAACAAACGATACCTAATCATCTCCCGAGCGATAAGAGAACTAACTAACGGGGGTAAACTACAAAACAATTAACCCCCCCAACCCTTCGTAGTCGAGTAAATCCCACTCACGGGGCCTTTGTTGTGCGAACTAACGAAGCCGTTATCTGTTACTCGACTGTGCCGGGAATCGAAGCGGCGACCTATTGATTAGACGGCTTAGGCCCCATTGTGCGTTATAATTGAATACTACACGAGGTTTAGCCTTTAGCTTTAATCTATGCCGACGTAGAGATGACTGGCTGGCGACGTAGACATGATGACTAGCTCGATGGCGGATTCGGTAGTGACCCTGCCCCATGCGCCAAGAGTTGTGGGTTCGATCCCCACCCAGCACCAACATTCGTATAATTAATACTTGTGTTTGTGTGTCTGAGTGTTAATATTGAATATTTAAGTATATATTTGTTATACCACTCTTGATTCTGATATTCGTAACACAAGTGCTTAAGTTACTTACCTCGGAGTCAAAACAATGTATGTGATGTAGCCTACAAAAAAAAAAAAAAGAGATAAGCAAGGCTTGGTTTGACTTGTAGATATTTTAAGGTTAAAAATTGTCCCATATAAAATAGATTCTAAGGTTAAAACAATGTTCTTCAAATTTAATGTAGAATTCCATTTCAGAGGTGTTGATTTTTAATCAATGACATATCTTTTGTAATAATATATGAAACATTTTTTTTTGAGAGGATGTCGGTAGTTAGCTGAAAGCCTTTACCTACCGGGCTGGCGGGGGAGCGGGAAACTCTCACCCCTAAAATATGAAACAAATGAACATCATCTTAATATCTAAAGTTTGTACATAGTATATTATTACTCTGTGCTAAAGTAAAGATGCAAATGTATAACAATATCGTAAAGTTGATAAACACTTTTGTTTATTTGTCTGACCGCGTTTAACTGAGAAACTACCTATCTGTTTTGAAAAATAGTTTTATATTAGTTAGTTTATTAACACAGAAAAGTTATAAGCTGTCTATACTAATATTATAACGCTAAAGAGTCTGTTTGTTTGTTTGTTTCAACGCGCTAATCTGAGAAACTACTGGACCGATTTGAAAAATTCTTTCTGTGTTAGATAGCCCATTTATCGAGGAAGGCTATAGGCTATATAACACTAACCATAAACGCGGGAGAAACCGCAGGCACAGCTAGTAAATATATATACACGGACACGTACAAATTAATATAATATCCTGACTGCTTACAGAACAGGGTCCAGTGTAATCATCTAGCCGGACGGACTAAAATAGCATTCGCCCTTTACGAAGGATGGCACCATTAGCGAGGTGGGTTGTCGCCTTCAAATTCGCCTCTCTGGCCTGCAGATAGAGTTTAGAGTTCGTTCGAAAATATTGGTGGCTGATAGCGATAGATATAAGAATAGGTTAGAAGCTCCGAAAGCTCAATCAAAACATAACATGACATAACATAACATAACATCACGCCCATAATCCCCAAAGGGGTAGGCAGAGTCAAAGGGGCAGCAGGCCCAGTCAATTGGCTAACTTTTGTTTTCTTTGCAGGGTTTTTTTTAAACTCGGTTTTCATTTTTGTTAATTATATATAGCTAGCTGAGCTGACCCGGCGCACTTCGTAACGCCCCGTTCTCGGATTTTCAATACCGATTTTTTTTTCGATGCAACTTTTTTATTGTTTTCTTTCATAAGAACCTTTACCTGATAATAACAAACACAACTAAAAAAAATTTTGTGAAATCGATCAATCCAAAATATGATAAAAGTATTCTGATTAACTTTTTTAATCTATAGGTACTAATATTAGAAAGTGGAAATATTTGTATGATTGTAACGAGTAAACTCAAACACTACTGAGCCAATTTAAAAAAAATATTTTACGATTACAATGCTACATTATCCCTGAGTGACTATATTTATCCCAAAACGTTTTTATGTTATATGTCCACCTGTGCGAGGTCAGGACGTGCCGCGATGCTTTACAATTCAAAAGTGTCTGTCTCCAATACCCAACTAAATACACATAACCGAAGATATTCCGGCCTTTTGATAGCCTTCTTATACAACCAGATAAACATCGCAACAAGTTAAGAACCTTCTCTTATGACGGTGAAGCCATTCGGAGTGCCGCACGTACTTGGCACGACGCTGGCTATGGGTGAAGGGCGCTAAAATGAGTGAGCCGGCTAAATTGGCAGCTTTCTAACGCATCTGCTTAGCGCCATATTAGAATACACTCGTCACGATTTAAAAGGTAGATTTTTGTCAGACATTTAAGTATATATTTGTAATACCACTGTTGCTTCTGATATCCGTAACACAAGTGCTTAAGCTACTTACCTCGGAGTCAGATCAATGTATGTGAAGTAGTCGGATATTTATTTATTGGTAGTCGTATGTTGATGTGGAACTTAAAAAGCACTGGGTCCAGCGGGTCAGGGTCGGGGTGCCCTGACTCGCACTTAACAGACCCACCCGTCTGGGGAGACGGCTGTACGCATCCGGCCCTTAGCGAGGACACCCGCGGCGCCTCAGTGGGCGTGGATGATGCATCCCGGAGTTTTAGTGTGAGCGTCAAGATGACGGGATCAAGTCCCCAATTTGAAATATATCACATTAAAGTATTTGTGCTACATATGTACTATTTGTATCCCGAACTAGACATTTGTACCTCTAAAGGTAAAGGAAATATGTCAAGACCTCCCTGATCCCGTCAATTTGATGTCAAAGTGGCGCACCATCTAGCACTAAAGGCAGGTAGGTAATACCCGAAGACTTAGTACTAAATATGGAAATTATTACACTAAATTTTTAACACAATTGTAAGTGCCAAATTAAAGTTATGTGATTAAAACATTGGTCCCCGTGCGTGGGTATACCCCCCCTACCACCTTGTCCGGAGAGGGGATCTCCTGTTACAGAGGTCCTCATATCCTGGGAGTACCACATAACCACTTCGCCCCTCCGAGGCAAAGTGGTATGCGTAATGCATTTCTCCGGGTAAAAAAAAGGACTTAAAAAGCATGTTCCAACTGTGTCCTGTGCTATGTTGTAAAAGGCGACTAATAGGGTACTTGGTATGTTAATAATGTCCTCCTAACCGATATCGGTAACGGCGGCCAATCTCAACGAGCATTAGCCAACTACGCAGGAGATATTATAGTGCACAAGTGTGTGCGCTAACACAGGTGCACTCTCTATTCCTTCACTCTCATAGTCCGGCGAGACGGCAATTCGACATGACCGGAGAGAGGCTAGGCGCAGGACCAACGGCTTAACGTGCTTTCCTAGGCACGGGGGTGATTAAACCACCAACTTCCTGACTCCGGGCTGTTACTGAGTAATTTGGATATTGAAATACCCAGCCACAATAATTTGGCCCGACCCGGGATTTGAACCCGGGACCTCTTGGTCCTTAGGCGTCGCGTGCTACCACTAGACCAACGAGGCAATCAAAACTTGGTATGTTATTATGTAGGCGACGAGCTAGCGACTTGTCACTAGTATTCCACAATTTTCCATTTAATCCTACTTAATTCTATTTTTGGCTGAATGCGGTTTAACGAGCTTAACGCCCCTTAGTCTACTTATTCCTAAGGGGATTGCAGGAGTGATAATATATGTATGTAAGAAATCACCGTGTTTTCATTTTGACACAATTGCAATAAAAGCGTTGCCTTGTTCTTTAAGAAATACAAAAATAATAACATACATAACATGAAGCCCAAAGGGGTAAGCCTTAGGCCCCTTCAACCACATTGAGCCAAAAATAAAACAGGGCTGGGTTAGATGGAAAATTATAAAAAAGTAATGGCAAGTGGCTAGCTCGTCGTCTACACAATCACATACCCAAAACCCCATATACCATTAGTCGCCTTTTACGACATGCTAGGCAAGAAACACAGTTGGCACATTCTTTTTAAGTCCCAGACCAGAAATAACACATTACTGGGAAATACAGTTGTAATCGTATTTCCTATCGTCTTGATCGCCACGATGAAGTCATTTGCGCAACAAGACGTTTACCGGCAGTTACTGTACTTGCAACAGTAAAAATGAGAAACCAGCAGCTTTGAAGTGTATGCCAAGATGCGTCTGGCGCGGACTTCAAAGCTGACGCCTCTGGAGAGAGCGGTGCACAGCTACAACCCGTCTGGTCAGTCTTATTGCCCTATCGGGACAGTCTGTGACTGTTAAATATGTCATTGGATGAAGGTATCGGAACTGTGTCAATTGCGTCATCAGGCAAGTAAAGTACCGGAACTATTAAATGATGTATAGCAGTTTTATATAAAAAAAAAATCTTCATATCTATGGAAAAATGTGCCATTTCTCATTAGTTTTTATCCGTGGTTTGAATGTACATAGTACAGTCTGACATAGAAAGCTTTTACGCGCGTCTCTTTAATATCACAAAAAAAAAATCATAGCCATCCAAAGGAGAAAGAAAGCCTCCAAGGAGTGAAACGTCGACTTTATTTTAATTTGGATTTTTGATATAATATTTATATCAGAGTACTTCTGCATAGACTACTATTAAATCATAAGAATCTCTGAAAATTTTAAATTGTACAAAACGAGAAATTACTTTTAATTTAAACAATTATATATAAGCATGGACTAGTAAAAAAATAAGGACTCCGCGCCACTAACTAGACGTTGAAGCTCCTCAGGTGCTCCAACTTGACACGCAACTTACGTCACACATTGACATAATAAGTGCTCCAATTGACAGATATCCGATATATAGTATCCCTAAGTATCACTCAAACATGCATAAACGTGACTTCACGCTATTGTATGGCAGCGTGGAGTTCTACTTTTATTACTAGTCCGTGTATATAAGTCGTCTACGATATTCCATTTACCTTTAAACCTAACATATATGCAAAGTGGCATACCTATATATAAGCCTTAATATCATTAACGAAATATGTGTATAAAAGTTAGTTATATGTATTGTACTGTCTGTATCTTTAATTTTGTATCTGTTTCTCGTGCAATAAAGATTATCTATCTATCTATCTATATGTACACATACTAAACGATTGGTTTAGTATCATTTAGTAGCCATGCCTCCACAAATCGATAGTGCTTCCACAATCGGCGTTTTAATCAGCGTAAACCGACGGACATATATCGTATTGACTTGCAATAAAAACGTAGCCAGTTCAAACATTCACTCCATCTTCTGTGTAATCAAACTCGCCAACATATTTGGTGCGAAAGCGATATTCGAGCCGACGTTTACTAGAGAAATTATTTCAATGTTCCGTCAGGCCCCTGTTGATAGTTCAGCCCTGATATCACTTTATAGTTGCGTATATCACAGCTCATATTATTGCCAAATCGATGTCGTTAACAACACAACTTCATTACGCGCGTGAGCTTCCATAAACTAGGGATGACAACCGTCCTGTTTTCCCAGGACATGTCCTAGTTTTTGCAGGGTCCTGGGGTGTCCTGGATAGTTTTTGAGCAGCGTTCTGAGTTTTTAAAGCTCATTGATGGTCGTGTATTTTAATATTCGCGCGCCACATTTACTTTTTATGCGTTATCATGTATTTTCACTACATATTAATTTAACTATTGCAACTGTATTACCTACCGCGTCCTGTTTTTAAATTTAATTGGCCTGGTTTTTCCAACTTCAAATCCTAGTTTTTTAAATTCGGGGTTGGCAACCCTACCATTAACTATAATTCACATAGGAGAATTCGAGGCATTTATGCGTATGAGTACTCCGAAGATGACTCACGGTTGACCGGCTAATCGCTGGATAGATGAGCTTTGAGTCGCACAGATTTAAACATGACTTGTAGTATTGTGCAAATCAGAATGTTTATAAAGTATCTTACTTATATTTCCAGGGAAATTCGTAGAAACCGCTTCGAATATTTGTCAAGATTGCTTCAATCGTTAATTTATGGTTTTTAAGTTCAACATTCATTAACTATGTATGTTACAGAGCTATAAGATGTCAGGTCAACAACCCATTTCCATGGAAAATCAATTGCGCGTAGCTCGGGTCATGCACTCAGTGTGCCTGGATTTTAAACTGAAAATGGAGCAATTGGAGTTGCTAGTCTTTCAACACCCGCAAAGGCTGAATATCAAGACTTTTAACATATATACAGCTATATATAGGAATATAATTGAATAAATTAAATACTGGCAAAATGTTCTCCTTACACATTATGTTCCGAAACATATGTTTTAGTGTAAGGCTGCTGTGCTGAAATGCTTGTGTCTTAATTATTTTGTTTTTTAAATGTGTTTTTGTCGAATTCACGTAGGTACTTATAACTTACGTTTATTCGTCAAATTATTTCATTGGTATAAACAATTGTAATAAATAAATCCTCAATTAAATTTAAACGGCGACGTAGGTAATTATTGTTCTGCAGTAACTCGGTCTATGTTCATTAATTATAAATTAACAGTTGATATTTTTTTCTCGATCTTGGTGTATTAATTAATAAAATAAAACTGTTATTCAGAGCAGATAACTCATTATTGGCGATGAGTGCATTGTCTACATTTGACTGTACTTTCAATGAAGGCTCCCTAGACATATGTTTGACATAAAAGGAAAAAAATGTGCGTAATAAATACAAAATTAAAGCTTATACTTACATAGGGTTGTCTGTAGGTTCAATAAAATCAATTAGATACAACTTTTTCACACACACACCACAAATGACACACAACAACGAATTTGAACAATCTATCACTGGCGGTTGATTATGTCCCAGCGAAGGGCGGCGGCATGGCTGGTCACGCGCGGCGCGCACCGCACATCGCTCCACGGTGATGATTCCCGTTCGAATTCGGAACACGCCTTGATTTTCTGTTTTTTGTTGTATTTTTGTGAGGAGCAAAGGTTTTGATGGCTCGCGGAGAATGGGCGTTCTCAAAGCGTCGGCGCGCGCACCCGGCCCCGGTCGGCCTGCGCGCCCGAACGCGCCAACTTCACGCGGCTCGACTGACCTAATTTTAGTGATGAATTATTTTGAAAATGGCAACGCACTCGGTGCACGCACCTACGATATTATTAGTGCAGGTGAGATGCAGTCCCACTGGTGTGTAGATGGAGGAAGTGGAAAATGGCCTGTTTGGCTTTTCCGCGGTTTTCTAGAAGGACGCAGTTTGAAAACGCGTTTCCCATTAAAATTGCTTTTATGGGTTCGTCACCGTTATCTCACTCAGTCGTGTTCCCCAATGATTCGATGTTGTGAACTTATTATGGCATATTGTTTGTTTTGGTTGATGTAAAATAGTTTAATGGTATTTTATTTAAAGTTTGTTACGTCAATTTTATAAATGAAAAGAAAAATAAATGTTAAACAAACGTTACATAATTCTTCATAATTTTAATTGCATGCGTTTTTTTAAGGAAGTAAATGTACTTATTTAACGGCAAATAGACAGGTATCATTATTAGATATTTAACATAAATATTACTTACTTCTATGCATTTTTTTAAATACACTATGAAAATACAAAAATCGTGATTAGTGCCCGTCAAACACTCTACTAGTAATGAAGTATACAAAAGGTACTCTACAATATTCTAGCTGGTTCTACAGATGAAAAATATATCCCGACACTGCATCTTATATGGCAATATTTGGGTGAATACCGCATGGACAGACTTTGTTCTAACATAAGACATAAGACGACCAGGGAATTTACTGATCCGTGAAATTGAACAACTGTTCGCGCGTTCGGCCAGGAGTATACCAGGACATTATATTTTTCCCCGACATGAAGGAAAGTAGAGCTTAGAGAGGATTATGATCTTACTAGCTTCTGCCCGCGGCCTCGCTCGCGTGGTACATCGATGAAACATAGCCTATATGTTATTCAGGTGTATGAGCTATATTATTCTAAAGTTTCATTAAAATCCATTCAGTAGTTTTTTTGCGAAAGAGTAACAAACATCCATCCATACATACAAACACACATATCCATACATACATACAGCTGGTATGATATTTCGGTTACTAAAACCTATATTTTTGGCTAATTATAAGTTCAACATCAATCTTCATTTGACATAAATAAGAGGTATGATATACCTAGCTATATTACAGACGCTTGCAATGGGAAGACTCGAAAACATCCCAATTGGGACGTTTTGTGTTTGTATGTGACATAAGCTACATTTGTTTATACATATTCACGCTTGATGTAATACGAGAAACGCTTGTGAGTTTATGTTTTACTGGGTCCGGAACATTTTTTCGATTGAAATTCAAATGCAAGCGTATGACACAACTATGTATAATAAAATGTTGTTCCTGCCCGTTGGATGTGGCGTAATGAAAATCGTTTGGTTCACAATCAGGTCGCGGGAACTTCGGAATGTTCTGAATAATGGATGCAGCCCCCTCCTCGATCAGATGACAGACCGCATCTCACAAACATGCAATTCAGACACCGTTTTCAAATGCAGCGGCTAGGAATAACGAGATTAATAAAATTCAGGGTTCTTCCGAGTGAAGAATTTTGGACGTAAACTTCAATAGTTTCAAGAAAAAGTAAATTTGTTATACGTTTAGAAGCAGAGTGTATGAGGTTTGATAAAATGATTGAATTTTTCGTCTTAATTGACATTATCGGATGTTAATCTATAACTTTTATTACATACATAACGTCACGCCCATAATCTTTGAATAGGTAGGCAGAGTCAAAGGGCAGCAGGCCCGATTAATAGACATTCAGAAAAAATTGTGAAAAAGTAGTGCCGAGTGGCTAACTCGTCGCCTACACAATCACGTACCCAAATACACCATTGGTCGCCTTTTACGACATGCTAGGTAATAAACAGCTTTGGCACATACTTTTTCAATCCCAGACCAACATGGCACTTCTATTACTTACAATTAATAACAATGATTAATTTGTAATTTTATCATTGTAAACCAAAGAACATTTTTTTTACATGAGCAATGTAACATGCTCCATGATCTGAACTGATTGTCTAAAATTCTTACCTTCCAAAGCCAAGATTAGGAATTTAATGTGATTCAAAAGTCAATTTAAAGCAAGTTTTAGTAGATACACAATTAAAATTCCACCCAACCATGAATAGTAGCCTTAAGAGAACAAAAAAGTTTACTGAAAACATTTCAGCATTGTTTCGTGCTGGGCCCGTAATCTGGGGCGTAAACTCATTCTGCTTCGCAAATACCTATTGCGACCGCTCCGAGCCTTATTTACTGGCTTGTTTACGTTACAATCATAAAGAATACATCCCCAATGGTCCCCTTTCAACTAACCCGGATCAAGTATAGTTCTGGGTCATATTTTTCAAAGAAAACTTTTAGATATTTTATTTAACAGCATATAAAAGCTTGCTTGTTGTTATGTGGACGAAGACATTATAACTACGGTGATATAGTATGCTTTGTATTCCATTATCTAATAGTATTATGCGGCGTTATTTCTGCGACCTGGCCGTTAGAATTATGAATGTTAAAGAAGCGACTGAGGTGTGTAAGAACCGCGTCATATAGCCCTAGGTTCACTCTATCTACCCTGCCAGGGAATTGGCATGAAGTTAGTTTAGATTTTGATTAGAAGTTAGACTATCAAGCAGAGATTCCTTTGGGGTTGCTGCGATGTCGCAGTAGGCGTAGAGGATGCATCCCAGAGTTTGATAATGAAGCGACTGCCAATCTGATCTTCATAACACTTTCATAGAATTTGAAACCAGAGAATTTGAGACCAGGAAACCAGATTACTTGAATCATGGTTACAAATCCGATTATTTGAATGAGCAGATTTCATTACGATGTTACTCTCACCGGCGAGCTAGTTGCGACACGTTATAGATTTGAAAAATCCAGTAGGTACGTACCCGTCTTTGAACCTGGACTCCTCGAATATGAGGCGAATTTTCCTGCCACCGATTCCACTCTGTTTTATTCGTATGTAATAACTTTAGTTTGCAAGCGCCTATCGTCACGTACCGGTTTGAAATATTATACCGGCAGCTAGACAACGCCTGCCCCTAGGGTCACCACACGCCAGCGTAGCGGCGTCGCTACGCGCTACGCCGTAGCCGCGCTACGAGCGCTTCTGCGGATACCATACCTTCATTTTCGACGTTCGAATTCCATATTACCCTTGACGGATTGTTATGAAATTAGCCACGCATATTTTATTAATAGCATATGAAGTATTTTATACACATACACGACCACGTCCGCAATCCCCGAATGGTTGGGAAAAAAGAATAAATTTAATAAACGATAACAAAATATAATGTCATAATTTAATTCGTTTATGTAGGTATATATAAATATATGTGTATAACGCCTATGAATAGATTGGACGGCAGATATGAATAAAAAGAGATTTCAACAGATTCCTAAATAAAGTTTCATGTGTACATTTTTATACGTTTGCATTAAATATTTGTTTTCCACAGCTTCCAACCTACAGTTAATTGTATCTAAACCTCACAACCCTCGCTAAAGCTCCGACCATACTCATTGTTTATATAGTTTAGTTATGTCAATAGGATCATTACTAAACTGGTAGCAATGCTAAATGTAGACAAACTCTCCAACCCATAGGTGCATCATTTATTTATCTATGAAGACAAATTCTATGAAGAAAAATTCTGATATCCGTAACACAAGTGCTTAATCTACTTATCTCGGAGTCAGATCAATGTATGTGATGTTTCCCGATATATAATTAAAAAACAATTAAATGTCTGTTTTGAAACAGAACATTCTTTAACAGCTTAAAGGAATAACTTAGGCCACTTTATTTAAAAAATAAAAAAAATATTTTGCCAGAAATTATATTTTTGTTCAAATCGCATCAGATGAGATCGCAGCTTACAATAGCTTGTCTTAAATATGCTGTATTTATTCAGCAAAATACGTTTATTTGTCTCGTTTCTTACTAAATCTAGGGTTTAACTGAAATAATGACATGATTGTCGAATTTGGAATATTTCCCAATGTTTTTCATACAATTCACTTTCATTACGAGTGAAACGTCAGGAGCACAAATAATCTAATCGTTCTAAGTAAAATAATAGACAACTCTGCCGCGCCACATATCTGCGTAGAGACGTCGGTAGCGTCCGATAACGTCACTCTACGTCACGGCGCACTATAACTTTTGTCGCGCCACAATAGAGCTGCTCTACCGTCTCTACATCAGCTCTACAGCACACATCTCCGACAGTATTTCAATTGGGGCCCGGGACCATTCACAGAAAGTTAAATGTAGCTAATATGAAAGGTAGAGTTCTTTAAAAGGAATGAAATATACCTACTTCAAGTATGTAATCGCGTCTGCTCTTTAATATCAGACTGCTCTCTTCTTTTTCATTAGTTTATTGGTAGCAAGCACCGCCTAAAGCCAAAGGTTTTGGAAACAAATCCCGGGCCAACCAAACATTTGTGCCTGGGCGTTTATTTGATTTGTCAGTGCCAAAGCAAAATCAGGAAGTTTGGCGATTTCTTACCTTACGTACCTCGGAAAGCCGGTTAAGCCATTGGTTCTGAGCTCTCAAAAATCACTTGTGATCCCACCGATGTTATATATATTTAAATCTTGGTGTGAATATTTTAATCATTCCGCCTACGACTTCTTAAACTACACGAGCGAAGTCGTTGGCGGGAATCTAGTCAGCGACAAGTCGTCGGCTATGAGTCGCCTCGCTCCGTCAGCAGCGTGTCGCTAACACAGATAATTATCATCTCGACACGGCTCATCACTCACGTCTATTAATACTTCCGACATTTCTCTTTTTATTATACTGCAACACAAACTTCTTCGACCTTATTCCTAAGATATCAAGGCTGAGAATCATCAGCGTTTGTTATAGTTGTAAAATGTTATTCAAGTTTGTTTTAGACAGCTACGTATAATTAAAACTTCAATGTTTGGGAAACACGTAAATATTTCTTTACAAACAATCTTGACTGATATTTCCTATGGAGTAGAAGTAAAATAAACGCGTTAGACATTTATAGGTCGACATTAATTCAATTAAATCGATGGATTTTACAAAAATACTTTATGATTCGTGCAGCTTTTGAAATAAATGATAACACGTTCGTATGTAGGTATATGATACAACAAAGAGACAGTAGGCATGTGGACTATTTTTTTTAATTGATTTCGTTTCATAAATAGTCCCTAGATTTAATGAAAAATTTCGCCATATTTCAATAAAAAAATACGTGATTAAAATAAGTTTTTAGAATTCCCGCCAAAACGCTCCAAACTGTCACGTGACTATAATTACGTCAGAGACCGATAACCAATCTCGCATTCTGTCAAAGTTAACCTGATCTTGAGTGAGTTCTTACGAATATGTCAGCTTGTTTACCGGTCAGTGACGTCATAGCGCTTTGATAGCGTTCGCAGTAACGTGATGATGGGTTAAATACCCATTATCACGTGACTGCAAATGCAATATAAATTAATTATAAAAATATTGTTAAAATTTTATTATAGGTTTTTATTAAAATACTATCTTTAATGTGTAAAACATAACTTTATACGAATTGGTAACATGTGACAACATCCCTACCTTTCATTCTGTACTCGAATTGTCATTTACATGTGGCATTATAATTATTAAAATTACACTTTGAAGCAATTGTGCACACTGCTAGTATTCTAATGACTAGCATTTATTACCATCATATGTTCCACTCTGCCATTCACTGCGCCGCTATAGGAACTCTGTCGATTTATTTTATAATTAATATTAACCACAGAAAACTGTGTTTATTTATTTGTGAAATTACAAAAAAAAATGCCTAATACCTAGTCACGCATCCTCGCACATCTCTAGTAGAAACGCAACTTTAAACTACTTTTCGAATAATTATTCCATTGCAATCCGCAAAATATAAAGTGTATAAGTACTTTTTGAAACTTCATGAATCCTTAATCACTTAAAATGAACTGCCTCTTCTCTTTACGACATAACCTACAAAGTCACCATATAACCCGTGGCATATAACATCCCCATAGCAACTACATAAACGATCCGGAAACCAGGGAAGCCGCCATCTTCAGAATTATGACAACCGTAAAAATATATAGCCCGGAGAACATTAAAACAGTAGGTATGTACTCCGGGAGAGCGGCGGAGTCGGGCGGCACGCGCCCGCGGTCCGACACACAAATACTTTACGAGCGTGCTTCAACACCAGATAGTTTATAAGTATATTACAACAAACAAGATTCACTCTCATTATATTCATATTCACCTGTATTATGATTGAAATTAAAGCAACGTTCTTTTTTTCGTAATTGGGATGTTGACACAATTTATATTTAATTTTGAAATATCAATTCTGAAAAAGAAAATCATAGTATGCTATTAAGCCTAATTGATTTTTAATCATATTGAGTCTAAGATTTTTTATTTTACAAAAACTGCTTAATATTAAGTCAGTTGACTATACAAACTAGTTACGTCACACGTTGACAAGCCCATACAAAATCTATGAAGTGATTTCGTTTTGACAGCACTTAAAAAGTATCTCAATTGACTAGCCAATTGAGATACTTTTTAAGTGCTAAAAACAACATTAAACATGTCTACATACATAAAAAACATCACGCCTGAAATCGCTGAAAGGTTAAACCACGTTCAGCCAAAAGTAAAATTGAGTTGCATGGAAAATGTGAAAAATTTGTGACAAATTATTCGTCGCCAACATATTTACAAACCTAACAACCAATACACTATTATTCGCATTTTACGATATGCTGACCGAGGAACATATTTACATTTTCTTTCTTTAGTTCCAAAGCAACAAAAAAAATCTCTATTCTGAAAGAAATAATTCAGCATTACTTTCTCTGACGTAAAACGAATATTTTAACTTAACTTCAAAATTAATAAAGAACCCACTGTATAGTCGTGGGTTGCAGTTAAACGGTAGCTTTAGAAATCGTGATATGACGAAGATTACTATCTTTATACTGACGAGTCTTTTCATAACGGAGTCCTGCAAGTTTTCCCGCAGAGAGCACCGCGAAAGGTTATACGTGGGCGCTTAGTTGCCGGGCGTAACTTAATATATCTCCGCGAATTCGTCCAGCGAGTGTTGTTCCACTTCGCGGCTCTGGGTCAAGTTTGGGAACGGCCATTACAGCTTATAACTGTATGGACCTACTAGGGGCACATTCATAAGACTAGCTTTCGAGGTATTGACACAATTTAAACATGAATATGATGATCACAATTCTACAAAGTTGCTTATTAGGTTTCGTTGTAGTTAAATAAATGTACTTATGTTATAGATAGATAGGCAGAGTCAAAGGGACAGCAAGCCCCTTTAGCTACATTCAGCCAAAAATAAAACTGCGCTGGGTTAGATGGAAACAGATATTTTTGGTTTCATAAATAGTTTCTTTACTTTTTGCCACCGATTATATAGTTTAGTTTGTAAAAAATCAGAATACGTGACAGATTTACCTACCAAAATTTAATTTATGCCCATCAATCCAGGCCCGAACAGTCTTATCAGCATAATTCAAGATTGACGTTGATTAATGGGACAAATCTCGACACTAATGTGGACGTATTCAGAATTATATAACGCCGTGTGCTCTTAAGAAGCCTTGGCCTTAAATTTGAAATTCCATAATGTATTTTCCTGATGCAAGAACAAACGTATTATCATTTTATCTTACAAGTTAAAGTAGGATGAGAGAGCTATCAATCAACTCGGTTTTACGTAAAGATCAAATTCGTAATTGCTAACAATCAGCAGTTCTTCAAGGAGGGTAACATATTCACCTTATACTACCTATGCCTTGATATTTATAACACCCTTTATGAAGAGTATTAATCTTCTGAACAAAGCGTTCAGGTTTCTCTATTCCCGAACGTTTTAAGACTTAAAAACATGACCTTATCGTAAACAGATACATTTACTGTTCACCTGTTCACATTAGATAACTGCTATAAGCTAATAGCTATAAGAAATGTGGTCAAATATTTTATTACCTAAGTATCAGAGCATATAAAAAGTATCCAAGTATATTCCAAAATTCAATTAATTAAATAAATTATTTTGATGGACAGCAATCCCTAGCTCCACCCCTTCCCCTACCATACCCCTTTGGGAATTATAGGCGTGGTGTTATAAAATAAATAAAAGAAACATAGGAAATAATGACTGGTCGATGGCGCATTCGGTAATGACCCTGCCCCATGCGCCAAGAGTTGTGGGTTCGATCTCCACCCAGGACAAACATTCGCATGATGAAATGTGTTTGTTCTGTGTCTGGGTGTTAATATCCAATATTTAAGTATATATTTGTAATACCACTGTTGATTCTGATATCCGTAACACAAGTGCTTAAGGTACTTATCTCGGAGTTAGATCAATGTATGTTATGTCGTTGGATATTTATTTTTATATTTATATTTAATTAATGGATGTAAGCTTAAATGTATGGAATCGTATCATGACGAGCGATAAACTTACGTTTTAAAGCTTTTCATCTGTACAGTCGCTGTAAAGTAATATAATGGGCATGCATAGTGTAGATCCAAAATTAGGATAAAAAGTTAGTCACTTGAACTTAACATTAATATTTACGTCCAAACTTTTAAAGTCTCAAAGTACCCCCTAAAATGTCTATATATTTATTTGACTCACCGTTTCACGTCGACATGCCAGAAGCTCTCAGCGGAAATTCCACTGACAATTGTCACCACCGCCTCACCACACCAGCATCTCCAAACATTTCGCGATCTCGCTATATGTCTACCGAATTTCCAGGAATTCTAGATTCTACAGCTCCATTCCATTGCAGCACACAAAATACTTTTTTAAACTAACGGTTTACATACGAAGACTTTGCCTCTCGAGATAAGTGAGTATGATTTTAATTTCGCTCTATGACGTTACGATATGAGAATTTGAATATTTGTATAGGTGATAATAATAAAATGTGATTCGTTTAGTCGATCGGAAGTGTTCGTTATAAATACGCGCGCGTGGCAGCGCGTGCGGCGCGCCGAGTGACTGCGCTAGTGACGCTTTGACATCTACTCTAGATATCGATATTTTCCAGACATCGACAGATTTAATATCGATTGTTTGTGAGCTTATTCAGATCTTTGGTAAATTTAATTAAATATATAAAAACAATGCCTACTCAGTTACTACAAAATACACTATTACACATTTTGCATTTGCCTTAACTGCATAATAACATCGCTTTCAGACAAGCAGTTAATGAGGATCCAATGCAAATCCGGTCGATATTTCGCAGCTAAGTAAATTACACTTATCTGCTCCCAAAAGCAGATTAGGTATTGCAATATTCCGCTCAGCAATTTGAGATTATAGGTGATTGGCCATCAGTTGCCAATTGTTTTCATAGACATACATAAACAGTCAAGCTGCGTTATCTATTAGATATATAGTGCAGTGCTATTTGATTATAATGCCTACAGCTATCATCGCCATTTTAGAGTACAGCAACTCCTAAAATCTTAGAATTTCGTGGACTCTAAAGGTACTTGTAGTAAAAACATATGTTAACAAACCCTTAAATTTAGATATCAAATTAATAATGAGTCTGCTTGACGTGAAAGTTTACGAACCGATGATCTACTAAACTAGATTTCTAAATGATGTGTGCTGACGCATATCGATATTTAGATTAGGACTAGTGATGTGCCCCACTAGTTCCAAAAGTTCTACGTATAGATGCTCGTGCGGTGCACGCCGCACTAAAGAAACGTTGTTCAGTAGGTACATTTAAATATACGCATTTACTACAACTAAAGCTATGTAACAGCGCCATTACTGTTTCAATTACAGCTTACTTGTTGCTGAACGGCAAATGGATTACGGGCACGCGAAGATAAAGATCAAATATAATTCATAATTAGAGTTTATGTAAACATTTTATTATGAACAACGTGGGGTGTGGGTGTGGAAGTGTGCAATTAAGCGTAAACGCTTATTAGCCGCGACATGAATTTCCATTTAATGTGAATAGCTTGCTCATGAATGGTGTTTGAATTAGAAATTATTTTTCTTATGATTAGTTTATGTTTTCGATTGAGTATTAATGTTGCCTGTTATTTATCCGTTCTAAAATATAAGCTTATTATTACGCTGTGTTCATTAAATATATAATAAATAAATAACTGACGACATCACATTAATTGATCTGACTCCGAGGTAAGTTAGCTTAAGCACTTGTGTTACGGATATCAGAATCAACAGTGGCATTACAAATATATACTTAAATATTCAATATTTACACACAGACACAGAACAAACACGAGCATTCATCTTACGAATGTTTGTCCAGGGTGCAGATCGAACCCACAACTCTTAGCGCATCGGGCAGGGTCAGTACCGAATGCGCCATCGAGCTAGTCATTATTTATAACAAACAACACATAAAAAACAGTAGAAAAGATAGTTATAAACCTAGGATTGAACTAATCTCAAGATTTAAAAAATCTAGCGAGCATAGAGATTCGAAATTAACTTTTATTTAATTAATAGCTGTGTCCCATGTTGGTCTGGGACTTGGCCCATGTTGATCTGGGACAAAAAAAAAAAGAATGTGCCAACTGTGGTTCTTGCCTAGCATGTCGTAAGAGGCGACTAATGGTTTACGGGCTTTTGGGTATGTGGCTGTGTAGGTGACGAGCTAGCCACTTATCACTGCTTTTTCACAATTTTCCATCTAACCCAGACCGGCTTTATTTTTGGCTGAATGTGGTTGAAGAGGCTTGCTGCCCCTTCGACTCTGCCTACCTTTTCGGGGATTATGGGTGTGATGTTATATATGTATGTATGTATGTATGTAATAGCTGTGTGCTTTATGGTTAATGTTTTATCCTTTATCCTCCCTCGTTAAGTTAACTATACAACACAATAGGTAATATTTTTTTAATTCGGACCAATAGTTCCTGAGATAAGCGCGTTTAACCAAACAAACACACTCTTCAGCTTTATATAGGTAGTATAGATAGATAGATAATAATAAACATACAGTAAAATAATTAAGAACCCCCTCCCTTTTCCGAAGTCGGTTCAATTCCATTTTTTCGTCTGATGCAAAAAATGGGATAAATCGCGATTCCGTACCCTATTAGCAGATCAAACGGGCCATAAGATTCTCTCACATAAGCCCGTTTGGGCAACTCGGTAGTTGCTACGGAGCTAAATATAAACCGGTTAAATATTCTCCTATTTCAGGCCCATCGTTTGCCATAAAACAATCTTTTGGGGCGTTGTGAGAGCGATGATTTTACTTTCAAATATCTGCTGACTTATCTCCTCATACAACTAGCTGAAGTTCGATTAGGTAATGGAATAATTTTTATCACAAGTCAAGAACTGTAACTGTAGATGAAGTCAGATAAATATTTTAAGAAAATGAATTTGCTTAAAAGATGACAACTTTACATTTTGATCGTCGAATTTATTGAATACCACACAAAAATCTTTGGTCGTCCAAGCAGAACTATTTGATAAATACTTCTTGTATTTGCTAACCTACTTAACTGGTTGTTTAGAAAACATCTCGAAATTTACTCATCGATTCAAACCGTTCCATCTGGCAGCCCGATCAAAATTTCTGTCCTGTCATCCAAGCACATTTTTACAGTCAAAATTTAAAGTTAAAAAAATACCCACAACCGCTTGCAACCGACGAAAATATTACAGGTAAGATGGGAATTGCTCAGAAAAACGTAGACTAGATAAGCGATTAGAAATTACAGTAGGTACGTTATGGAATTTGACCCAAATCCTGGAAGCCCTTGTCTTGGTTACTATACATTAGAAAACAATGTAGAATCGTGTAAGTGCCATCTATTAGGTTGATTTCACGGTTACAGTAAAAGAGGTCATTTATACGACATGACTGGACGCTTTTGGTTAGGTAGGCTACTGTTTCCAGGGTCGGAGAACGCAATGGTGAGGCCCTAGGAAAATGGATCCGGTGCGAGGCGCCATTTACCTGATCATCACCGCTTTACTGTTTCTGGGCCACGCCACAGGCTGCACGAGGAAGGTCTACATCGCTTGCCGACAACCGGCACCGTGCAGCAAGTGAATAAGGTCGGTTTTATTGTATTTTTGACATTTAGGATAACTCACTTGAGTACATAATATGCTTAAAATACCAGGACATAATTCCTAAGGATACTTATCAATAAGAAGGGTTGGAATTAATGCTTAACGCTGTGAATAAAAACTAACTAACTAAACTTCACGCCACTTCCCTAGCGGGGTAGGCAGAGAGAACCGAACGCCATATGGCACTGTGAACTAGAACTTGCTAAAGCAATTATTATGACCTTCAAATGTTTGTATTGATCTTAATCAACAAGACGAGACACAATGGCATAGCATTTGTAATAATAACATACTTAACTAGTAACCTTTAATGATGTAACGTTGGCGCCGTCCTTTATATTTTTTATATCGTCAATCAAGCACTTTAGTCAAACATAATAAACAATTTCAAGGATAGTACCCAGGAAACAATATATGTAGGTATATAAGAATTAGGTGGTTGACCATAAAAAGCGTGTTGTTCCAGAACAAAAAGTCTTCACAATATAATGGACGTTCGTCGGTTGTACTCGGTCGTGCTGGCCTTCTTCCTGATGCTGATCATGGGCGCCTCGGGCTGCAGCAAGAAGGCCGTGCCGTGCTCCGGGCGCGCGCCCTGCCGCCGTGGGCCGTACCGCAACTAAACGCCGCCAAGACTGATCCTAACATAGGACAAACAAACTAAACTTAGTCTGGACTAACCAAAGATTAAGTTAGTTGAAACTATCACATGAAACTGGAAAAAATAATCTGAAGCTTGAAGACAGAATGAAACCTACGTCAAATAAAGAAGAAAATAAAATACGAAATGGACTAAAGAGATAAGATTTGTCAAAACTTATATGCATAGAAGTCTATGAACAGCTTAATTTTCTATTTATTTTTTTAGGTCATGTGAGATAACAGCAACCAAATATATAGTTAATCAACAAATAAGAGACTTTTATTTAAAGTTTCCTACTGACGAAAGAAAAATAACGGTTTGGGTCAAATTCCACCTTTCGCGATACTTTTGATTAGAGCCTAGTTGTATTCTTAGTCTTTAGTTTAGATAGCGTAGCATTTGGTGGAAAGACTCAAAACGTTATTTTTCATTTACAGGGAAGGAACTGGGAATCTACAATGGAAAATAAATAAAGTAGAATTTTCAATAAAAGCGAGAAAAAGCATTGGCATTACAATTGTGTAAGTTGTTTTTTAATTGTCTTTTTTCCTTTTAACTTGTTTGAGTCAGACTCACTCTGGCTCTTTTTCTGGCTTTATTTTTAGAGTTGTATTCCACAATTGTAAAAGGCGTTCTGTTTTTTATCCAAATAGGACCTCAAGCTCTCTTAGTGCCTGTAAGTTGGGACATTTCTCCTTTAGCGGAACTTTTCCTTTGCTTCTGTAATTTCTTTTGCGCGCTCTCATACTCTGCTTCAAAGTTGAATATTCCGTGTCAATGTCTAGTGTTTAATATTCAACTTTGTTGCAGACGATGAGGTGGGCGCGAGCAGCCCTTCTGCTGCTCTTCGTCGCCGTGTGTCTGCTGCAGACTGCTGCAGCCTGCGGGAATAAGAGGGTCACTTGTGGCGAAAACCCCCCTTGCAAAAAATAGGGTATCTGCCTCTCCCGTAATACATTAGTACAGTAATATTTTTTTTTAAACAAGATTGACGACGAAGTTAATTAAGTTCTCGTAGTAAGACTACTTTCCGTACGCTTATTGCATAATTTTTCTTGTGTCTCGTGCTTAATCGAAATCCGTTTAGACCGTTATCCGTTTAGTCTTGTTGTTTGTTTTTTTTTTTAATGTGTCGTTTCATCACAATGTCCCTCACCGCCGAGCTAGTGTAGTGTAGTTGTATAAATATGTGCATCGATAAAAAAGGTAGGTATGCACCCGGGTTTGAATCAGCATCCCTTGAGTACGAGGTATATGTCCTTGCCATTGATCACGCGCGCTCTAACTTTCTCTCTCTTTCTCTGTCTGAGATTATTATATCGGCAAAATAACTGGTGCACTGTTGGCGCAGCTGCCGCTGGCGATGGACAAAGAGCTCCTCCAGGAGGTGGTGGTGCTAGTGGTTACGCTGCTGCTGTCGTACCTCGAGTCCTGCTTCGGCTGCACGCGCCACGAGTACGTGACCTGCAACGACGCGAACCCGCACTGCGATAAGAAGTGACTGCTTGCTCACCGAGCCCAGGTGCGCGCAGGAAATATTACAACTTTTTATTCAGCTAGCTATCAGTATCCTAACACTTTCACAACTGTAGCACATGCATTCTTATTTAGCGGTCAACCCCTTGTCATTATTCCCCTCTTTCTCACTGGGCACCTTGGCCAGTGGACCCCGCGATCAATAAGGGTCCCAAAGTTCCAAATTTCCAATTGATCACCAATACATACCTACCTACTGAAAACTAAATTAATTATCTTAATGTGCCACGGCTTCCAATTGGTTAAAAACGGCCATGATTGCAATTTCGCGAATAAAGAGTTAAAAAAACATTTATTTGTCCTTTATTTTGTCGAATTGCCGCACGTAGGAAACATAACATAGATGAAGCATACACTAACAGATTAGCGATATATAAACTGTGATATGACGGTAAATAAAGTCAGACATCCACCAACTTTCGTCACCATTCCACACCATCCCATTCGCGGTTGTATTTCATATTTTTAAGTTCTAATTGAACCTACACATAACATCACGCCCACGATCCCCGAAGGGGTAGGCAGAGCCGAAGGGGCAGCAAGCCCCTTCAACCACATTCAGCCAAAAATAAAGCCGGGCTGGGTCAGATGGACAATTGTGAAAAAGCAGTGATAAGCGGCTAACCTGTCGCCTACACAATCACACACCCAAAACCCGATATACCATTAGTCGCCTTTTACGACATGCTAGGCAAGAACCACAGTTGGCATATTCTTTTTAAGTCCCAGACCAACATGGGACAGTGGGCTGGGTTGGATGGAAAGCTGTGAAAAAGAAGTGACAAGTGGCTAGCTCGTCGCCTACTCAGTCACATACCCAAAAGCCCGTAAACCATTAGTCTCCTCTTACGACATGCTAGGCAAGAACCACAGTTGGCACATTCTTTTTTTTTGTCCCAGATCAACATGGGCCAAGTCCCAGACCAACATGGGACAATTAATGCTCAATCAACATCAGTTGCTGTTTTAATATACTTTTTGTTTCAGCGATCGTCTTGACGAATGCTTTCAGAATTCCTTTAGCTAGAAGTGCTATATAGCATATGTAGGAGCAGGACGTCAAAATGTACGTGAACGAGTTCATTCTGCTGTTCCTGCACATCGCGGTGTCTGTGCTGGACCTGCGCCACAGCCGGGCGCTCTGCAAGAAAGCTGAGCAGGCGAAAGCCGAGAAGAAAACTAAGAAAAATAGATTTGGCAAACATAAGGTTTGTTTTATATGGTACAAAGCTGAGGTTGAATTTTTGGATTGATACTGCAGTTATTTTTTGAGAAACATCAATCAGTGATAAATAAGTTTAATACTTTAAGTATAAAAATAACTGTTTGATAGAGGATGTTTCATGCCCACCTTTTT
Organism: Glyphodes perspectalis; assembly: GCA_951394215.1. Lineage (NCBI taxonomy): Eukaryota > Metazoa > Arthropoda > Insecta > Lepidoptera > Crambidae > Glyphodes > Glyphodes perspectalis. The sequence goes on along the minus strand of OX596225.1, from coordinate 1,120,541 downwards.
CCACAAAATGTTTTATTAGGGTGTGGATCCTCTACAACAGTTGATTTATTTCTTAGAATTAGAATTACTTGAAAACTATCTTCCGTTTTAGAAATAAAAATACTGTTTTTAAACTGTTATTTTCAATATAATATTCTATTTTTAATTAGTTGGATCTTTTTCTGTCTTAGCACACCGAATCACAACTTAAGTTATATTCCAGAAATAGATAACTAATACATCATGACGCTGACTAAGAAACTCCTGTTATTCTTCTTGCAATCATGCCTGTGGTTCGTGGAGGCGGCCGCGTGCCGGCGCCGGCGTCGCACGCCCAAGTACTGCCTGCCTTGTACTTATAAGGGACCTTATATTGAGATTCTATACCCGAAGAAGGTTGGTACTTATCTATGCTTCAAGTAGGTGCACGACGCCGGAACCGCACCGGCGCCGGACCGCATTTTTGTGTATACGAATGAATATCGCGCCTGCGCCGCACCGGCGCCGCGCAGTAATCGTTGCTCACTCAGCATCAAAATACAACAAATACAATTGTGGTAAACGCCTTGGTTTGGTCTTTACGCAATACAAACCAGCACAGCCATAACAAAAAAAGATGATCGTGTTTAAAATTTTACCCAAATTGAAAGACGCATTTTTAACCTACAATGGAAGCGATCGCGTGATAGTAATGATGCCTATTTAAACACTGTAGTGCTACTTGATTTTTTGTGAATTATGAAGGTTGCAAATAACTAACGTGCGTTAATTGATTACAGAAATAAAATTACAAGATTACCCCGTTAAAATGATTCGTCGTAATTTGGACTGCGTATCCATTTGAATTGAAAATTTCATTATAAGATTGTTTCAAAGAAGACGTACGTATTACCTACCTAGTGTTAAAACAAATGATTATTAAAATACCTATCTATGGGTAGGTAAGTACTTATAGATCGTTAACTCAATCGTTAACTAAGTGGTTTAACTAAGCGTTAATGTGTAAGTAAATGATTATGTAAACGACAAGCTAGCAATTTTCTACTCAACATTTTTCAACCAACATTACTAATTTTTTCCGGTTAAATAGGTACGGTTTAGGGACTTTATTGCTCCTTACACTCTGCCTACCTTTTCATGCATCCACAATCCCTGAAAATTTCTGTATGTGTATTTGGCTCCTGGGTAGGGAGATGACGAGTGAACCAGCCAATAGGTTGAGTGAACACCAAGAGCGTATATTTGACTAAATGTACGGCTTATAATACTAATGCGTAAGCTGTGACCTACTGAAGAAAGTCTTTCTGACGCTACATGTATGTTTCAGATATTCCACGATCACGTCACACTGAGATGCTAATTCGTGACAGCTTGCTGGTGTTTCTCGCCTACGCGTGCGTATGGGTGGCGCGGGCGGCGTGTTGCAAGCGCCCTCCCCCCAGTTCTCCGCACAGCTGCTGCGCTAACAAGCCTAAGTAACGGAGTAAGTGCTTTAACATTCACATACTAAGTACTAAATCCATACATACATTTGACTGGTTCGATGGCGCATTTGGTAGTAACCCTATGCGCCAAGAGTTGTGGGTTTGATCCCCACCCAGGACAATAATTCGTGTGATTGAATACTTGTGTTTGTTCTGTGTTTTGGGTGTTTTAACTAATATTTAAGTATATATTTGTAATACCATTGTTGAATCTGATATCCGTAACACGTAACACCGTTGTGTTACGGATATTGATATACTGGTCTAAACAAAAGAGTTCATAAGTGAAATAGGCTACGTTACTTTGCATAATTACTATTTAAGTGTCTTCGGAAACACGATGAGAAGACAATCCGGCATGATCGAAAACAGGTCAGGCGCAGAACCAACGGCTCAACGTGCTTTCCGAGGCATGGGGGTGAAACACGGCCTACTTCCTGACTCCAGGCTCGTACTGGACCATTTCGACATTGAAACACCCTTGATTCAACCAAAGATGTTACTGCCCCGGATTTTTGAAACCTAGGACCTGGTCTTATCATAGCAAGTTGATATGATTAGATTAGGAGACCAACTCACTTATTACCTCCTCAAATGTAATTTTTTTTTAATTTTGTCATTCCGTCCTGTCGCAGCTGTCATGCTCCGCGCACAAGACTTCTTGCTGACCCTGCTGTGCGCGTGTCTGTGCGCCACCGCCGTGCTGGGCTGCCGGGGGCGCAGGCGATCTTGCCACTGCGACAGCGTTAGGAAGGACTTTTTCAAGTTACTGTCTGGAAGGTTCGATATGATTTCTAACAACATATATAATTACTTACTCCAATGAATTGAAAGCGTTTTCATCTAAATATGTGAAATATCAATAAATATATAGATGTTATAATAATGTCGTCCTAACCGATATCGGTCACGGCGACCAATGTCAACGAGGATTAGCCATCTGCGCAGGAGATAATATAGTTCACAAGTGTGTGCGCAAACGCAGGTGCACTCTCTATTCCTTCACTCTTCTAGACCAGTGGGACTGCAATTCGACATGACCGGAGAGAGGTCGGGTGCACGACCACCGACTTAACGTGCTTCCCCCGAGGCACAGGATACGGGATGTATAGATGTATGATCGTAACTAGCACTCTGATTCTCTGACAGATTAGAAATTTTTGGAAACTGTCTGAGCTCTGTAGATATTTTATTTGAATAATCATCGACTTTTATCAAATTGAGTTTCAAACTAGTTTTTGCGATCATCTTGTTAAATGGCCAATAATACGTATTTTGATTACAGAAGTAAACCCAAGTTTGTGCCCTCACCACGTCGGTAACAATAGACTTCATCGTCTTTGTTGAAGATACCTTTCATTTATCAAAGACGTCAGTAAATGAGTGTCAATGCAGGCTTATGATGATGATTTCAACTGAAATATTTATCAAACTACTTCTATTATCATTCATTCAGTAACTTTACTTATCTATTGGTTCCTTGTTCATTGGTCTATGATCAAACGTAAGTACTTTATTCCTTATTTTGTTGGTATTCTTTAGATACTAGTCATATATATAACGTGTATATACAAGCCGTCGGAAATATTTGCGAACCTCGCTGGAATGCGCCTCCCCGCACCTCGCCAAGTTTTCACCTATCCAGTACTGTTGCCAATGTTTTAACTCTCTCTAGTTTTAATGACGTCATTAAGCCAGGTCCGCAGAAAATTCCGATGGGTTGTAAGTAATAATTTATATTTTTATTGTACTTTTGCATTTGCGTTACTCTAACTGGTCTGATCAACAGTTTGACATTTATTTTAAGAGCTAGCCGCAAGATCCGTGAGACGTTAATGCACATCCTGTGGCTGACATTCTTGCACGCTTGCCTGTGCGCCGCAGTGGCGGGGTGCCGGCGTCGGCGCTGCCCCAACACTTGTCTGCGTTGCACTTACAGCAGACCTATTATTGAAGTCATTTATCCGAAGCCGGTAAGTAATTTACTTTTATTTGTACCTACTTGCCGTACCTGGCATGAGTTGGTAGAGGTACTCAGTTTCGCACAGATGATAAACGTAGAGATATAAAGTTTTATTGATACCTACTCGTATAAATAGTAAGATAGATAAAAAATACATTTCGCTACCTAATTTATATATGATGGCAAGGCATAGGTACATGACAAATGATCCGCCTATGTTACTGTGTCACGTCGTATAATATATAAAACACATAGATAAATACATAACATCACGCCCACAATCTCCGAAGGGGCAAGCAGAGTCAAAGTGGAGTGTCTGAATGTGGTTGGAGTGGAGAGTCTGAATGTGGTTGAAGGGGCCTGCTGCCCCTTTGGGCAGCAGGCCCCTTCAACCACATTCAGTCAAAAATAAAACTGGGCTGGGTTAGATGGAAAATTGTGGAAAAGTAGCGGCAAGTGGCTAGTTCGTCGCCTACACAGTCACATACCCAGAGCCTGATATAACATTAGTCGCCTTTGACGACATGCTAGGCAAGAACCACAGTTGGCACATTATTTTTAAGTCCCAGAACAACATGGGTCGAAATACAAATAGAAAAACTTTTTTTAGCAAAAATGAAATGGCGAACAGTGTTGATGTATCTGCTGTTCGCGTACATCAAGGTGTCCCTCATCTGCCTGACCCGGAGGCCCCAATGCAGGGACGGGGACCCTCCCTGTATGCCGCCTTGCGCAAGATCCGAACCAAAGGAACCGAAAGACTGATGTGCTATAGAAATTTCACCATACAAGATCTGCTTTTATGACTTTTTATCAAGAGGTCAGCATGACTAGTTTATATAATGATTTTTATACACTTAACCATCGAGCATATAACCAATAGTGGTAATATGATTAAGTTTATTTGAGCTAAGTAACTGCGAAATTAACTCTATTACCCTGCACTGATTGGGTCATTGGACTTAATGAGGTTCCACCAAAACGCTGATTGGTGGACGATTGATTAGTTCAATTTTGATTGGACATCTGTACCTACTTAGACTTATTGCAAGTGTCAAATTACTGACGTGTTTCGGTTTACTATTTCAAGCAAAAAAAAAGCTAAGAACCGCCATTCGCACTAATTACAACCCTCATTCAACAAAATGAGGTTCTTTAGTTCACTGTGCCGTATTGCCCACTGTAGGTTATATTCTTGATGCATTTAATGAGGGTTTTTAAAAACACAAACCGTATGTGGCACGCGGGTGTCTTGTGGTCTTATCACTGTCACTATTGGCTCTTTGTTTACAGCATGTTATTTTTTCTGAAAACTTAATAATGAGAAGGGGGACAAGACCGTACGTCACAGTTACGCCATCTTTTGGATGTTTTATTTCAAAAAGCCCTCATTATGGTAGCCTCTAGCTAGACTGTTGCCATTTGGACCTATCAGCTTACATATTAAACAAAACCCTTCTTTTTTAGATCTAAATGACCCTCAGTGACACTATTATACAAATTGCTATCGTGTGCCTATGCGTAGCCGAAGTGCTTGGTTGCAAGCGCCGGGGGCACGGTAACCGCTGCAACCGGGTAAGACGGGATTTATTTCAATTTCTACGCGACAGGTAAGTAAAATGCCTTCATATGTTAATTTAGCTGTGCACTCGCTAAGAGATCTCGATTGGGAACTGAGATAGAACTATACCTATGTATTTCATTTCAGAAAAAGGCCTATGTTCTTGTAACCCAAGATCGTAGCTTTCAGCTCTACTTGAATTGACGATCGCCTTATCTGAAGACGTCAACCTAAAGAAGTAAACTATTTGTAATGACCTATATTTGTACCTGTTCGTTCGGATGTGTGGTTGAAACTGGAATGTCCTGCCAACATGCTGACAGAGATTGAATTGTTAAGACGCGCGTTAGACACGAGCAGCATTCGCGACGTATCTTTGGCAGAACGCGTATAACTTCTTAGCAACTAACTTCTCGAGACACTTCTTCGACCGTGTTAAGTGGGTGTTTATGGCCAGACTAGCGTCAAGATTTTTTTTTTAATAAAAGTTTCAATGTGTTTTTTTGTATACGATACTAGGCACCTGAAAGGTTTCCACCTGCGTCGCGATCCGTCGTACTTTACTTTGGTTCCAGTTATTAACAAACCGGTTTCAATATACTTTCCCAAGTGACATAAGAGATAAGCGTTCACTATAGCCTAGAACATTTGCAATATTAACAAGAGCCGACCTTGCAGGTGCCTCCGTAAACCCTTTCAGTAATACGATTGAACGTAGCGTAATACAAAGCCGTCTTCATCCGTTCATTCAACAGGATCTCGCGAATTTCCTGAAGGAGACTTCGTATGGTGATGATGTCCTTTCCTGCAAGCACCCCAACATATACGCTACGACTACACAGCCGTGCGCCAGAGTCAGCAATTTTTGTATTTTGTGCCATTGATTCTTCCGCGACAAACGTTATGTTCACAACTTGTTAAAAACAAATACATGTTTAATAATTTCAGAAATTAAATAATTGTTGATAGAAACTAGTTTGATTACCAAACCTTACATATTACTGATAGGCACCACAAAATGTCACGGCTCCTTTACTTCGATAGTTAACGCGCTAAAGTCCGCATCATGATCATCCTCCTAGCGTTATGTCCCGTGCTTAGTCAGGGTCCGCTTAGACCATGATCCAGGATTTAGCGAGTCTGGTAATTACATTGAAGCGACTGCCGACCTGACCTTTTTACCCTTAGATAGGCACCAGAGAATTTTGGATCATGCTTAAAATCCAAAGTTGTTTTGAATTTGCAAGTTGCATCATGATGTTTTCCCTCACCGCTGAGCTGTTATAAATACGTACATAGACTTTGAAAAATTCAGAGGTGGCTGGGTTTAAACTCACGCCCTTCGGGTAATAAGAGGCGCGTGTCCTTACCATTGAGCTACCATCGCTCTCGCACTTTTGTCACGTCTACCATAAAGGTATAACAAAAATTTACTGATACCTACTTAATTTTTACTTAACCGATAAGTTTAGGTACCTCTAAGTAGAAATAAAATGAAAAGGAACCATGAAAATAATAATGCCAATATATTTATTTACATTCCGTTACAGTCGCGACTTAAGATACTGAAATTACATACATACACAAATAATAAAAATACTATCTATCGCTCGCATTTTTAACATAAGTAACAGTTATGCGAAAACGTATTGGGTTAGTCGTAACATACAACACTGTGGAATGAGAATAGGGTAGCGGGTTCATTATGGTCTGATAGTACATGTGATGTTTACTTTCGGCACATAAAAGTGGCATAATATTAATCAATCAAAGAACTAACTAGTTGTCCTACTTTAATATACATTATTATGCAAGTACTCGAACTCAAGCCGGGTTTGGATTAATATGCATTTTTCGATAGTTTCGCTTCGACACTATTCTCATTTCACTCAGAAGAACTAAATAACGATTGAATAGATACCAAATTACAATTTACCAGAACATCACGATTTATTTTACAAAATCACTATTCTATTTATTCATTATTAAAATTATAACTTTTAAAATTTCTAACTTGCCATAAACTTGAAATATTCTATCCTATAGGTATTTTTATTAACATGGCAACATTTTTATTTGGTGCCACAAATATTAATAGACTAACGTTGACATCAGATAACACAAGCTTTGCTAAGAAACTTTAGTGCAATTTTATCAGATGCCAAACTTCAATCAATGAATTTCATCAATATAACCTACCAATATTTGTAGCACCGTCACAATATTGGTCAGTCATCTTGGTGTTGCCATCTTTTACTATAAAATACTTGATAAAATATAGCTACGTTTGATGCACAAGTACACAACTTAATGTAGAATTCCCTTGGTAACACTATTGATAACAATAATCTAAGCGTTTAGAAATCGCGCTAGATATTAAATAACCAGCTATTTTATTATATTACAAATACTTGGAAGAATATTTTATTTACTACTTATGTATTCTTTTGGTAGAAATTAACTACCAAAACTAGCATTTATATTACAATCTGAAAGTTACCAAGGAATTTCTACCAAACTAAAATGAGGGCAGTAGGAATATCAATTAATGTCATTTCGACTTACCATTCTCATCTCTGTTCTTCTCATTTCATGATGCAGTGAGGTATTTTAATGATATTCATTTTATTTTATTATTAACTTTGACACTCTATATGCGGATTCTGTAACCGTTGTTCGTATTCGCAAAGTACTAACACTTTAAATTGACAAACCAACACTGCAATTCTAAAATCTACAGCACTTCGAGAATTGTGCTTTTAAATAATTTAAACTGGAATAATATCGTGTGACGATCCGTTGTAATAAAATAATGTAATGCAGAAATAGAAATGGGAAGTCATCCTTTCGTTTAGGTTAAAGACTCTGATTTGAGATTACTAGGAGTCAAACTGATTAGAATCAATATTTTAGAGGGATACAATATTTAGATACGTTCAGCCAGTACAAAAAAAATTAAATACAGCACACCAACGTGTTGGTTAAGTAGATTTACTAAGAAAAATTGGCTGAATGTGGTTAAAGGGGCCTGCTGCCCCTTTGACTCTGCCTACCCCTTCGGGGGTTATGGGCGTGATGTTATATATGTATAAGAAATATAGTCTCGTCGCATTAGCCTTTCCATAGCTAGACATCTTGGCCGACTAAACACGTCTTTACACAAAAATCTGTACATAATACACTTTATTGCAACCGGATCGCATATTCGTTATGTAAAATACTAATTGAGAAGTTACTAAAGTTGTGTTCATCCGTGGTCGTAACGTTAACTTTACCTTAAATGCCGCATTTCAACCAAACGTAATCAATAGCGCCGTTGAAACGCCGAAATTAGTTTCAGTGATGTGCGCCGCCGTCGCCGTGGCAGTTGCACTGGTGTGCGCGGCGCACAGGCGACGTCGCACCTGTGTGCGCGGCGCACAGACGACGCGGGGGGTGCCGCGCGGGGCGGCTAGTAGTCGGGCTAGAGCATGGCGCGGATCTCCTTATGCACGTGGCACAGGTAGTCGACGTAGGAGGCAGCGCCGTCCACGCCGCGGTCCTCCACCAGGAAGTGGCGCAGGACCGCCTCCAGCTTGTCGTGCTGCCGCATCACCGTTAGCTGCAACAATCACACATTGTTAGCTTCTCGCATTTTCTATCTCTTCTTCAATGTGTCCTTCCCCCTAGTTCACAGACCTTATTCACGTGAATCTTATTCCAGTGCCGACGACTCGCCTGGCGAGTTCAATTTCTTTTACTAAATGGGCGCAGCATCCGAGAAGACATCACGTGACGTGACGACTGGGTGTGAACTAGCGGGAATGACCACGTCGAATCATGTCATGTCTCTCTTTGTCAAATATTTATATTAATTATATTGCTGATTATATCTATTATATATCTCTCCTCTTTTATATTTATTCGTTTTTTATTTATTAATTTATTAGGACAACTCGATAATACCAAAACAACATCGGAATCACTTATAATTCCTACTCAACTCTTTATTTCACTCGCCAAGGTGTAGATGTATCATTCGACTTTATAATTGAAAAAGAAATAAATAAATTTTAAACGTTAATCCAAATATTTATTAACCACTTCCACGACGTTTATGGGGAAGTTAATAGTATTTATTAAAAATAAGGTGATTTTGGTATTAAAAGCTGTTTAAATATTACTTTAGTAATCTTAATCAATCCTTCAGGTGTAGAACTAGCTAATATATTTCATTTCTCCTTCCTATGACAAAAATCTTACATACCAAAGCGAGAAAACGACATAAAAACATAATACACTAATAATTTCTTACCACTAGACACAACAGTCAAAACATTTAACCAACCCCCTAAACACAAAATCTCCTTGAAATTAGACACAATAAATACGTCATTAACATATGTAAACAAACTCGATGTAGAATGTTAAACCGTTACCACACTCTCATAGTTTTGCTTAAAGCTCCATAACCGCATGATGTCAATGTCGCTAAACTTTGGAATATGCAGAATTATGGGCGTGATGCTATGTGTGTAGCGTGGGAGGAAGTGGGGCACGGGGTCCAGCCTCCGTATGGGAGGCGGCAAATATATACAAACAAACCAGGAAAGTGCCACAGGGGGTTGAAGGGGGATGCCCCTTCAACCCCTGCCACCCTTCCCATTTTCGCCCGCCCCTTCGCTCCTGGGGCGCAAGGTGCCAAAATCGACAATTAGGCATTTTGCGCCCCAGATGGCAGAAACCCGCGCTACACGCCACGCGCATAAGTACATAAATAAATATAATAGTATACATGCCTTCTGACCGATTAAGCGTGAAGAGCTATGAATGATGGTGATTGATAGAAACGACTGCATTACAAGCAAATGATAAGCAATGATGTAAACAGCAGTTACAATAAGCTTTCACGTTCATATTAGACCACTTAGCAGTCAGTGCTCGTTTATTGTAAACTCTCTTTACCCGGTAACGAAGCATGTCTGACGGAACTCAGTATAACGCGAGTCAGAAAACCGCCACCAAAATAAACTCCCATAAGCAGATCATTGCCTAATCCTGCAGAAATGCCTGTAGCCCTAACACACACATATATGCCAGATTGCCAGAGCTGGTACTAAAACTAGATTTTTGTGATTGTGCGAACTATTGCACTGATTAGACTATTTTTATTAGGAGTTAAATGCTTATTATTAGATAAAATATATACTTCAAAAGAGGGAGGTCAAATAATGGCATTTTTATTTTATTGATGTCAGCGGCAAAGAAATCTACATATTTTCATTTGTCAAATTCTTTAGATCTAGTAATAAATATACCAGAACAATCTCTATTACAAATCACAAAAACATAAAATAGCTCATCACATCATTAATTGATACACGATCTGGCAAACTGTTTATATGACCCAGTGCGTCAATGCGTCATTGCGTTAACGCGTCAGCACGTGTATGCCTGCGCCAGCGCAGCCCCGCCCCAAGCGCAATCATGACATACAGCATCTTCTGGACGATCTTGTGCGTGTCGAGCAGGTACTCGGTGTAGGAGGCGGCGCCGTCCACCCCGCGGTCCTCGACCAGCAGCCGACGGAACTGCGGCTCCCGCTTGTCGTACTGGTGCACCAGTTGCAGCTACGGCGTACACCGACCGGTTACGGACCGTTCAAGTATTACTACACCATATTCACCTCAACCCACCTCTCGAAGGCAAAGATTTTACTCCATCCTCCCACTAGAAGACAAAGATCTTACGTCCTCTCCCCATCCCTTCTATAAGACAAAGATCTTATCCCCCTTCTCGACTAGAACGCAAAGATCTTTCCCCAAGCTTGATAGCACTGTTTGAAGACCTACCCATGATTCAAGATACGTAATCGCCTTCGCCATTAGGACTTCCACGTCACAAATTTTATCAAAAGGATATAAAATATATAAAAGATCCCACATTGGTGTTTATGTAATACTTGAACGGCCCCTTAACGACACCCCCCAAGGGAGGGTGCACATCTACGCTAACGTGCCACGCCCGACAAATGAACTGGCCTGCTCATCCATATCAATACTCTGTTGTAACAAGTTAATCTCATAAGTCGGATCTTTTAAATATATAATAGATAGTTTGTCCAATATTGCCTGTTTATAAGTCAAAGTCAAAATATTCTTTATTTATATAGGTTTCAAGGAAACACTTATAAATCATCAAATACAGGTAAAGCCACAGCTATATGATTCTACCACCGGTTCGGAATGTTGTATCTACCGAGAAGAATCCGGCAAGAAACTCGGTAGTTACTCTTTTCAATACAATTTGTACAAGGTGTATGAATCATAATTAACTCTGAACCACGTTTTAGTGTGGGCCTGTTGTAGAGTATCAAAATAAAAATAAAAAATAAAAATATAGAGAAAAATACTTCTAGTGGTCTATGGCAAGTATAAGATAAAACAGGGCAATATAACAATGATTGACTGCCTCGTTGGTCTAGTGATACCATGCGTCGCTTAAGGACCAAAAGGTCCCGGGTTCAAATCCCGGGTCGTGCCAAAAATTTGTGGCTGGGTATTTCAATATTGAAATTACTCAGTAACAGCCCGGAGTCAGGAAGTTGGCGGTTTAAGCACCCCCGTGCCTCGGAAAGCACGTTAAGCCGTTGGTCCTGCGCCTGACCTCTGTCCGATCATGTCGAATTGCCGTCTCATCGGACTATGAGAGTGAAGGAATAGAGAGTGCACTTATGTTTACGCATACACTTGTGCACTATAATATCTCCTGCGCAGTTGGCTAATCCTGTTGAGATTGGCCGCCGTGACCGATATCGGTTAGGAGGACATTATAACAATGATTGTAACTCACACAAATACCTAGGTAATATTATTTTGGCGCGCGTGGCATGTTACTGTAGAAGATCTATTACTAACACATCACCAATACAATGTCTTATTTATTAATTCATATTTTCTTATATAGGATCATTGTTAAGATTTATACTGTATGTAGTCGACATGCGGTAATTGTTTTCTGATCATTATTTATAGACTACTTAACACATTTTATATAATCTTAATAGCGAATAAATTAATAAATGACATCAAATAACACTAGTGACGTTATTCTTTATTTTTGTTTTTTGACGTTGACGTTTGACGTTGACTTTATTCATGTATGCAGTAAATTGAAATATTCCCCCTTTTATCTGTCTCATTTATCATACAATATATGCATTTTCATATATGTTTTGACTACTTGAAAGTCGCTGTAGCATAATGTATAATATGCGTTTTTTTTTTCTCCAGAATTTGATTTAAATTGCAGCTATCTTCTGCGATCTATAATATGCGTTGCCGATCTTGGCGAGTAGAGCTACTGGAATTAATATAATCATTATGATATAACTTAATAGATGCATTATTATTTGCAACGGGCAGAGCAAGGCACGTACACATTGCTATATGTATGGCTGAATTAATAATCATATCCCAGTTTCTGTTAGCAATTATGTTTACTAATACGCTGATTATAAAAACTGATTATACAACGCAGAATAAAATGTTTTTTTACATAATTACCAGAATGATATAACGCTATATCTAGTTGAATACTACACACGCGTCTAAACAGTTTCTTTGAAATTAATATTAATGAATCTTTTTCATTGAAATACACACTTAACAGTTCGTGGGCATTAGTCAGCGGAAATTAATGATTAAAATTAATGATGCCAATTTCATTAATTAAGGATTTGTAACATTTACATGAATTAGATTATAGAGATCCTCAGACCATAGCGCGAACCTATTACCGTATATAATAAAGAATTATAAAAAATAGAACTTACTTAATTTTATCTTTAATTAGCTAGTTCGACAGACAAAAGCAGATATTTCTATGTACAACCTAAGAAGAATGGTAATTATTATTGATTGGCTTGATGGCGCATTCGGTAGTGACCCTGCCCCATGCGCCAAGAGTTGTGGGTTCGATCCCCACCCAGGAGAAACATTCGGCAACGGATTGAGGCCCCTAATATATCTTCTAGGGGCCTCATTCACGAGCGTCAGTGTTTCCTACAGTAGAAGTAGCGGGGAGAGGAATATTATTTAGTTTACTTTGAAGGCCCCTAAAAATCAGAGACCCCCAAAATTGGAGGCCCTCAGTTAGTCCGCTACTGAATGTAAGCACTGAAAATAATAGGAAAGGTGGAAGCCACAAAGAAATACACATGCACATGCGTGGCAGGAAGGCTAGCTAGTGGCCAACGCACCATCAGGCAATAGTCCGACTAACTACAACACATAAAACCATTCAAAAGTAACTTTTTTTAGTGGAATATTTACACTTTTTTGTACACTACAGGCATATAAGTATATTATATATAATAGGTAAATAAATATTTAACTATATGTGTACAACAGCTTGTCTACAGCTTGTCTGTTTGTGACCTTTAGTCTTCGGATGGAATCGGGAAACTTATCTGAACTCGACACATCATCTGCGCAAAGGCACGTGCCTACAATGCGTGCAGGGGAACTCGGCGTGACGTCACGTGACTGGGCAGCGTGACGGTTCGTGGCAGCGCGGCCACCTGCGTGTCGATGTGCCGCGTCGCGCACGACCCCCCGCGACCCCCACACACGTACTGACCCGCATGGCGTGTCGAGCGGCGGCAGCGCGTCCTCCTGCGTGTCGCTGTGACGCGTCGCGCACGACCCCCCGCGACCCCGCTCAGTACTGACCCGCATGGCGTTGCGGCGCGCGGCGCGCACGTCGGCCAGCAGCGCGCGCACGGCGGCGCCGGCGGGCGTGTCGAGCGGCGGCAGCTCGGCCACCTGCGTGTCGATCTGCTGGGGGGACGCCACGCCGAACACGTCGCGCACGAACTCCGGCGACGCCTGCGACCCCACCCACACCAGCATGTGCACGCCGTTCTCTGTTACACACAATAAAAACGAATTAAATATACTCAGAAGCATGCTAACCTGCGAACTTTGGCTTCGTAGCTACAGTTATTTGTCCACTCAACCAACAGGCCTGCTTTAAAGACCTTCATAATATCATATATTTCTAAAAATATGTATCTCAAAATATAGCACAGAACTTATCAGGTAACAACAGTTAATCAGACCAAAAGCTCACAAGCGCAGGTACGTGCACCCCACAGCTCCACGCTCACAGTATGTATATCAGACAAGAGTCCCTGGGCAGCACGTACCGAGCAGGTAGACGCCGTGGTCGTGCATCTTGTCGACGGAGGCGCGCAGCGGCGCGGGCCGCTCGTGCGGCAGCGCGTGCAGCGGCAGCAGCCGCGGGTACGTGTACACCACCGACAGCTCCACGCTCACAGTATGTATATCAGACAAGAGTCCCTGGGCAGCACGTACCGAGCAGGTAGACGCCGTGGTCGTGCATCTTGTCGACGGAGGCGCGCAGCGGCGCGGGCCGCTCGTGCGGCAGCGCGTGCAGCGGCAGCAGCCGCGGGTACGTGTACACCACCGACAGCTCCACGCTCACAGTATGTATATCAGACAAGAGTCCCTGGGCAGCACGTACCGAGCAGGTAGACGCCGTGGTCGTGCATCTTGTCGACGGAGGCGCGCAGCGGCGCGGGCCGCTCGTGCGGCAGCGCGTGCAGCGGCAGCAGCCGCGGGTACGTGTACACCACCGACAGCTCCACGCTCACAGTATGTATATCAGACAAGAGTCCCTGGGCAGCACGTACCGAGCAGGTAGACGCCGTGGTCGTGCATCTTGTCGACGGAGGCGCGCAGCGGCGCGGGCCGCTCGTGCGGCAGCGCGTGCAGCGGCAGCAGCCGCGGGTACGTGTACACCACCGACAGCTCCACGCTCACAGTATGTATATCAGACAAGAGTCCCTGGGCAGCACGTACCGAGCAGGTAGACGCCGTGGTCGTGCATCTTGTCGACGGAGGCGCGCAGCGGCGCGGGCCGCTCGTGCGGCAGCGCGTGCAGCGGCAGCAGCCGCGGGTACGTGTACACCACCGACAGCTCCACGCCCGCCGTCAGCGCGCGGTACATCGCGCACGACCGGTCGTCGCACGTCAGGTCCGGACCTGCACACAACACATTCGTCAGACACAGTTTACATAACAACAATATCAATTGTATGAAGAATAGCATATATGATAATATTGGAGGAGACATCATTAGGTACTGTTTTTTCGCTCCACCGCCACATCTTCAATCGATGACATATCCGATTGGTCCCGAGGCGCGATGGTTTAGGTAGTTAAGATCTAGGTAGGCTCACACCGTGCGATAGGAGCTTAAGGTGGTCCCAGCCGAGTACGGCGCGAGCCGGGCTTCGGTCCCAGGATGCGGGTACGTACCGCCGGAGATGGCGTCGCAGCGCAGCAGGCAGCTGGTGTAGAGCGGCAGCAGCTTCATGGACTCGGGCAGCACGAGCTGGCCGGCGGAGGAGGGCGAGGCGCAGTGGCGGCGGTAGGCGGCCAGCGAGCGCGCGCACCGCGCCGACAGGCCCTCGCGCACGGCGCGCGGACCCGCCTCGCGCAGCGCCCACACCGCTGAACATTAACGATATCATTAGTGACATTATCAAATGCTAATATGGCGACTCATGGTATAACTATGATGGGTTTTGGGTATATGATTATGTAGGCGACGAGCTGGCCATTTATCCGTACCTTTCACAAATTCCTATCTAACCCAGCCCAGTTTCATTTTTGCCTGAATGTGGTAAAGGGGGCTAGCTTCCCCTTTAACCCTGCTTACACCGACGGGGATTACGGACATGATAGTATGTATGTATGTAGTAGGATGTTCAGTGCCCGGTTGAGCACGCGCAGGCGCGGTGCAGCAGCATGTAGACCCGCAGACAGGTGGCGTACCTTGCTTGGTGAGGAAGTTGATGCAGGTGTCGAGCTCCATGCTGCGGTACACGTCGGCCAGCTGGTGCGCCACGGCGAGCGCCAGGTTGAGCACGCGCAGGCGCGGTGCAGCAGCATGTAGACCCGCAGACAGGTGGCGTACCTTGCTTGGTGAGGAAGTTGATGCAGGTGTCGAGCTCCATGCTGCGGTACACGTCGGCCAGCTGGTGCGCCACGGCGAGCGCCAGGTTGAGCACGCGCAGGCACGGTGCAGCAGCATGTAGACCCGCAGACAGGTGGCGTACCTTGCTTGGTGAGGAAGTTGATGCAGGTGTCGAGCTCCATGCTGCGGTACACGTCGGCCAGCTGGTGCGCCACGGCGAGCGCCAGGTTGAGCACGCGCAGGCGCGGTGCAGCAGCATGTAGACCCGCAGACAGGTGGCGTACCTTGCTTGGTGAGGAAGTTGATGCAGGTGTCGAGCTCCATGCTGCGGTACACGTCGGCCAGCTGGTGCGCCACGGCGAGCGCCAGGTTGAGCACGCGCAGGCGCGGTGCAGCAGCATGTAGACCCGCAGACAGGTGGCGTACCTTGCTTGGTGAGGAAGTTGATGCAGGTGTCGAGCTCCATGCTGCGGTACACGTCGGCCAGCTGGTGCGCCACGGCGAGCGCCAGGTTGAGCACGCGCAGGCGCGGTGCAGCAGCATGTAGACCCGCAGACAGGTGGCGTACCTTGCTTGGTGAGGAAGTTGATGCAGGTGTCGAGCTCCATGCTGCGGTACACGTCGGCCAGCTGGTGCGCCACGGCGAGCGCCAGGTTGAGCACGCGCAGGCGCGGTGCAGCAGCATGTAGACCCGCAGACAGGTGGCGTACCTTGCTTGGTGAGGAAGTTGATGCAGGTGTCGAGCTCCATGCTGCGGTACACGTCGGCCAGCTGGTGCGCCACGGCGAGCGCCAGGTTGAGCACGCGCAGGCGCGGTGCAGCAGCATGTAGACCCGCAGACAGGTGGCGTACCTTGCTTGGTGAGGAAGTTGATGCAGGTGTCGAGCTCCATGCTGCGGTACACGTCGGCCAGCTGGTGCGCCACGGCGAGCGCCAGGTTGAGCACGCGCAGGCGCGGTGCAGCAGCATGTAGACCCGCAGACAGGTGGCGTACCTTGCTTGGTGAGGAAGTTGATGCAGGTGTCGAGCTCCATGCTGCGGTACACGTCGGCCAGCTGGTGCGCCACGGCGAGCGCCAGGTTGAGCACGCGCAGGCGCGGTGCAGCAGCATGTAGACCCGCAGACAGGTGGCGTACCTTGCTTGGTGAGGAAGTTGATGCAGGTGTCGAGCTCCATGCTGCGGTACACGTCGGCCAGCTGGTGCGCCACGGCGAGCGCCAGGTTGAGCACGCGCAGGCGCGGTGCAGCAGCATGTAGACCCGCAGACAGGTGGCGTACCTTGCTTGGTGAGGAAGTTGATGCAGGTGTCGAGCTCCATGCTGCGGTACACGTCGGCCAGCTGGTGCGCCACGGCGAGCGCCAGGTTGAGCACGCGCAGGCGCGGTGCAGCAGCATGTAGACCCGCAGACAGGTGGCGTACCTTGCTTGGTGAGGAAGTTGATGCAGGTGTCGAGCTCCATGCTGCGGTACACGTCGGCCAGCTGGTGCGCCACGGCGAGCGCCAGGTTGAGCACGCGCAGGCGCGGTGCAGCAGCATGTAGACCCGCAGACAGGTGGCGTACCTTGCTTGGTGAGGAAGTTGATGCAGGTGTCGAGCTCCATGCTGCGGTACACGTCGGCCAGCTGGTGCGCCACGGCGAGCGCCAGGTTGAGCACGCGCAGGCGCGGTGCAGCAGCATGTAGACCCGCAGACAGGTGGCGTACCTTGCTTGGTGAGGAAGTTGATGCAGGTGTCGAGCTCCATGCTGCGGTACACGTCGGCCAGCTGGTGCGCCACGGCGAGCGCCAGGTTGAGCACGCGCAGGCGCGGTGCAGCAGCATGTAGACCCGCAGACAGGTGGCGTACCTTGCTTGGTGAGGAAGTTGATGCAGGTGTCGAGCTCCATGCTGCGGTACACGTCGGCCAGCTGGTGCGCCACGGCGAGCGCCAGGTTGAGCACGCGCAGGCGCGGTGCAGCAGCATGTAGACCCGCAGACAGGTGGCGTACCTTGCTTGGTGAGGAAGTTGATGCAGGTGTCGAGCTCCATGCTGCGGTACACGTCGGCCAGCTGGTGCGCCACGGCGAGCGCCAGGTTGAGCACGCGCAGGCGCGGTGCAGCAGCATGTAGACCCGCAGACAGGTGGCGTACCTTGCTTGGTGAGGAAGTTGATGCAGGTGTCGAGCTCCATGCTGCGGTACACGTCGGCCAGCTGGTGCGCCACGGCGAGCGCCAGGTTGAGCACGCGCAGGCGCGGTGCAGCAGCATGTAGACCCGCAGACAGGTGGCGTACCTTGCTTGGTGAGGAAGTTGATGCAGGTGTCGAGCTCCATGCTGCGGTACACGTCGGCCAGCTGGTGCGCCACGGCGAGCGCCAGGTTGAGCACGCGCAGGCGCGGTGCAGCAGCATGTAGACCCGCAGACAGGTGGCGTACCTTGCTTGGTGAGGAAGTTGATGCAGGTGTCGAGCTCCATGCTGCGGTACACGTCGGCCAGCTGGTGCGCCACGGCGAGCGCCAGGTTGAGCACGCGCAGGCGCCGCTGGCCGGAGCGGTGCGTGTACAGCAGCGCCGCCTGCACGTAGACGCCGTCCTCGCCCGTCAGCTTGTCGTCGTGCTTGATCTCGATGCCCACTGCCTTGTCCGCGTCTGAACGAAAGCGACCACAATGTACGACATGTTAAGACATGAAAGCTCTAAGATTAGTAATGTGCGAAACGTATTCCGATTGGCTTCTGGTCGCGACAGGTTAACGGTAGCACAGACGATGAAGTTTATATTGAACTAATCCTTGACACACCACTGTAATAGCACCGGCTATTTTATAGGCGTGTTACACAGAGGCGTAAAAACTACTCCCCAGAGTACGTCCCAGATATACAGTTACTACCAACTCAGTACTCCCGTCTAGGTCTCGTCTAGATTCTAAATACCGAAATACAGTACCTACATTTCTGTATTTTTTTTAGTCAACTCGATAAGATATATCGTCAGCGCCGGCCACTCACCAATAGCAGCGAGCTCAACATCAGTGGTGTTGGACATGAAGAAGTGCCCGTAGAAGTCGGTGGCGCGCACGCCGGTGGAGGTGCGCACGCGCATCACCGCGTCGTGCGCCGTTGGCCGCGAGACCACGCGCTGCACGTCCGCCACCAGCCGCGGCCCGTCCATGTCCGCCTGTCTCGGGGACATTACAATACATTAACATATAAAGGAAAGAATGCATGCATGCCGTAAAAGGTGACTAATGGTATATGGGGTTGTGTGATTGTATAGGCGACGAGCTAGCCACTTGTCACTACTTTTTCACAATTTTCCATCTAACCCAGCCCAGTTTAGTTTTTGGCTGAATGTGATTAAAGGCCTACTGCCCTTTGACTCTGCCTTCCCCTTCAGGGATTATGGGCGTAATGTTGTGTATGTATGTAAATGAAAGATAACAATGCAATAGTATATTGAATGTCGACTCACCGTGAAGTAGGTGTACTTGTGCATCTGTCCGCCGGTGAGGCGCGGCAGCTGGCCGACGGTGGCGGCGTCCACGTACGAGTTGTTGCAGACGAACAGCTCGACGCACACGCCCGCCGCCGAGCACGCCTGCCCCAGCTCGTTGTACGCCGTCGTCTGCGGCGCTGCACACGGACGGACCCACCGAACGACATTCATTAATAAATAATAAATAATCAACGACATCACATACATTGATCTGACTCCGAAGTAAGTAGCTTTAGCACTTATGTTACGGATATCAGAAACAACAGTGGTATCACAAATATATACTTAAATATTGGATATAAACACCCAGACACAGAACAAACACAAGTATTCATCACACGAATGTTTGTCCTGGGTGGAGATCGAACCCCACAACTCTTGGCGCATGGGGCAGGGTCACTACCGAATGCGCCATCGAGCTTGTCAATACTATATCTAAACCTCTGTTTCAAAACTCAAGTTTGCGGACTCCTGAGGGACCGCAAATTTGTTTCGAGGAATCTGATAACATAGCTAAACGTAGCCAACTTTGTTCCAACGGGATATACAAGGTTATTTTAAGTATATGCGATATCTCTTCCCTACTTTTTTAACTCATTATTCTAAGGAACTTAATGTAAATTTAAAGGATTTTTAAAAATCTGCAAAATAATTTATTCATATGACATGCATATTCCCTATACAATAGGGAATATTTGATTTAGTTCACTATATAGTACAGAAAAGAAATCTGGATGATTTTTTTGGATTTTGTTCATTGATCAAGTTATAAAAATCTAAAGTTAATTTGCTAGAATGAAATATCGGATGCATTCTGTGACGTTTATGTCTAGCAATGCGACATTGATCATTTGCAGCTACAGACTTGTGCCGTATAAGACTGTTTCATTTGCACTGCTAAAGGATCAACGATTTCCACCGAATATAGGTGAAGAAAACTTAAAAGCAATTTGGATCGATTCACACAAAATCCGACAAATTAAAAATAGCTGTGCGACAGAGAGAGCACTAACCTAGTATCGTCTTCTCCTTGTCAGTGCCGAGCAGCTTGCGGTCCTCGCGGTTGGCGAGCTTGCCGGGCGCGCTGTAGGTGGGCAGGCTCGTGTGGAACACCAGCAGCTGCCCCGACGTGTCCGCCGCCTTCAGCGCCTCCAGCCCCGCCTGCCACGCAATATACACCTTAGCGCTACGACTGAGAGGTCATTTTGCTTTGACCGTTCGATCCGGCTACGACCGGACAATATTTATGTGTCATTCTTGTTACCACTCCGTAGAGTACAATTTAGGTCGTCCGATTTCAAGAAAATTAGTTAGGAATGTTTCGAAAAATCTACGGATTAGACCACAGACATATGCACTTGTAAACATTAGATAACACTATCTTTAGGTCTCAATGAAGTGTTAAAAATGTAAAAGCAGCAGGATGGTCTCGGTCCACGCAACGCGAGCGAAGTCGCATTAAAGCGCAAGCAATTTTAATACTTAAGGGCATACCTTAAAGCACAACTGGCAGTGTATCCATGGTGGGCAGCAGGATGGTCCCGGTGCTCGTAACTTAAGCAATGCGAACGAAGCCACGGATAAGCACAAGGGATTTTGAGACTTAAGTTTAAGAATTTTAGCATAAAATACCTTGCACCCTTGCGTTTACAACCTTGATCTATAGCAGCATACCTGCGGCGGGCATCAGGATGGCCTCTATCTTCTTGTTATTGCAGAACATAAGTGGCAGCTGCGAGTAACAACATTGTTCCGAGCAGGCGCAAACCGATGCCGCTGCACAAGGGATTTTGGTCTTCAATGCGATGTCTTAAAGCACCTTTGATATTGTACCTGCACGGCGGGCAGCAGGATGGTCTCGGTCTCCTTGTTGTCGCGGAACATGAGCGGCAGCTGCTGCAGCAGCTGCGGCAGCACGGCGGCGCTGTCCTCGGCGCGCGCCAGGAAGCCGTCCAGCACTGTACCTGCACGGCGGGCAGCAGGATGGTCTCGGTCTCCTTGTTGTCGCGGAACATGAGCGGCAGCTGCTGCAGCAGCTGCGGCAGCACGGCGGCGCTGTCCTCGGCGCGCGCCAGGAAGCCGTCCAGCACTGTACCTGCACGGCGGGCAGCAGGATGGTCTCGGTCTCCTTGTTGTCGCGGAACATGAGCGGCAGCTGCTGCAGCAGCTGCGGCAGCACGGCGGCGCTGTCCTCGGCGCGCGCCAGGAAGCCGTCCAGCACTGTACCTGCACGGCGGGCAGCAGGATGGTCTCGGTCTCCTTGTTGTCGCGGAACATGAGCGGCAGCTGCTGCAGCAGCTGCGGCAGCACGGCGGCGCTGTCCTCGGCGCGCGCCAGGAAGCCGTCCAGCACTGTACCTGCACGGCGGGCAGCAGGATGGTCTCGGTCTCCTTGTTGTCGCGGAACATGAGCGGCAGCTGCTGCAGCAGCTGCGGCAGCACGGCGGCGCTGTCCTCGGCGCGCGCCAGGAAGCCGTCCAGCACTGTACCTGCACGGCGGGCAGCAGGATGGTCTCGGTCTCCTTGTTGTCGCGGAACATGAGCGGCAGCTGCTGCAGCAGCTGCGGCAGCACGGCGGCGCTGTCCTCGGCGCGCGCCAGGAAGCCGTCCAGCACTGTACCTGCACGGCGGGCAGCAGGATGGTCTCGGTCTCCTTGTTGTCGCGGAACATGAGCGGCAGCTGCTGCAGCAGCTGCGGCAGCACGGCGGCGCTGTCCTCGGCGCGCGCCAGGAAGCCGTCCAGCACTGTACCTGCACGGCGGGCAGCAGGATGGTCTCGGTCTCCTTGTTGTCGCGGAACATGAGCGGCAGCTGCTGCAGCAGCTGCGGCAGCACGGCGGCGCTGTCCTCGGCGCGCGCCAGGAAGCCGTCCAGCACTGTACCTGCACGGCGGGCAGCAGGATGGTCTCGGTCTCCTTGTTGTCGCGGAACATGAGCGGCAGCTGCTGCAGCAGCTGCGGCAGCACGGCGGCGCTGTCCTCGGCGCGCGCCAGGAAGCCGTCCAGCACTGTACCTGCACGGCGGGCAGCAGGATGGTCTCGGTCTCCTTGTTGTCGCGGAACATGAGCGGCAGCTGCTGCAGCAGCTGCGGCAGCACGGCGGCGCTGTCCTCGGCGCGCGCCAGGAAGCCGTCCAGCACTGTACCTGCACGGCGGGCAGCAGGATGGTCTCGGTCTCCTTGTTGTCGCGGAACATGAGCGGCAGCTGCTGCAGCAGCTGCGGCAGCACGGCGGCGCTGTCCTCGGCGCGCGCCAGGAAGCCCTCCAGCAGCGGCACGAACATGTCACCCACGTCGCCCACCGACAGCATCTGCGGCTGCGCGAGCGACCCCTGCACAAAAAAGTGCCTAATTAGATCAGTGTTTCTCAACTTGGTTTGCTGACCCCGTTACACCAAACATGTTTTGAGATCTGTGCCTAATAAGATCAACGATTTCCAACTAAGTCCCCGGACTCCTGGGAGTCCTTACATGTTTGGAGAGGTCTAATCCAGGGGGCGTTCAAGTATTATGTAGCATCTTGTTAAACATTACGATGCGTTACAGGGGCGGGAGGGGGGTGTTAGGACAACGTGAAAACTACAGGGAAACGTTATTGGCGCGCTACACAGGGGGGAGGGGGGGGTCAGAAATCTTCAAAAATTGCGTTACGTAATACTTGAACGGTCCTACAAATGCCTACTTTAGCCTGTGTTTCTCAATTTGGTTCGCGAACCCCTAGGAATCTAAATACGTTTGGGGGAGTCCAACACAAGTAATTATTTAGACCTGTGTTTCTCGACTTAGTTCGCGGACCCCTGGGAGTCCGAAAAGTGTTTTGAAGGGTCCAACGCAAGTTCCTAAATAGACCAGCATTTCGAAACTCGGTTCATGAACCCCTGGGAGTTGAAATCAGTTAGGAGTGGGCCAACACAAGAGACACTCGGAAACACCGGTCTAAATATTTTGAGGAGTCATGTTTTGAAGAGTCCGAGAATTTTTATAACAAATAAATCTTTTCACAGTCCCAAACCCTGGGCTTTGTTCAGAGGATGCACAATAATAACTTCTGATCTAACAGAGATTCCCAACTTGGCTCGTAGACCCTTGAGGATAACCCCCAAGGGTTATTATACAATACACCTCATACAAAAGATATCTTACCTTAATATTATAGAAATGCACCGTCGAGCTGTATGTGATGAAGCCAACCCTGGTATAGGTTTGACCAGTTTGCGGATCCTTAGGCATCGCCTGTAAAACATCAATAAAAAACCTAGAAAGCATGGCCTTAAGTCTGTTGAGACCAAAATATGGAACACCGAGATTATACGCTAGTTTTTATAACCTGAATTACAAAACAATAGGGATGATTACACCACAAAGACAAGTAATTCCAAGACATCATTCAATATAAAGAACACATTATTTTAGACCCTAAAATCTAAACCATTCATCAAGGATTGACTCGATGGGTCATTCAGTAGTGACCCTGCCTCATGCGCCAAAAGTTGTGGGTTCGATTCCCACCCAGAACAAACATTCGTATGATGAATACTTGTATTTGTTCTGTGTCTGGGTGATTATATCAAATATTTAAGTATATTTTTGTAATACCACTGTTACTTCTGATATCCGTAACACAAGTGCTGAAGCTACTTACCTCGGAGTCAGATCAATGTATGTGATGTAGTCGGATATTTATTTATTTATAATTTCATTTATCTGCACATTTTATTTTCTGATTAATTTGAACACATTTAACAGTCAATCAGTTGAGTATGCTAAGGCGTTACGTCACACTATAGAAGCATTGCGTTTTGACAGCCCGTAAAAAGTACGTTAAATGATTAGTGGTGACATCTACCCCATTGTTTTGACTTGTTTGAGAACCCAGTGTAGCAGTACAACACTATCGTTATTAACCATTATCTTCCTAGCGTTATGTCCCGTGTTTAGACGGGGTCCGCTTAGACCATGATCCAGGATTTAGCGAGTTTGATAATTACATTGAAGCGACTGCCGATCTGACCTTCGTAACCCTAAGGTAGGGGAACCAGACAATTTTTGGATCATGGTTACAAATCCAAAGTTGTTTGAATTTGCAGTTTTCATCAGGATGTTTTCCTTCACCGTCGAGCTAGTGGTATAAATACGTACATAAACTTGAAAAAAGCCAAAGGTACGTGCCCGGGTTTGAACCCGCACTTCTCGGTTAGAAGGCGCGTGTCCTTACGATTGAGCTACCACCGCCCAGTGCCGTTATTATCGGATACAACATAAATGTTGCCGCACCTCGATGAAGCTGGCGACGTTCTCGCAGACGGTGTCGACGAGCCCGCTCTTGACCGCGTTGTACGAGACGTCGATCACGAACACCACCGCCGGCGGGTTGGGCAGCGTGTTGTTCTGCGACCACAACATACTTATTACTTACAGGCTACTTACATGAAATATATGTTGGTCATTCATCATTTGCTAACAGTGAACATATTCCAAAATTAAAGATCGACGAAACAATACACTTTTAAAGAAATACATACATATATTTTTTTATTTGACTGCCCCTTTGGTCGAGTGGTCAGAGACCCTGGCCACGAAACCAAGGGTCGCGGGTTCGAATCCCTCTAGGGGCAAATGTTTCGTGTGATGAACATGGACATTTGTACTCGAGTCATGTATGTTTATAAACGTATTTAAGTATGTCTATCCGTTCACCTAGTATCCGTAGCACAAGCATAAGCTTAGTTTGGGACTAGGGAATTGGTGTCAGTCTGAAGAATTTATTATTATTATATCTGTCTCATAAATACGTTAAATTAACCGTTTCACCCTTTACAAAACCGCCTTTAAAAATGATACGAATAATTTTTCATATTCGTTACTTATGGTAGAGTGGACTTAAACAAATTATAAGTCATGCCGATATAACCCTTAAGAATATGATTGTGCCAACACCTACAGACATCTGTCTACTAAGCCACAAGATAGCTAAGATTAGCTCCAATAAAATGTTCACAAATGACGTTGACCGAACAAGCATATACAGATGTCGCCACGCGTATATGAACAAGCCGTGCGCGAGGCGGGTACCCTGCAGTACTCCTTGGTGGCGACGATCTCGTAAGCGCCGAGCGCCATCTCGGCCGGCACGCGCCCGTACTGCTGCATGCTGTTCACGTACTGCGTGTACTCCATCGGCACTGGGAACAATATGCCACCGCTATTATTATATACGTCTCATACTAATCTGCGATTAAATTCTAAATTCAAAATGTCTTTATTTATGTAGACCTTAAAAATAGCGTTTACAAAATCTTTAGAGCAATGTGAATCTACCACCAGTTCGGAATGCTGATTCTACCGAGATGAAACCCACAAGAAACTCGGTAGTTACTCTTTTCAGCGTCAAAATATACATGAGTAATATACACTTTTTTTAAATGTTCTAAACCAAATCATACAATCAATGACTGTGGGAGATGACATAATATGATTACAATAAAAATGATGTAGCAACTACGTTCCTTGCCTAGCACGTTGTAGAACACGATGAATGGCGTACCGAGTATTATGATTGCGATTAACTAGGCGATGAGCTAGCTGCTATTGAAATCATTGGTTATAGAGTGACCTAGACCTACTATCAATATGCATCTGCTGAGAGAGGGCCTGACAGTTTTGGTGGGCTGTTACGAGTGTATTAGTTAGGCCAAGGTAATTAATGACTTACTTTCATCACAAGACTTAAAATATATTACTCACTGTAGTAAAGCTTTGTTAACTTCTTGGTTCTTTTACAATACAACATTTAAACATAAACTAAGAGTTGATTCAGATATACATTTGTTCTGTTTACGTATATAATATATATATTACGGTATAATATATACGTTACGTATGTAATATATATATATATATATATACATTTGTAATGTTTACGTAGCCTTTAGTATTTGATGTGTCCTGTCAAACCTTGATTAGCACAACCAAACATTACGTAAAATTGCATAGTGCATACCGAGCGACCTATTAATTTTATATGGTCTCATGTAAATTCAAGCATATTAAATACTTTTAATGCAATCAATTAACCAGTTTCGGCATGAAAACATAATAGACAGACAAACTGCCTGAGTTATTTTTGCATTTATACATAAGTAAGAATTTACCGCTACATTATTATTATTAGACAGGCAGGCAAATGGTAATCTCACCCTCAGTAGTGGCCTTGCAGAAGGCGCACTTGAAGTGCCTGCCCGCGTCGACGAACTTCATGCTGGGGCACATGTACGCCTTGCAGCGCGCGCAGCGCACCGGGCCGGCGCCGGCCGCGCCCGTCAGCGCCGCGAAGTCCAGCAGCGGCGCCTCCGCCTCCGCGCCCACCGGCTCCGCCATCGGCGCGATCTGCAGCGAACACCGACACTCACTTCGATGCCGGGACGGTTTGGCGCAAATCGTACATATCGTCCCGCCCGTTATCCCCGAAGGGGTAGGCCGAGGTAAAGAGGCAGCTAGCTCCTTTAACCACTTTCAGCCAAAAGTAAAACGACTGGGTTAGATGGGAAAATGTGAAAACAACCTGTCAGACAATCGCATACTTTTTTTTTTCCATCTAACCCAGCCCATTGTCCCATGTGATCTGGCACTTAAAACAAATGTGCCAACTGTGTTTCTTGCCTAGCATGTCGTAAAAGGCGACTATTGGTATATGGGGTTTTGGATATGTGATTGTGTGGGCGACAGGCTAGCCACTTGTCACCACTTTTTCACAATTTTCCATCTAACTCAGCCCAGTTTTGTTTCTAGCTGAATGTGGTTAAAGGGGCCTGCTGCCTCTTTGACTCTGCCTACCCCTTCGGGAATTGGAATTATGGGCGTGATGTTATGTATGTATGTACAATCGCATACCCAAAACCGATATACTATTAGTCGCCTTTTACGATATGCTAAGCGAAACATACCTAATAGATGCTTTTTAAGTGTCAAAGCAACTTGGAACTTGCAAATCGTGATCGCAAATATTTATTAGTCACTTTTGCAGATGTTGTTATGATGATTTTCGCAAACGGCTACTTTAGCAAAACGTCATTCACAATATTTGAACAGAGAAAAACATTCTTGTAACCTGCGACAGTAACCATCCGCAAAAATTACCATCTGGTAAATAACAAATATTAACCTCACCATAATAGTTTCTACCCCCTTACTTACATGATAACTATTAAATTTCATTAATTTGTTACTTAAAAATAACCATAAAGCTTGTATGATAAGATCATGAATGTTGAAGATGCATGTGACGTAAGGATCTTGCCATGTGGCGTTCGGTTCTCTCTGCTTATCCCGTTAGGGAAGTGGCGTGAAGTTCAGTTAGTTAGTTACTGAAAATACTCACGACCAAACAGAATGGCATTGAAGTCTGTTTCAGAAGATCAGCTGTGACTGGCACGCTGTACATTGAGCTTCTCATGTATCGAGGACCTGGAATAGAAATAGTGAGTTAAGTATATCTTATAATATACATATATAAAAATTAATTGGTAAATTGGTATTGGTAATCTTCTAGGGAAGGTTTGTACGGTAAGAAAATATGGAAACATTGCAAGGAAAATAATAAAAGAAAATTCGAGAACGGGGGGTTTACGAAGTGCGCCGGGACAGCTAGTTAAGACAATAAAATATACAGATATACTTATGACTTCATTCATGAAGTTATCTTCATCTTAATTCAACATTCAGTTGTCAGAAAAAAAGAAAACTAAAATTATTAAATCATATTATTAGAAGTGTAATATGCGGAGCACTAATCCAAAAATTAATATTACAAATACTTACTCGCATTTCCTTTATCGTCAACAATAAAATCTGTGGTGACGAGGGGTGGGACCAAGCCCTTTTCGTTCGTGAGGAAGATGCCCCCGCGGTTTTGCTGGTCATCCGCCATTACTTGGATCTGAAAACAGGAACATATTATGATAAATTTGGTCCCACTGTTGGATGATGCAGTTTGTTTAAATGACATGAGACTGATGTCATTTTTCAGCACTATCGAGTAGTGTAACTATTTGTATACAATATCGCTTTTTCCCAGCATTGATTGATTAGATATAATAACATAGAAAAAAACATAATGCAACTCAGACACTAAACATGCAATAGTATAATATCCTCCTAATATAGTATACAGATTGTGTGTGATTAAAGAACAGTTGTCAGATTTTGTTACTTACTGGACTAGGCATGTTATCCGGGTCCAACCGCTTCTGTTGAGGCTGCTGGTACTGCTGACCAGGGTAGCTTGGCTGCTGCCCAGGGAACGTCGGCTGCTGCCCAGGGAAAGGCGGCTGCGGCGGATACCCTGACTGGGGCTGCTGGTAGCCCTGCTGGAATCCTGGCTGCTGGTTCACTGGTGGCATGCCAGGGAACTGTCTCTGCTGCGCCAGGGGAGGCGGCATGTGAGGAAGGCCGGGCATCGTTTGGAACTGCTGTTGCATGCCAGGCTGTGGAGGCATGCCGGGTTGTGGAGGCATGCCGGGTTGTGGAGGCATGCCGGGTTGTGGGGGCATGCCTGGTTGAGGGGGCATGCCTGGTTGAGGGGGCATTCCTGGTTGAAGGGGCATTCCTGGTTGCGGAGGCATGCCTGGTTGCAGGGGCATTCCTGGTTGTGACGGCATCCCTGGTTGAGGTGGCATCCCATGTTGAGGGGGCATTCCAGGTTGAGAGGGCATACCAGGCTGTGGGGGCATACCAGGTTGAGGGGGCATTCCAAGTTGCGAATGCATGCCAGGTTGAGGAGGCATTCCAGGTTGTGGGGGCATACCAGGCTGAGGCGGCAGGCCTGGTTGAGGGGGCATACCAGGCTTTTGTTGCATTCCTGATTGCTGGGGCATACCAGGTTGTGGAGGGAGACCAGGCTGCGGTGGCATTCCTGGCTGTGGGGGCATACCCGGTTGTGGGGGCATACCAGATTGGGGTGGCATGCCTTGACGAGGTGGCATGCCAGGTTGAGGAGGTAGCCCTGGTTGTTGGGGCATACTAGGCTGAGAATGTGGTGGCATGCCAGGTTGAGGAGGCAATCCTGGTTGCTGCATGCCTTGAGGCGGCATTCCTGGCTGCGGTGGTAATCCAGGCTGCCCAGGAAGACCAGGTTTCCCTGGCTGCCCTAATGGACCAGATTGGCCTGGAATTTGGGAGGATTGTTGAGGGAATGATCGGTTTACTTCACCGGGTTCTGAATGAGGGGGTAATGATTGCCCTTGTTGTGAGGTTGGTGGCATGGGTCCAGATTGAGATTGTGGGGGTAAGCCAGGTTGGGCAGACTGGGGAGGCATGCCCATCTGTGGCGCAAGACTTGGTTGCTGGCCACCTTGTCCCTGATATGGGGGCATGCCTGCGCCTGGTTGGCGGGACATTGGCCCAGATTGTGGAAGACCTTGAGATTGAGGAGGCATCTGTCCTAAAGGTTGACTAGCTTGACTCATTGGCGGACCTTGCATTGATGGGGAACCCTGTGAAAACTGATTAGGCGTTTGACTTGGTGGTGGCATAAACCCAGGGTGAGAGGTAGGCACAGGGCCTGGTGTCGAGGAGGAGACTGGCTTTTGTGGAGCCATTTGCGGAGCTCCACTAACAGGTGGCCGACCAGGCGGGAATGAACCGGGTGGTCTTTGACCAGGGGGTAATTGACCTTGAGGGAAATTGGATGGTGGGAAATTTCCTCCTGGGGGAACTTGACCAGGTGGGAGCTGCGAAGTAGGAATGTTAGGAAAACCAGGACCATTAATATTCATAGTCTGCATTTTCTGTGCCATGTCGTTTTGGTCAAATGGCTTTGATCCCATTTGTGGGCCATTCTGAGGCATCTGGCTGTAAACGTTTGCATTTTGAACTCCATTATAGTCTTGGCCTGACGGTGGATATCCAAGTGGATTGGATGGTGCATTGTTATTTTGACCCGGTGGAAGGTACTGCGGATTCATCATCTTGTCTGAAGCCAAGACACCTAAAATAAATATAACAGATACAATATAAACTGAGGTGTTAAGTTCAAATGCAATCAATGCAATCACTTGATGGGTAATAAATAGTAATAAACCCTTTCTTCTCTGTAGAAGCAACATTCCGAACCAGTGGTAGATTGATATTATTAGTTGATTTTCCTGTTAAATTGACGATTTATTAGTGTTTGTTTCAAACCTATATAAATAAAGAGTATTTTGACTTTTGACTTTTACCTTTTAAAATGGTACATAGTACCAATTTAGCTCAATTTAGCATATCTTTATATGAACTGAATGAATTGTTGCTTTTATGAAATATCACTTGTAAACAGTTCAAGCAATAAGTAATTTTTTATGTGTTGCATCAAGGCCGGTCTATCCAGTCTAAGTATTGGGAAATTATTAGAAAGCATGGCCAGCGTCTCTGACCACTTGACACTTGAGTAAATTATTTTACAAACTTCTTTATGCGATGGAACATTGACAGTCTCATATATTTTCCACTTATTGAATACTAAATAGATGATAGGTCACTATAAGAATTCCCCTTTGATCACCACATACACATTATATTTCACAAACACCCTTAATGTAAATGACTGTGAATGATTTTAGATGAAAAAGAAGCATCTAAATTAAGCACTTATCAAAACAGTAGGCATTGATAATTGTGTCATTCTGATAACAATTTGTTTGGTCTGAAAAGCATTTGCTTTTTAAAACAGCAGTCTTAAAAACCCAAATTGACACTTGCCAAATTCACATACACTCATGAACATTAAATAGCGTAATTACATCAAATGAGATGGCACAAGACTAAACTGTAATTAGGTAAAACAGGATTCGACATACCAACGACGACGGTAAGAAAAATATAGTTGTTTTACGTGAAGGTATCAAAATATACACTTCCTAAATAACCTGCACGAAATTTAATCTATTGCTTTATATAATTTGATTGAAATATATCATGTTTTTCTAATATTTCACGAAATCTTGTAAGATGAATTTTGACAGCTGCCTCGTAACTTTGTAAATAACTTTCTTGATGATCAAACACTTTCCTGGATGATGAACTTATGAACCACACATCACTTAACAATAAAGTTTAATACTTACGGCTTCAAAAGCGATTTTAGTCGGAATATTTCGATAAAAAATATAAACAAGAGTCACAAATCACGTAAACCTTCAGGCCACGTATTCTGACAGACGGTGTTGTCAGTGGCCCGCCGCCTATGTGGAACTTTTGAAGTTTTACGCATGCTACGCGTAACGGAATGTAAATTGATATTAGTAATTGATTGCTTTCCGTTTAAATAGCTTTGATTTTAGTCCTTTTGTGCAAAACTTGCATTAAAATTAAAAATACTTTAATATTTATCTATTTTTAAAAGAAGTTATCTCTTATATTTTGGGTAAAAATCAAACTATTTCAAAAATGATGCATGAAGCGAAATGTTTTTATTAACCATGGCAACGTGATTATTTAAATGTCAGTTCGATAAAACTTCATTCAATTAAAGACTTTATTTTTTTAACATAAAGACACAATATCAGATAAGTACCAGATATCACTTTTTTATAATGAGTTAAACCCACCGACCTTAAATGAATACGATGCAATGATGTGTGAATGTATGAGGTACCATCAATTTAATTAGTCATTTCAGAAAAGAGTAAAGTTGACTTTGTCCAGGCATTTTAGTTGCATTCCATAAATTATTCCGAATTGATATTCGTTTACGTATCTATTTATTTCATTGTAAGTATATCCATTTATTTGGGCGTAAACTAATAAACAGGTTCATGCCTATTTACCTACATGTGTTGTTTTTTTTATCAAGCTAAGTTTTTTTTTTTCTTTAAACCCCTTGTCAACATCCAATTATACTTGCATCATACCGAATGCGCTATGAAAGGCTTCAATATCCTATTAATATTATAAATGCGAAAGTTTGTATGTATGGATGGATGTTTGTTACTCTTTCACAAAAAAACTAATGGATTTTAATGAAACTTTAGAATAGTATAGCTCATACACCCGATTAACATAGTAGACTATGTTTTCACCACGCGAGCGAAGCCGCGGGCAGAAGCTAGTTAGATATATACGAGATTCTAGTCTCATCATCTTCCTAGCGTTATGTCCCATGCTTAGACGGGGTCCGCTTAGACCATGATCCAGGATTTAGCGAGTCTGGTAATTACATTGAAGCGACTGCCGATCTGACCTTCGTAACCTTAAGATAGGGGGACCAGACAATTTTTGGATCATGGTTACAAATCCAAAGCGGTTTGAATTCGCTCATCACGATGTTTTCCCTCACTCGAGTAGTTTGAACTCGCACTCCTCGGTTAAGAGGCGCGTGTCCTTACCATTGAGCTACCACCGCTATTATACGAGATTCTAGTCTATCACGAATAAAAATACTTTCATAAATTACCTACCTATTTATATATCTTTTCATATAAAAAATATACTCTTCAAATCATAGTAGTATGCGTAAAACTATCGACATGGATATGTACAAATCCCAAAAACCACATTTCTTCTAATATTCGGGATACACCATATTCAAAAAGTATTTCTGAAAGTGATAGAAGGCAAAACAATTCACTACGGACCCAATACCTACACGGAAGCCTTCCCCTTGTATGTGCTTAACCCCACGAATTTAATCCGATCAAAAGTTGCATATGTTACAAAGTAAACGTCGTGTTTAAACATTTTGCGGGATGTTTGGTCAGGATGTATCTGTATGATGGGCTATAATAATAAGTTAGCCAGCCTCTAGCAGACCCTGCACTGGTCTGAAGTAGGCAGACACGCCCTACGCATGCGCGCATCCCTGCTTACTAGTGTTGGGACTTGAAATCGATTAAACCAATACGCGGATTTATTAACAAGTATGTTGGTTTATTACAAATACTGTTATTCTATAAATGATATACTAGTTTTTGTACTTTGCATCTATAGTTTCACCCAGAGTTCTTAGGTACTTAACTTTACCCCAGACCAAGATGTTTCCAAAAGCGTAGCTAGGTGTAACAAAAATAAATAGATCGTTTGGGAAGCCTATCTACTTATTGGAAATTGCAAATTTTCTGCTAGTTCGTAATTTGTAGGTGTTAAAAAACGGGCGTAAGGCCGCCCAATGGTCGAAATTCGAACATAATTAGTTTATTTTTTATTAATTTAATGTATTATGTACTTATTATGCTCCATAAAATTCTCCATAAACTTTTACTATGCCAAATCGAATACTCCCCGCCCGCGTAATTTTTGCATAACGTAATAATAAATAAATTTAGTATGTCGAACACGTTCACTGACCACAATTTATGCTTTTGGACGCTATATTTTGTACAGCAAAGCAAAGAAATAAAGACCAACGCAGGTAGTTGTAGCCATACTAGCCATTATTTAAACTGTACCTTCCTACTTATTTAAGTAAATAATCACAAACAAATCTTTGTAGATGACGCGTATAATAAATATCAGCGAATACGATGCGAGTTCATACAGGAATCGATTATGTTTCAGGCACATCGCGCAGCACTACCTCGGTAACCCACCCTCTATCGATTCGCAGGGTGAAAGCCTTATTCTGCTTGTTTGCTCTTTCTCCTCTTATCCCATAAGGCTTTACGATATGTGTCTGACAAGCTAATTTCCACCTTATATCGAATGCAATAGCTCTAATTTAAACAATATGCCTTCAAGCTGTAAAGACCTTTAGCCAATGTCATAAACTACCAAGCATAAGTGGATCTGTGCCTAACTTTCACACAATAAAGTCTATTTTGGGATACACTGGCTTAGTGTAGGGTGAGGACCCTAGGAGTCTGGAGCTCCGTGAGATAGTAAAAGTGTTTAAGCTGGAAATGTGGATCTAGCCCAGACTTGGAGTTTTGCAAAATGGTGGAACGCTGAGATCTTAGAAGCAATGTGGAAGCATGTTCTAGAAATGTGATGAAGAGTGCCTCTTAGTGGACTTGGTGACCAGTGCATTGTATATCACGAATAAAGGGCATAAGGTGATTGTTGGAACGTTGTCAGGTGAGTTGGGGTATTCTATGTGGATGCGTTTGTATATTCAAACGCCTGACAAACTTTTAATAGCACAGTTTTGTCTAACGATGCAAAAAGCAGTAGCTAGTAAAATATGCATGGTGCAGTTTTATATATAAAAAGTCTTCTATTGATCAAACAAATCCCATCCTATTTTTATTTTTTGGCTAAATGTGTTTAAGTGGGGATAGCCGCCCTTTGACCCTGCCTACCCCTGCGGAGATTACGGGCGAGATGATATCATGATGAAACAGATAATATAAAAGAATGCTAGCTCAATAGTTAAAGACATACGGTTCGATGCGAAAAATGTAGAGCGAACCACGGACTAGTAAAAAAAGAAGGACTCCGCGCCACTAACTAGACATTGAAGCTCCAAGACAAGAAGCTGTCAAGGTGGAGCACCTGATGTTCCACCTTGACACGCAACTTACGTCACACATTGACATAATAGGTGCTCCAAATGACAGATATCCGATATCTGGTATCCATAAGTATCTCACTCACACATGATTAAACGTGGCTTCACGCTATAAGTATGACAGCATGGAGTCCTTCTTTTTTTACTAGTCTGTAGAGCGAGCACGAAAATTGCATGAGCATTGATTTATTGAGTAGGGATTCATACCTCGACGGTAAAGGAAAGCATCACGACACACAAACAATTATAAAATGGTTCCCCTGCCTGTGTAAGCCTGTGGAAGGGATACATAGGTCGGGCCACTATTACTACAAGTTTTTTTTAGTTTCTCTAAATTAATGTTTATATTCCGAGCCATACTAGGAACGGGTATCTACTTATTTAAATATGTACGTGTCACGAGCAAATATGTATACATTGTCACGTTTTCAAAAACTTCTACCACTCCATGCCATTAATTTTAAACAATTCTTCACCCAGATAGGACACAGTTTTATGGGTTAGATGATTTAGGAGAATACAATGCGAATGTGGAAGGATGTAGGAGCCGCGGAAGGCCCAGGCTCACCTACCACGACCAGATTGGTCGTGTATTAAAAGAAGGTGATGTTAGGAGTCATAAAAACCGTAGAGCTTGTATGAAAAGGATTATGAATGTTGAAGAGGCGAATGAGGTGTGTAAGGATCGTGCCATATGGCGTTCGGTTCTCTCTGCCTACCCCGTTATGGAAGTGGCGTGAAGTTTAGTTTAGTTTGATTTAGGAGAAATTGTTGTTCACGTATTTCTAAATTGGTAGAAGTTAAGATATTTTTTTAAATGTGACAATGCATACATATTATCTTGTGACTGTACCCACCTGTGGTACCTACGTATCTGAACTTTCCTTAAATATACTCTACTTATTTCTTGTTACCTCCTCCTATATTTATTGTGTAGACATTAGTAGGGAATATAAAAAACCCACTGTTGGGAATATTTTCCTAGAAAAGCCTAGAGGACAGTATTGGTACTCTCTTGTATCCTCTTAGAATTGCCACGTTTCATCTTTAGTTAAAAATAAGTATAGATATGTTACTAGCTTTGCTTGCACTGGTACATCGATAAAATATAGCTTATATGCTTTATAGTGTACATCTGGATTGAGGGCCCATTATTTAAATCCCTGAGTCCCGAAATAATCTTATTTCGTTTTTCAAGGAAATATTTCAATCCATATAATCTATCTCTGTGCCAAATTTCATTCATAACCTAGATTCAGATGTTCTGCGCGAAACATCGCAATCATAAACATCCACACATTCATAGAAATAGGGCCATTGACCGTGTTATTAATTAATAAAATTCTCCAGACTGACACACCAATTCCCTAGTTCCAAATTAAGATAAGCTTGTGCTTTGGATACTAGGTAAACGGACAGGCACATTTAAATACGTTTATAAACATCCATGACTCAAGTACAAATGTTCACGTTCATCATACGAAACATTTGCTCCTAGCGCCGAACCCGCGACCCTTGGTTTCGTGGCCAGGGTCTCTGACCACTCGACCAACGGGCCTGTCAAATCTATACCCATACATGGGAATGGGAAAGTCGGTGTCCCTTTCGTGGTAGGTACTAGATTCTAGCCAAAGGGCCTGTCAAATATTTCATAGAAAATATTGATCTTCCACACAGGTCTCATCATGCTACCGCTCCTCCTATTGGCGCTGGCCAGCGTGTGCAATGCCAGCCCGCAGAAGCCGAACCTGGACGCGATCCTGAACCGGCGCACCGACGTCTACATCGCCGGCTTCTTCCCCTTCGGCAAGGGCGTCGAGAACTCCAACACTGGTATCTATCTATTGGCAACTGATGTGGATAGTAGTTGGTCGTTAGTAGACAACTGTCTACTAACTGAACAACTAGGTATCCGCATTGACTACTAACTAAAAAACTATTGCAGTTAGCCTCCTTGGTGGGTCGTTGTACGTACGTGATCATTAGTTGAAAGTGTTCGTTGTAGTTTTTTGGTACCTGTATTTAGATATTTCCCCTAGTCAGGGCGTCTTTATTTAAAGTAAACATGTACTCATCAACATTTTAGTATAGGTACTTACAATTTCGGTGTTAACCTTTTAATTTCTTTTTTTATTATTATCACTATATTTCATTTTTATCATTATATGAATAAACATAATAGTATACACAGATCAAAATTGAATAGACCCAAATGCAAGCAATATATATCTAATTAATAATGGCGCATCTCCCTAACTGCCCATTTGTTAAATATTTGACGAACGACGTAAACTTGCCTGCACGGTGTCGGCTGAGCTATGAATATGCGACTACGAACTTGACACAATTCTCGGAAACTTTTCGGAGAATCCTAAGTATTAATCATTAATACACCCACTTGGGATAAAGTTCAATAATTAACTCAATCAAAGATGAATGTTAGTGGATGGAGAGTAAGAGGAAGGCCAAATAAGAGATGGATGGATTGTGTGAAAGATGATATGAGTGAAATGGGAGTGGATAATTTGATGACGGCTGACCAGGAGGTATGGGAGAGGAAGACGTGCTGCGCCGATCCCTGATGAACTGGGAGAAGGGCAAGAGTTTAAAGATATATACTCATACATGGGGATAAGAAAGTCGCTGTCCCTTTCGTGGTAGGTACTATATTTTTTATTACAGGGATTTCTACTCTCTGTTACGCCATCCAAAGCAGAACCTTCGGAGTTTCGGGGGGAACAGTCAGAGACTTAAATTCCTGCCAGGATGCGAGAATTCAGGATATACCCATCAACCTGGCCTGATTGGTATCTAATAATGCAGCTTTCGACTACCGTATCCTAGTAAACAAATGAGTATCCACCACTTTCGCTTAACTAACTAACTAACTAACTAACTAAACTTCACGCCACTTCCCATGCGGGGTAGGCAAACAGAACCGAACGCCATATGGCACGATCCTTACACACCTCACTCGCCTCTTCAACATTCATGATCCTTTTCATACAAACTCTACGGTTTTTATGACCCCTAACGCAAGGTGTTAATACACGACCACTCTGGTCGTGGTAGGTGACCCTAGAACGCCTGTAAAAGGCCACTAAGCGGAACCTCTTCCGCTTAGTGGCCTCTTTTACCGGGGCTATGCCTTTATATTAGTTTACCCAGGATAAATGACCTGGGACTTTGCCCATATTGATCTGGGACAAAAAAAAAGAATATGCCAACTGTGGTTCTTGCCTAGCAAGTCGTAAAAGGCGACTAATGGTATATCGGGTTTTGGATGTGTGATTGTGTAGGCGACAGGTTAGCCGCTTGTCACTGCTTTTTCACAATTTTTCATTTAACCCAGCCCGGCTTTATTTTTGGCTGAATGTGGTTGAAGGGGCATGCTGCCCTTTTGACACTGCCTACTCCTTCGGGGATTATAGGCGTGATGTTATGTTATGTATGTATGTACTATATCTAGTTCTTTTTGCTAGAACAAGAAACTCAATTTCCCGTAAACACTGCCGTAGGTCGCGGTGTGATGCCGAGCGTGAAGCTGGCGCTGGACCACGTGAACGAGCATGACTCCGTGCTCAGGAACTACCGGCTGCACATGTGGTGGAACGACACTGAGGTAAGGATGAAATTACTCTTTGCAAATAACAATTGTTAAAGTGTCCGCTGCACGGTCTCTTTTAGGCGTTCATTAGGACAGACCCAAGTTTAGCGGTGGACCAGCATAGGCTAATGGATGATGATGATGATAAGATTTTGCACTGCCAACTTCTTTCTGTGTAAACAGTCGCTACCGAGCGTCAAAGCGACCCTGGTCCACTCTAAGGGCGGCCCGCTTCGGACCAAATCAACTAGGCCAATTTATCAAATGAACTTCTGTTACCCATCAATCTTAGTTATAAATACTTTACCAAATTTTCTGCATCGTAAAAAAGTTAACTACAAAAAATACACAAATTTTAATCCTTCGTTTCATGATTTGACAGTGCAACGCAGCAGTGGGCGTGAAGTCATTCTTCGACATGATGCACAGCGGACCTCATAAGCTGATGCTATTCGGGGCCGCGTGCACGCACGTCACGGATCCCATCGCGAAGGCCTCCAAGCACTGGCACCTTACTCAGGTATTGTTACAGTCAGACTTATCTTCTGACTTTGCGTCAAACGCTAGTGGCTGGTTTGAACCCTGCACCCGGACAAATATTTAAGAAACAAGTGCTTGTCCCACGTATTGAAATCAAATCAGAGTATGTTATATTGTCTGACATTATATTTTTGCAAACAAACTTTCCATATGATCGATTTCTGAGATGTTTACTACTAAGATCATTTTTCTAATACCGAAAACATTTCTAGAAAAACAAAAAATACATCAATTGTACTATTCTGTCTGTTCTAGCTGTCGTATGCGGACACCCATCCGATGTTCACTAAGCAGGCCTTCCCGAACTTCTTCCGCATCGTGCCGTCGGAGAACGCCTTCAACCAGCCCCGCATCCGCCTTTTGCGGCATTTCAACTGGACCAGAGTTGGCACCATCTACCAGAACGAGCCGAGATACGCGTTGGTAAGCATCAGAAAATGAGAAAAGTTACCCAATAAGGTTCTATCCACCAATCGATTTGTATAGACAAGTTCTATCCTTTCCATTATGAGCATAGGAAGAAGCAGACCAGGATAAAGCCGACTTGTGACTTGTGTGAACGTGTTCCACTGCAGTCCGAGACAGGATCCCTACCGGACAAGATTCAGATAGTGTGCTTAATTAAGTAGAATAAACCACACCTAAAAGAGTACTATAAATTGATATATTCCATGGAAACGTCCAAGCAGGTATACCTTACCAAATATCATTTTACACAGGCCCACAATCGTCTCCTTGCGGACCTGGAATCAAACGGTTTCCTGATAGAAGAAACGCAAAGTTTCGCGACAGAAGTACGAACGGCGCTATCCAAATTGAAGGAGAAAGACGTTCGTATTATCCTGGGCAACTTCAATGAAACTTGGGCCGTGAAGATTTTCTGTGAAGCTTACAAGTAAGTTACCCTGAATTTTATAAGATGTTAATGTACTGGATGTATTAGTTAAGATGATCTAAGGTGTGTGTTAGCCACAAGAAATGCCGAAACAAATATTTTACACGCCTGGCGTAAGTAAAATATTTGTGACGGCATTCTATAATAGCATCTACGCATGACCCAGTGGTGGTTAATAAATTGCTGCGCCCATCCAGGGTCGGCGTCCTGAGCCTCGGCACTACTAACTCTGCCCTAGTTGCGGGACAGCATACAAGAAAAAAAAACGTATAGGTACCTATATAAAATTGCATTAATCGCAGCTGTCAATGGTCAGTCAGTCATTGACCTGCCCGGGTTGAAAATCTCTAAGTAATAAAAGTATTTTCCTCAAAGAATAAGAAATGTATCAACAGTAAAAACAATAAATTAACTTTCAGCTTGGAGATGTACGGGCGAGCGTACACCTGGTTACTGCTAGGCACATACAGCAACAAGTGGTGGCTGCGCCGGGCTCCGTGCTCCAAGCGGGACTTGGCTGCTGCCTTGGACACCACAATTCTGACTGACTTGCTACCACTGTCTACTACAGGAGAGATGACTGTCTCGGGAATTGTAAGTATTTCTTACTATTGAAAAAAATATTATGCGTCAAGCAATCCTAGTCCTACTTTACAGACATGTAAGATATATTTTTCTCGCTGTAGCCAAAGAAATATCTATTGATAAATCCATTCTCCAAGCTCAGATCAACATTTCTGTTGATCTGAGTCTCCAAGATAAAGCATTTGACCTTAATCTACGCATAACTCTGGATGTTGTTTAGGAATAAGCTTGAAATATATGTGTCTAATAATTCATAATGAAAATATGAAAAATCGTCATTTCATCCATTTCAGACAGCAAAAGACTACCAGGTTGAATATGACAGAAGAAGAGGTTTGGAATATTCCCGTTTCCATGGTTACACTTACGACGGTAAGTTGCTGCCCCCCCTCGCGTACGCCTATGTTTCTCCGCATTCTTGCGAAATTGCTTTTTTAAAGGTTTTGATATTGTTTCAAGGGACAGTTTTAATCGCACTTAATTCCATTATTCTTCCAGGCATTTGGGCAATGGCACTTGCAATACAGACGGTGGCACAACGGGTCAAGCTGAAATACAAAGAGAAGACCGTCCAGGACTTCAGGTATCGCGACAAGGAGTGGGAGCAGCTGTTCCTGGACGCGCTGAGTAACGTTACTTTTGAGGGAGTCACTGTGAGTACCTAGTAATTATTTTTAGCTCTAGCAAACTTAGACTCCGCTTAATCCATGATCCTGAATTAAGCAAGGCTGTTATTGTTTTGAAGCGACTGCCCATTTGACCTTCGTAACCTTTAGTTAGGGGAATCCGACACCAGCTACCCCTAGGATTTGAGGCGCGTGTCCTTACCATTAAACTACTTACAGCTTTGAGTAACTTGTAAATGAAACATGACAGAAGTAAATTTGATAAATACGAAAAATATATGATATCGCAGGTACTTAAAAACCTTAAAACTTAAAAAAAGATTGATTCTCTTTAAGCGGTAAATGTCTCAAAATTTATTTTCTGGTCCAAATTAGCCACAATTTTCTTTCAATGTATAATTTTGCCAGGGTCCCGTCCGCTTTTACGACAACGAGCGCAAGGCGTCCATCTTGTTGAAACAGTTTCAAGGGGAGCAGGTGGGCGAGGTGAAGGTGGGCGAGTACTGCGCCGAGAGGGACCACCTGGACCTCAGCAGCGGGGAGGCCTTCAAGTGGATCGGAAAGTGAGTTATGCCAGAGTCAAATCGCAGGGTTGATATTCACTTACCTTCGAATCTCCTAGAAGGGTAAGATAGGTAATAACAGCAATATTTCTTGCTCAAAAATAGCCAAGTCAACTTTTGGGGTTCATCTGCAGAACTTGGCATCCAAAGATCTCAATTACCAGACATACTTATTCTAAAAACTAACTTGGCTCTAATTTTTACATTTATTTTTTATAAATACTATCTCACATGGCATTTCAATCTCTCTAATTATTCCAATACTTTAAAGTCATTTCTGATAATGGAACATAACATTAACTTATCAACTCGTTTAGGAATCCGCCTAAAGATCGCACCCTGCGTCTGATCGAGCACACGCAAGTCAACATCACCATCTACTCCGTGCTGGTCTCCTGCTCTATCCTTGGCATTCTGCTGGCGACGGGCTTCCTTGCGATGAATATTCACTACAGGAACCAAAGGTAAAGAAAACATCTGCGTGGAATACTGGTTTAAACTAGCGCGGGGTCCGTAGCAAATGCTTACCAAGCCTTGCAGAAAATAATTACCTCTGTTTGAATCTTACTCCAAGAAAGCTATCTATACACAGTCACGCGTAGTCTCCCAAAGCGCGAGGTCTTATAGCATTTGCTACTCCTGCTACTTACGTAGCTAATCCGGGATAATCCGGTTATGGCATATTACTATGTTAATTGTAATTAATTGAAACCTCTTTACAATCTCAGTATCGAGGATAACACAACCGAGTAACATTATAATTTCTATTCTACTTGTAGGTACATAAAAATGTCATCGCCTCACCTCAACAACCTGATCATCGTGGGCTGCATGCTGAACTACCTCAGCGTGGTGTTCCTCGGCCTCGACTCCAGCCTCAGCAGCATCGGTACGTGTCACCCCTGCCTCCCCTGGCGTTGAATATGTTGTGATCCTAACCGCATTGTCATCGATATCTCTATGTTCTCTCTTTCTTGTCGGATGGAAGGTAACTCATGAATTCATTGCATTAGAATCGCTGTTATAACGAACATTCTGCTGGTGCTGGTCTTGTGTTAACGATTGGAATAGGATATTTTTT
This sequence comes from Glyphodes perspectalis, assembly GCA_951394215.1. Lineage (NCBI taxonomy): Eukaryota > Metazoa > Arthropoda > Insecta > Lepidoptera > Crambidae > Glyphodes > Glyphodes perspectalis. Next base: position 1,077,726 of record OX596225.1, on the reverse strand, counting down.
AATCCTTTTTTTAACTAATTTAACCTGTAATAAAGATATACACTTCTAGATTTATTATTTTGTACGCAATATCAAATAATCCGATAAATTTAAAAGGTAGAGACAATACAGTAATTGCATATTTTAACCACTTTAATTAATGTTAATTTATACATAGGTTGTTCTGATACTTCATTTATCTTTAAAATCTTTAAAATTAAAATTAAATTTTAAGCATATTTCAAAGTATTAAGTTTCCTAATTTCCAAAGGGATTTTTACTGTAGTATATAAAGGTAAAAAGTTTTTTTTATTTACAGTAAAAAATCCACGGGCGCTTTACCGTTAATACTTCCTGTTAAAATCTTACTTTTTTAACCAGTTAAGACAAGATCACAATCAGTTCATGTCTCAAATGAATTAATTAACAACCAACAACTAAACCAAAGTTCTAAAAACCAAGCACATCGATCGGCATGTCGCTAGCACTTCATCGATCACGCGTTATGTCATTTGATCTCATCCAGTTCATGTATCCTTAGGTCTTTCTCAGGAAACACCACACGGAGGTAAAGAGCCTGTTCCCGAATCCCCGGCTTGAGCTTAACCCTTCGATGTGGATCCCATTGACCAAATTTTGGGAACGACACCCTCTCTTAGACTAGCTCCTTGATTCTGAGAAAGACCTAGGCCGTTTTCTAGGTCACAGGAGTCGACAGCATGTTTCCAAGTTTTGGTTTCTTTGATTCCTTTGGCTTCAGTCGCGAAGCTTTTGTGGTTCAATGGTATGTGACGATTTCATGTATTTTTATAGCTTGATCATCTTCGTAACGCTTGGGTATGTGAAATTCAGCTTAATATGTATCTTCTTTTTGTTTTGCGTCTTGATTTTGATCGTCTTGAAAATAATTGATGCCAAGAAGAATGCTTGTTTTAAAATTTTCCTTTTTCATAATGTTTCTGATTTCTTTATTTGCTAAATACATGACGCATGGACTAAATTGATTGTAAATAACAAATTGATAATAAAAGTAATGTATAAACAGCAATATACACATGATCAGACAATTGTATCATACACAGTACTATTAATGTGTTGGCTAATCGTGCCACTAACTACGGCGTCGCCACCCGGTGTCCACAGCTGCTTTCCCGTACATCTGCACGGCTCGGGCGTGGCTCCTGATGGCCGGGTTCAGCCTCGCTTTCGGTGCAATGTTCTCCAAGACTTGGCGAGTTCACTCCATCTTTACTGATGTAAAGCTCAATAAGAAGGTAAGGAAAATTCGTTAAATAATTTTACTTCTTAATAATCTGTTGTTGTTCAAGCATCTTGACCAAATCCTGGCTGTTATAAGTAGATGACTACATAGGTTTCTAAATCTAATTTAAAACAATATTTTAATAAAATGTTGCCTAATTTTCAGGTCATAAAAGACTACCAACTCTTCATGGTGGTGGGCGTCTTGCTGGCGATTGACCTTGCTATCATGACCACATGGCAGGTTTCTGACCCATTTTACCGGGCCACTAAGCAAATGGAGCCATATGTGAGTACCGGGATAAGTTCTTATACTTATTCTATAGGTACAAAGGACTTGGTTAATATGATAATCTATTATTTTATTTTATTTTATAGGCTCATCCAAGTAGTGAAGACATCGTGATAGTACAAGAGAATGAATACTGTCAGTCGGAGCGGATGACCATATTCATAGGAATCATCTACGCTTACAAAGGACTTTTGCTGGTAAGTCTTCCTCTGTCTATTCAATACAGAATTTTATTACTCGTATATAAACGAGACCTCACCTCTCTCTGACATTGGGTACTCTGGGCAAGTGCCCAGGGTCCCGCGGTCGAGAGAATGAAGATGTCCCAGAATACTAATGGACAACCGATATTTATCACCGAGAACGTATTAACACGTTCAATGCCACCAATTCACTCAAAGAGTTAAGGCAAATTTTATTCCAGTGCCGTATACTCACTTGGCGAGTTTATTATATTTCGTTAAAATGTAGGTGGCACACGAGAAGACATCATGATTTCATTAGCAGTTAGTAAATGTAATAAATTTCTAATGTGCCCAGAACCTCCGATAGGATGGAGCAAGTCTTGAACGTAACATGAACGTTTCCAGGTGTTCGGCGCGTTCCTGGCGTGGGAGACGCGGCACGTGTCCATCCCCGCCCTGAACGACTCCAAGCACATCGGGCTGTCCGTCTACAACGTGCTCATCATGTGCATCATGGGTGCCGCTATTGCTCTGGTAACGTACACATATATTTTCTATTAGTGCATGCTGGTTTAAATCTGGACACGTACCTCTGGATCTATTTAAATTTAAGTGGATCTATACAGTCCCATTATGTTGGTCTGGGACTAAATAAAAAGAATGTGCCAACTTTGTTCCTTGTCTAGTATGTCATAAAAGGCGATTAATGGTATATCAGGTTTTGAGTATGTGATTGTGTAGGCGACGACCTAGCCACTAGTCGCTACTTTTTACAATTTTCCATCTAACCCAGCCCATTTCTTTTTTTTTTGCTGAATGTGGTTAAAGGGGCTTGTTGTCACTGACTCTATCTATCTCTTTGCGGATCGCTGGCGTGATGTTATATTTATGTAGATACGTATTTATACCACTAGCTCGACGGTACGGGAAAAAATCGTGATGAAACCTGCACGTTCCAATAACTATGGATGTTAAATTGGATCGTTACCCAATTAGTCTGCTTCGCTTGCTTAAGGGTTGCGAAGATAAGATTGGCTGTCGCTTTAATATTACCAGACTTGCTTAAATCCTGGATCATCGTCCTAGGATTTTGGTCATGGGCACCAATGACTCGCAGAACCGAATTTGGTCTTAAATATTTTGTCGCGCGGCTAACAGTACAGTTGGCCGGCTGAGCTATAGGTGTATATGTAGGTAGCTTTAGGTCTTACTTTACGTAATTGGCCTTTGGTGTCAAGTTCGGCTAACGGTTTTTCCTTAACTGTATAAACATGCTATAACAACCTTCGTCTAAGAAGAGCCTTTGTTTTTTCCAGGTGTTGTCAGATCATAAGGACGCTCTGTTCGTTCTCATTGCCATCTTCATAATTTTCTGCACTACAGCTACTTTATGCTTGGTGTTTGTGCCAAAGGTATGTTCTACCTTACGAATTCTAATAAGGTATTCAACCATCTTATCTAATTTATAATTATGCATCAAGATTTCTTTAGCCCTTTTGGCTTAACAGCTTAATATTTTCCGGTAATACTAATCTTGGGAAAACATAAATAGTAAAGTACATCCATACATTACATATAATATAAAAGATGGAAGTAGCGCATTATCGAAACATGGCTGTTAAATCAACTAAATGACTGTTAATGATAACCTTACCTAACCTTATAATAATCATTATCATCCTATAGCATGTCAAATTCATCATACCCCATATCTTCCCAGCTGCTAGAACTCCGTCGTAACGGCCAGCCAGGAGCTGCTCCCAGTAGGATCCGAGCCACTCTCCGACCGGCTTCCACTCACGAGTGCAGGTCCCCAGGCCCTGAGCTGGAGAGAAGGCTGAAAGAGCTGCGGCAGTACAACAATCGATACCGGCGGACTCTGCAGGCGAAAGAGAATGAGTTGCAGGTAAAACTTCCGATTTATGGATTAGTAACAAAAAGTTCTGAAAAATTATTTACTAGAAGCGATTAGAGAGCTGAATCTAGGATTGACGAAGTAATTAGCTCCAATGGCTTACGGTAAAACAGTGATATAATCGACTGTATAATAATTCGATTCTCTCTGCCTACCCCGCTAGGGAAGAGGCGTAAAGTTAGTTTAGTTTTTAGTTTAATAATTTGTACATATAATTGGGATGTTGACACCATTTATATTTAATTTTGAAATATCAATTCTGAAAAAGAAAATATCGTAGTATGCTGTTAAGCCTTATTGATCATATTGAATCTAAGATTTTTAATTTTACAAAAACTGCTTAATATTAAGTCAGTTGACTATACAAACTAGTGACGTCACACGTTGACAAGCCCATACAAAATCTATGAAGTGATTTCGTTTTGACAGCTCTTAAAAAGTATCTTAATTGACTAGCCAGTCAACATCCCTATTGTATTGTTCCGTCATGACTTCAGTTTCTATTACGTTTGAGTAGGTACAACAGTACGTGTTGTACACAGATGCTGCTCAGCAAACTCGGTAGTGACGCCGGTTCCGAATCCTCGACCACGCGCGACTCTCGGTCTCCAGCTACTCAGCGCACGAGGCTACCTGTTCCTAAAGAAAATATCAGCCATCCTGGTAAGCAAACATACATAGGTATATAATATGATTTATCCAAATATAAACGCAGTTCTCATAGAGTGTAGTTGTATGCTATGGTCGCTGTTGGTCTGGGATTTGAAAATAATGTGCTAACAGTATGCTTATGTAAAAGGGGTCTATAGTGAATATTGGGTGTGTGATTGTGTCACGGGAGGGGTTCGTTGGAGCGCGATGCGATCCCAGGCCCCCTCCCACTGCGATGAGACGGAACACCGCGGGGTTTTAGTGGGTATACCCCGGCCACTACCATCTTGGCCGGAGCAGGGACCTCCTTTTCACGAGGTCCCCGGGAGTCCCACACACCCTACCCTCCCCCTGGTTGGGTGACGGTGCGTAACGCATTTACCCGCGTAAAAAAAAAAAAAAGGGTGTGTGATTTAGGTCACATAGAATCAGCGGCGGACTAAGCCTGTTTTAAGCGCGGGACGGTAATGAGCTGTACGAGGCCCCTAGTAGGGATACGAGCAGTGTTGCTTGACCGAATTTCTACTGTTTGTTATAGAATGATTGCAGGAACTTGTAAATAATATGAGGCCCCCAGGATCAGGGGCCCGGGGGGACCGTCCCTTCCGCCCCCCGGTTAGTCCGCCACTGCATTGAATAATATGCAATTGAAGAAATATAACTAGTTATAATATGGTTGTACTTCCAGAAACCAGCGACATCACGTCAGTTTGCAGCCTCAGCGCATCCGCCGGCGCAGAGGCCGAATACATCAATCTACAGAACCAAACGCATTCTTCAGTTGACAAGTGAGTCTAGTCGCAACGAATTAATGCATACTATACTTTCGCTGATTCGAGCTGTGGTAGCTCAATGGTAAGGACACGCGCCTCTTAACCAAGGAGTGCGGGTTCAAACCCGGGCACGTTCAAGTCTATGTACGTATTTAAACCACTAGCTCGACGGTGATGAAACCTGCAAATTCAAACAACTTTGGATTTGTAACCATGATCCAAAAATTGTCTGGTTCCCCTATCTTAGGATTACGAAGGCCAGATCGGCAGTCGCTTCAATGTAATTACCAGACTCGCTAAATCCTGGATCATGGTCTAAGCGGACCCCGTCTAAACACGGGACATAACGCTAGGAAGATGATGATACTTTCGCCGATTCGATATGCTATAGAGGTTCTATCGTCTATCCTATGGGATCCGTATTTTTTCCGGGATTAAAAGTAGCATATGCCTTCATAATGGTTTAACTTTAACCTTGCTAAAATTCATTGTAATCAGTTAAGTACCTAGTTCAGGCGTGAACGCGTATCAGAAAGACAGAGTTACTGTCGCATTTGCTACTTCGCGTAATTGTTTCTCATACTAACATTTAACACGGAGCTCATGGGCTATTAATATCAGGTATTCTTATTAAACTATTTAAATATTCCAGACCAAAACCGTCAGCCCCTCCAGAACCAATAAAAGAACCACCACCAAAAGAGCCGAAGAAAGAACAAACCAAGAACGTGTCCTTCAAGAACCACCTGGACTACACCAGCCCCCCCACATCGAAAGCTGTTCCCGAGAAAGACCAGCTCGCCAAACTGCCCTATGGGTGGTCGGCTGAAGTGGTAAGGAATGAAGTGTGTTAGGATGTATCACCAAATCTATGTAAAAAAGTGGTAGTTATGTATTTCAATTTTATAACATATAATGTAATTTAACATACATACATACTACACGCCTGCAATCACTGAAGAGGCAGGCAGAGTCAAAGAGGCAAGCTGCTTTAACCACTTTTGGCCAAAAATAAAATTGAGTTGGGTTAGGTATACTACACGCCCATAATCCCCGAAAGGATAGGGAGAGTCAAAGAGGCAGCTGGTCCCTTTAACTACATTCAAACATGGGTTGGATGGAAAATTGTGAAAAAATTGTGACAAGCAAGCTCGTCGCTTAAACAATCACAAATCTAACGTATTTCATAATTTCTGAACGTATCATACTACGGACTCCGATTCAGTCACTCATTAACACCATTAAGATGGATAGCAATTAAATTATGAAACACGTATCCATCACCAGTTACTTCAGTAAACCTTTTAACCAACTCCTTAACACCTTAAACAAGCATTTCTTATATCTAAGCCAAAATATTCTTTATTTCTAAACGTTTCAAAGAATCACTTATAAATCGTCACAAACAAATGATTGTACCACCAGTTCAAAATGTTGTTTCTACCGAAAAGAATCCGGCAAGGGATCCGTTACTCTTTTCAGTAATAACCTTTCAGCAAATCCCCTAAACCTAAACAAGCACTTACAAAATATCGCGCACTCCCCCAGGACTCTGAACCCAATCCCAAGTGCAAACAGTCGGAGCCAGCCAAAGCTGAGGCGAAGACGATATCCGCCCTGAAGCCCAGCGACACGCCCACCGCCAAATCGATGCCTGCCAAAGTCCAAGAACCCATGTATACTAAGGCTGCACCTCCTAAAGTTAATAAGGTAAGCAATAGCGTAGTTGACAAAAAATAATTCAGTCTGTCAGTTGAATGCTTAAAAATATTGTCTAAGTACTGGTCCTGGCACGACATCCTTTAACATAAATTCTCCAGACTTACACACCAATTCACTAACTTTCAAAGTAAGCATGTATATCTGTGTAATGTATACCTACTAGGTTATATACATACATATAAGTTGTATTTAAGCATCCATGACTCCAGTACAAATGCCCATGTTCATCACACGAAACATTTGCCTCGAGTGGCATTCGAACCCGTGACCCTTGGTTTCGTTGCCAGGGTCTTGACCAGTCGAACAACGGGTCAGCCTTGTTGTTAAATAAAAATAATTCACGAACGCGTTCTCGCAGACACCAGAGCTCCAGAAGAAGATAGTCAAGACCCAAGACTCCGTAAGTAAGACGACGCCGTCCAGAGAGCACCGGTCGGGCCCTCGGGGGCACAGGCGCATGTCCAGCGTCAGCCAGGGGGCGCTGCTCACTGACCTGATGCACGTGACCGTCGACCAGGATGACCTGGAGCCGCCGCCCGGCATGGAGAGGAAGGTCATTGGTAAGTGACAAAAAATCGGCCATTCAGTTCAGTCAGGAGTCAGTCAGGAAGACCGGTAATTTTTCGTAAATATTGTATTGGCCAATTAGCCATATACCTACCTATGTATGTAGCACGGACTAGTAAAAAAAGAAGGAGTGGAGTACGTTGTCATACAACCTACAGCATGAAGCCACGTTTATGCATGTATGAGTGGGATACCAGATATCGGTTATCTGTCATTTGGAGCACTTATTATTTTGTGTGACGTAAGTTGCGTGTCAAGTGACAAGGAACACCTGAGGAGCTTAAATGTCTAGTTAGTGGCGCGGAGTCCTTCTTTTTTTACTAGTCCGTGGTATGTAGGTAACTTTTTAGCGCAGTAGTTTTTCGAAATCACCTACTATTGCCCTAAGGACAACACTGTCCTATGACCTACAACAGGCTCTTTGCCTTAAATTTGACTACAGAAATATTTTTCAGGCCAAGAAAGAGACCCACCTCCTCCTAAGCAAGAGCCAGAAGATATATTAGATACGGATCTGGACTACTCGTCAACCGAACGGAGAAAATCTTGTAAGTTATGTTCTCAGGTTATGTTTAAGTTGCTTTGTTTAATAAAGTGATTCAGTGCTATTCTTATTTATTATAATGGTTGATGATGGTAAATTTTGGTACTTATCAAATGTATAATTTATCACTATTTATTCTGATAGAGTACCTACTTACATATTATAATACATTGAATTGAAGTAAATTAACAAAATCAAATAATTTAAAATAAATGAAGGGATACCACTAAATGAAATAAAAACCTACCACAATATTACATTATAGTGTTCAGTTATTTGGGATAATAATATACTATTAATTTTTAGGTCAAAGAAGAGATTCAGAAAGAAAGAAGAAAGAAAATTTTATAGTCGTACAAAGTGATCTCTGGGACACCAATACATTTCAGTATACTTGTCAAAAATCACCACCAGGTAATTAATGGCTTACGTTACGATGACTTGTGGAATTATTCTCGCTATCACCATTATATGTTATATTCGAAGATTTATATATCTTATCTAATTTAGCAGCTACAAGCCATCATCATTCTCCGATGCAGAGGAGTGTATCGGAGAAGAGTAGACAACAGTCGTCTCCACATCATCACAGGTACATAACACCCAATAATAGGGTATAGATAATAAATTAAGAATGTTGCGTTTATTAATACACATATATATATATAATACATATATTATACTTAATACATTTTTTAGAGAAACGGAAACTAGAAGTATGGAAAGAAGAGCTTCAAATGCATCAATAAACTACGGTATGTTACTAAATTTACTTAATACTTGTTTAACTTGTTACCTTCTTGATTTGAAAGAACTTAGGTACATTTTCAAGTTCTATGAGTTAATAACATACATTTTGTGCTTAATTTTGATTTCAGCTGGCACTACAAGAGGTGGTACTCCTGAAGGGTATCGGGAAGCAGAAACTCTCAGGATGACGGATCGTCTATCGAAAGTAAATAAAAATGCATTAGTTTGGCTTTTAAAATTCGTTGTAACTAAATTCTTAACTCCTTTATATTTTTGCAGCGTCGTGGTTCAGAGTTCCCTCAGCCTGTCAGTACGCCACCGCATCAAAGTCAATCAAAGCGAAGGCAGTCTTCAGCTCAAGTGAGACTACATTATTTTTAATAAGAATTTTGTGGAATATTAACTTATTTAGATATACAGGGTACATAATAACCTAATTATAGAAGGAATAGAAAAAACTACTTTTTCGTCCCATTGCATACTTTAAATTTTGATTCAATTTAAGGATTCACGTAATTATAATACATTAATTTTAGGTAAGGCCTTATCAAGAAGAAAGGATAGAAAAAATAGAAACATCAAAAAGACATGACGATATACCAAGGAAACAGCCTCTCCCCGAAGCGCCACAAGAGACAGAATCATGGAAACCTGATCCTGACACAATTAGAGTATCAAAGGGTCAAGACTCTCCAGCAAAGAGGTTGCGACATGAGGCTGAACCTCTTAAGAGAGCAAAAGGTGTGGGAGACTCACCGCGGTTAACGCAAGCTTCCCATACGACTCCTAGGCCTGATCATCATAAAAGTAGTCCAAATGTAGCTTCTAGGCATAAAACAGGTTAGTTTGAAATAATTATTTCGTACTTACTCGCTGGTGTAATGCTAAAAAGTGACGCTTATACCGTTTGAGTCCCGTAGCAATTTAATCAGTTGGGGCCATCGCTCTGACAGTATTTGATTTCCATGTTAGAGCATAGGGGGATCCCGTACTCTGGGCGCCCCATCTGGGAAGGAGCCCGAGGCATTTTGCCACTCCTGCTATCCTATAGTATATAATATATACGCCACTGTCGCTGAGTATATTATTTAAATTTTAATGACTACAACAGCTATACTCAATGTGTGTTCCGCGGAACCCTGGGGTTCCGTGAAGCCTTTCTGGGGGTTCCACGAAAATTGGTACTGATCATAAATATCATAACTCCTGGGGGAAAATCCGTTAAAAGTCGATTATTACACTGTGTTCTAGGGTCCTGTCAAATACTCCGCTTCCTAAAAGGGTTCCATAGCATAAAAAGTTTGAGAAGCACTGGACTACAATGATTGATGTTTTCATGTATGTTCTCAGGGTCCCCAAGCACTCGTGAAGAGCGCAAATCCGCCACGTACAGCAGAAGCGACTCCAAACGGCAAGAGTCTGTGGAACAGCGTAAAATGTACACCGCTAGTTCAGAGTCCGAGCTGTTTGAGTGCGCCATCCTGCCCATTTTCCACAAGCTCCTCACGGAGAGACACAAGAGCCAGCCTCACGGGCTCAACCTTAGCTATGGGGTTAGCTGCCCTAATATATCTATCAAGTGCGATATTGTTGAGTACTTGTAACATCTATATATTAGGCCAGGTACATTAATGAATACACATATAAGAATATGTTTTAAAAACCAACATAGGTAATTTATCTTCTAGCACATTTGTCAATTCTAAAAAGGTTTTTTCCCTTTTTTCGACAGAAAAAGAGCTCCATGTAAATTATTTTATTGATTTTGAACAATTGTTTCCGCCATTATTTTAATACCTACATATGATCCCGCAAAATTATTTAATATTGGTTGATTGCTGAATATTGTTACTTATTTACATTAATATATAGTAATGCAATATAGTACATCTGTATGTACAAAATATTTAGATACGTAAAGTTCAATGAAATTGTAGAAATCAATGTCTAAATTCAGTTCGTACTAAATAGGTAACTTTTAGTAAAAAACGTATTAGGGAATTGTATTTAAGCGAATAATTCCATTAACAAGTTCGATAACGGGTCTCTAATATTAAATGTAAAAAGTGGAAAGTACTTTTAAAAATTGTAACTTTTTCGGACATCGAATCTGTGTAAAATGCACAAAATTGTTTTAAAAACGCACACAAATTTAAGTGTGAATTCTAATGTTGGGTTCGTAATGTTTATACCTTTGGAAGTTAAGCACACGCACAAATAAAACGAATGGGAGAAATTTATGAATAAGAAAGTTTTCGTGTACTCACATAGAAACGTGTCTACACACCTAACATAGTTGATTAAAAACCTAACCAAATCATCTTAAAATGATTTTAACACCTATAAATGTTAAAATATACATTTATTTATTGTGACCTTACGGTGCTTATATGTAGTTTATTTAATTTAAAATATACTTGTGATATTTTGCTCTACTGTCTTTGCTTAAGCTCTCGTATCATAAAATGTGTGCTGTGCTTTTCTTCATAATAAAACAGGCACAGTTTAGTTTCTCAAGACAGGTTTTACCAATTTTTATTTATTTTTTAATAGTACTCTAAAACATGCATTTTGTATATAATTGACTCTAGGTACATGTTATTTTAACATATTTTGTTTATACAGTTTTCTTCACCTTTTAACTTCACAGTAAGTAAGTTACAAACTGTGTCTGTTTTGCCCCTTGTTATGTCCTTATGTGATATTCCTAGTCTTTTAAAACTAGTTGTTAGTTCGGAAAGTGTTCAATTTTATTTATTGTTTTATGTAACTATTTATAGGTATAAATAATTCTTAGTGCAATTTGCCTACGTGTAGAAAACCGAATCAATGTTCAGATGTATGTATCTACTTATTATTTACGACTTATTGCACGTAATTTAAAGACTTGATAGTGGATAAGATTTTAAAAATTAATATGAGATTATTAATAAATTTATTACAAAAAATATTTGTATACTCAATCCTACTAATATAGCAAATGCGAAAGTTTATTTGGATGTTTGTTATTCTTTCACGCAAAAACTATTGAATGAAATATAATGAAACTTTGGAATAATATAGCCTATACACCCTAATAACAAATAGTCTATGTTTCATCGCTGTACCACGCGAGCGAAGCCGCGGGCATAAGCTAGTACTCAATAATTTATTGCTTTATAAATAATGGATGAATACATAAAGACTTATAAGGTGGTACATAAAGATAAGAACATTATAAACGTTGTATATTTGTGTTCTCCCAATCTCTTGGTTATTAATCTTACGTTTATTTTACCTCGTGGCATACATTAAATGATCAGTTAAATCCAAATATACTCGATAAACTACTATTTACAAATTTGGTAAAATAGCTGGTAACATTATATTGGAATGTCAGCTGTCCACTCAATATTAGAGATGTTCCTGTACCAGTAATAGTGACCGCGTTACCTTTTTTTTTATCTCAAAAAGTATTAGTAATTTTATATAATTTTAGTAAACCAATAGAAATATCTTGATTAAATCTTTCAGTTGTATATTATGCAAACTGTTATACTAAAAAAACTTAAACTTAACTTTTTGACAAAAAGTCACATGCTTTATTTGAATACTTTACATTAAAGGCAATCCTAAAATGGTCGATAACGGGGATACATACACAAAAAAATATTTTAAAGATTAATGAGCTCTAATAATCGACCCCTATTAATTAATACATGTTCTTATTTGAAAATTTTAAGATACCATACAAATGGTTTTACTCGTTGTACCTGTTAAAAAGGATTTCTGTGAAATACTTCAATATTGCATTTATTTAATAAGCTTAATTTTTAGTTAACTCAATTAAATTAATAAAAACAAGGGATGTAAATGTAACAAAAGTGATACAAAATTAGGGAAGGCATTGAGGGAAAGCATTACATATTAATTTATATGTAATGCTTTGCTTCAAATGCAAGCGGAATCTCAAAACTCGTAACCGTCCATATTGGAACGATTTCTGACATTTACGCATGATGTGATACACGTTAGCTGTCTTCTTTGAATAATATTTAAATAAAGCTGACAACATTGTTCAAACGTATCACTAGGTTCGGAACATATTTTTTCGATTGAATAGTAAGCGAAAAATATTTCTAGAGTAAAATATAGTTGAACAATAATAAATACAAACTATAACTATAATATGTATCATTTAATCACATATAAGAATATCAACGATACTGTGACTTTACGATAAGAAGTGACAACTGAAACAACAGCTCCTCACTAGTCAGTATTTTTCTGTCCGTCTCGTCGTTCGGTTGTGTTATTTATTATTTTGCGTGTTTTTTGTGTGATTACTGTGTTATTTGTGTTTATTGTCTCATGTAGATAGGCGCTTACACCAGCAAGATGCCGGTCTTTCACACGAAGATCATCGAGAGCATATTGGAGCCAGTCGCTCAACAGGTATAGTTGTGTATTATTTTTAGATTGTTGCTGTTCCAATTTTCTCATGTAGGTGTGAAAGATTTTTGGATTATTGTTTACTGTTAACGCTGGCTACGATAGCGAGTATTATGTCATGTTGGGGCGGGCGAGGCTGGCGCCTGTCGTAATGGCCTTACTTGGCCGGTGCACGTTGAATAACCTCGCGGCGGCGAAGGGAGGCTGCTTGACTGGAAATCTTAGTCATGTTTCATTAGATTCCTTGGCTCTTATTGGATTCTTATTTGCCTTCTGTTAATTGGTGTGAACAGTAGTATTTAAAAATACAAAGAGTTTGTTGTGTATAATTTTTACACTTTGTACAATCAAAAAACATTTAAATACTATTAGAAATAATGTGTAAACTAATAAAAAGTAAGTATACAGTATGTTTTGTTTCAAATGAATATTACAAAATAAATGGTATAGCTAGGAACAGTGACCTGAAATTCAAATTTAACTCATAACAACTTAAACTGAGTATCTTATATACATTCTCTATCAGAAGTACACTTTAAATATTTTTATCACTGATTCAATAATTTGTTAAATTCAATGTATGAATTACCTATTTTTATTGTTAGTGATACTTAATTTTTTATTTAGTTATTTGTATGTTGTACACACTGCAGCCTCACATCTGACTATAATACCCAAGATATGCAAGTTGAGGCACCTAAATTATAATAATGTGTTAAGTACCTAAGAATTATTTAATAACATAATAATGTTATTAAATACTGAATTTTTAGGCTAATTTCTTACATAGTTTCTTGTTAGTGGTGGCATAAACAATACAGTTCCCACACATGTTGAGCAATCTATTCATTGTCTGAAACAATTACACATTGGTACTCAAATTGTCACACTTTTTCTTATCTGCAAAGTACCTTTCACTTTCCAGTCTGAAATCAAACAGTTTGATGTGAAACAATTACACTAATGAGATCACACAAAAGTTTTCTTGTTAGAGTGTAATCATTGTATACTTATCTAAAGCAATAATAGTAATATTAATATTATTAATATTACCTCCTTTCAGGGATTATGGGTATGTTATCTATGTATGTATGGAATATTAGTAAGGCTTAAGCAATGTAATCCATCCTAGTATTATAAGTGTAAAGTAGCTATGCCTATATAGATTTTAAAACTAAACCTCTTGATAAACTGTGATTACTTTTGGTACTCCAAAAATGTTAACCCCTAGGATAAGCAATAGGTTCCTCAGGGACCATGATTAGTGTCTATAATATATCTAGATGCGAAGGCTAATGTGCCTATTATCAATATATATAAAAATCAATGCCACTTTTCGTAGTAATTTTATAACTTAAGAACGGGCTCACCTATCTAAACCAAATGTTTAAGCTTTGTTCGGACTATTTAGTAGATGGTTTTTGTGAAGTTTGCACAAAATCGGTAGATCAGTTCTTCATTTATCACATTTCTTGTAACAAATAAATTCAATAAATGGGGGATCATTTTGTTAATGGGGATTTTGCTGTCAAATTAAAGTTTTTTAATATTTCACTTTATACATAGAGAAGCACGTACGGGGCCGCTAGTTTTATGTATAAACTAGTGGTTGCCCACTGGCCGAAATTTGATCATAATACATTCTCCTTAATTTAATGTATTTGTAATGCATTATTAATTTATAATTTAATTTATTAAAACATGGGCTTTCTGCACTTCTTCTCTAAATAAACTTAAACTGTGCAAATCTCATACTCCTCCATCTGTATATTTTTCATAACAAGGGGAACAACTTTTTGCTTTACATATTAATATATAGATAATAGTACAACTTATGTTTGAATAAAGATTAGATAGGCACTTACTTATCATCATTGCATTTCACTGAACAAAATTCCAATTAAACTCATCCTAATGACTAGCTTCTTTATCATACCAATTGATTCAAGTAAGACCCATAATTACAAAATGCATAAACCGTGAAATGAAGCCATGATTCGGCGCAGGCGCCGCGAATGAAGTCACGCCGGAGTAGCGAGCACAATGGACAATGTGTGAAGTGGACCGGGGAGTATTGCGAGTTCAATGTCTCACGGCGAATGATGACAGGTCTTTGATGTGTTGTGATCTGTTGAGATGGCTCAATCATCACTTCAATGGTATCACTTGAGGAATTTGTTGCTTCTATCAGCAGCTATTTTCATTGCCAACATATGTTCACATACTATCACGATCACAATCCCAGGGCAGGGTAGGCAGAGTTTAATTGAAGAATAAAATAAGATTAGAGCCATATGTTGAAATATATTAAACTAAACATCATGGCATTTCCCTAGCAGGGTAGTCAGAAAGAAGGAAAGACCATATGGCACGATCATAATATCACGATAACAATATATTCCAACTTCACGGTGGCACATCCCAACATGGATTAGCCAACTATATGTGAGATATTATAGTGCACTACTGTCTATGCAAACACAGGTGCACTCTCTCTATCTTTACTCTCATAGTTTAGTTCGACATCAATCTAACCCGATTGGAGAGGGCCTTATTTGCTCTAAGACACAGTAATGATGAACTGCTAAGTTCTTGACTCTGGGGTTTCAATATTGAAATGCCCAGTTTTTATATTTTAAATCTTTTGATCTTTATCAGTCATTGAAATCTATCTTAAAAGTACTTTGTTGAAGTAAAGTTACCACACCCTTTTTCCTTCTGTGTCTATGCATACATGCAGTTGTAACATAACATAACATCACGCCCATAATCCCTGTAAGTGTAGGCAGAGTCAAAGGGGCAGCAGGCCCCTTTAACCACATTCAGCCAAAAACTGGGCTGGGTTAGATGGAAAATTGTGAAAAAGTAGTGACAAGTGGCTAGCTTGTCGCCTACACAATCACAAATCCACAACCCCATATACCATTAGTCGCCTTTTACGACACGCTAGGCAAGAAACACAGTTGGCACATTCTTTTTAAGTCCTAGACCAACATGGGATACTACATATGCAGTTTCTATATTTATCCATTTTGTTTGATTGTGGTTAAACAATTTAAGAGTCTATGCAGATAAAAAAATGGGTATATCACGAAAAGATCCTTTTATTATGTATTCAATAACAAAACTTACTGTAGGTATATAACCCTGATCCAATTTATCTTGTCCCGCTGTTTGCTGAGTTGCAGTTGTTACAAGGATTATAGAGGTCAAATGCCAATTGCATCAACGCAACAGTCCTATCGTATGTCTTATCTTGTTAGCGGCCGTGAGACTTTATTCACAGTGTACCTAATAGGATCTAACTCGACTTTCTCTAGGTCTCTTTGGTAGGTTGCATTTGCTTCTTCCAACTAAGTTGATCATATATGCTATAGCACGGAGTTAAGGATTCGGCACATTCAGATAGTCAGCCGCTAATCTGCATGTAATTTACTTAGGGGAAGGTCACCCACTCGATGACAGTATTAGTGTCGCGCGTGGTGGTCCTGTTGGGCCAGAGCCTTTGAAGGTAATGCGGGGTTTACACAAGGGGTTTACAACTTTAATGAGGAAATATCATCATTCACTCACTAGAGCCAAAGTTCGAGTCTCGATACGGCTCTTGAAGAGTAGTGAAGCCAACGAACCAGCTGAAGCAAAGGTTATTCGCCCCGCAGTTATTGCTTGACCGAGATACCTCTTTATCCTTTGCGGGTCTTCCCATAATCAACGCTTCTTCGGCTTATTTCTTTTAGATTGATCTGCTCTGTTAGATCTTACCACGAACTAACCACGAGGCCAGACCAGAGTGGCTCGCAAGAGTACTAAAAACACACCAAACATTCGTAGATTAGACCGGGTTAGGGAACATATCGCCCTCTTGAAATCTCGCCTGCAGGCGAGCAGCTGGTTTCTTTCTATTATTTTATCTTAAGTACTTTCCTACCATCCCTACATATTCTTTTCTCGTATCTATATTACAAACATAATATGTTCTTTATGTCCAAATTATAAAGCAAGAAGATGTTTTATCGTAAATGAATTATCGAGCGCTCTTCCAAGCTGCCGAATAAATTGTAACGCGAGGATTATTCAGATGAGCGCCGCTCGAGTGTTTATCGACATTATTCTGCATAGATGCTGACTGTATATTATGTAACTGATTCAGTGGCGGACTAACTAGTGGGCCTCTGGTCATAGTGGCCTCACGTATTGTTCCAAATTAACTAATTAAATAGAAATCTTTCACCTAGTCACTCCCATGTTGTTCTGCGACTTAAAAATAGTGGACCAACTGTGTTCCTTGCCTAGCATGTCGTAAAAGGCTACTAATAGTATATCGGGTTTTGAATATGTGATTGTTGGCGACGAGCTAGCCACTTGTCACTACTTTTTCACAATTTTTCCAACAAACCCAGCCCAGTATTATTTTTGCCTGAATGTGGCTAAAGGTGCTTGCTGTCTCTGACTCTGCCTACCGCTTCTGGAATTGCGGGCGTCATGTTATGCTATGGATGTATCTATGTAAATAGAAATCGAGATATACAATAGTGCCAGTCATTTTTGATAGCCATGATAGCTAAATGTGGCTAAATGTGGTTAAAGTCGCCAGCTGCTCCTTTGACTCTGCCTACCCTTATGTGTATGTGTGATAGCAAAGATTAGCTTGCTGCAAGTGGGCTGAATGGTCGACCAGGCATCCACGGTACATGCAACTACGTAGCAAGAATAGTCTGCAATGGTACATCTATGTATAGAGCCTATTTCATTCATAGGCGTTCCACTCTTCAATTCAAAACTTTTTTCGAATACACTTACAAATTTACAAATTAAGGAACTTAATATAACAGATATCTAGCCATAAAACTGAATGATTATTTTGAACCGGTTACGTGTAGGTACATTTGAATGACAGCACCATTTATTTTTAAACGATTGTTGATACACCTGATTAGTGCGAGAACTTGTGCAGTAAATGTACCGGCGATCTTAAACGTTTAACGAGGACATTAAATATCCATTGTGGAGTTGGCTCCGTCGGATATGTAGTCGGACCTGTGTGACGTCACTCTGGGAATGATAAACCGTTCTCTCTGATGACGCGGCCGTGCAAATATCTTAAATATTTGTATACAAAGTCCTATCTTTATATTGTGTGATTTAGGGTTATAAGAAGACTTCAGACGAATTATTTATATGATTAATTCACCATTTTACGTTTGTTGGAGATATTGTTAAGTTAACGTAAATAGTATTTAACTCTTTTTTTTTTGTGTCCTACATATTATTGTTGTTGCGCTAGTTGATGCGAAATACTTTTTGTATATCAACATGCGCAACAGGATGCAGTTATAGATCTTTTAGCCAAAGTTTAATTACGAAATCAATACAAACCGCTATCAATGAACGTAACAGAAAAAGATAACCTTACGTTACAACGAATTAAAGATGTAGCCGAACATTGTCCAAGGAGGATATGAACATGCGACCTTCGAGACTCTGGCCACCTACCTACCAACGACTAGACGAATCCATCTACTCTAACATACCCTTCATTCTGTTGTTTACAACATTCAGTTGTTATTAGTCGTAGAATCGGTAGTTCATCATTGATGTCACTATTATTTTTATTGCGAACAGAATCCGAAACGGCGTATCTCCGGCAGCTATGTATAGCGGTAGGTAATTAGGGCAGGTGGGCAGCCTCGCCGCATCCGCCTGGTCTTATGAAACTGTCTTCTGAGCTATTTTTACGGAGTCTGTTCAGCATCGGCGCGGCCCTTCGCGCCGCGACACTGGAAGGTCATCATTTATGTACACCGTTTCGTCTGCTTAGTAGTTTTCTGATACCGTAGTATTGCTATAATACTATCGCTATGCAAAATCTATTAAAGCTGTAGTCTTGGCCTTGACATTGAAATTTTACGTATCCTTATGGATCTAATTTTGGATATATCAAAAGAGTAAGTGGTTTTTTTCTTGTCAGTATCCACAATATCCTTAATTGCGATGTTGACTTGAGACACCGACCTTTTGATTGAAGGGACTTTTGAGGTTCAGGGTACCTATCATGCAAGATAGCCCAGTAATATATGATAGACTCTTTATTTCCAGATATTGTCCATTCACTTGTAAAGTATGTACCTACACAATAAGCTTGTGTCTTTGTAACTCAATATTTTAATTGAATAATGACCTTCGCGTAGCTAATCGCAATGCCAGAATACTTCGTCAGATGAGAGTTTGTGTCTGAAACTTCTCGAATTAGAAGCACTGAGTAACAAAACCCGCGAGTGCATTGAAACTATTTTAGAAAGAAGGAGAAATAAATCGGCATTTTTTATCCATTCGAAACAAACAAGCAAGACTCGCGATGAGTTAAGTGATACACAACTGTTCCGACTGCATCACATAACTTACAGTCGTATCTTTCCAGATATGACTTGTGTAAACATCAACTTATCATCAAAACTATTCTGGATGGATAAACTAGTAAATAATGCAAGAGCTTTATACAATTTTGCATTCCAGAAAAATAATGGGTTCCGTTGTTATACAATTTATATATTCGCCATTAATATTTTGATAGAGGTAATATTTTCTTTAAGTGTTTAAGCTTTTTAAAAATACTTTTTTGAATCCTATATAAATAAAGATAATTTAATTTTGAACGACAAAAATCAGCAAGAATAAGATTGATTGCTAAATGTATAGGTATTGCTTTAAGAATTAGGAAGCTTGAGGTTTAAAATTGTAAAAAATATCTTCTTCATCCATCTTCATTCTTGTAAGGCAATGAAATCAAATCGGGCCGAAAAGAAGTTTATCAGGTTAAAATAAATTCATGTTAATGGAAGCATCGAAACATTTTGAAGGCATGGCTGAAATTGTGTTTGATCCTTTGGTAGAATTCAATTCAATATTTATCGTTGTCATTTTGAGCACCGAATATTTGTTTTTGAGAGGCGCCCTAAATTCAAACCTTATCGTGTATATTCGAAAGGACGCAGGCTCGCAATACCCGGCCGCAGTGCCTTGCCTATGTCCGACTAGCGTTGCCACGCGTCCGGATAAAGCCGGACATAGTTAGGCTTTTCGATTGCGTGTCCGGCCAAAATAAACGGTGTCCGGCTTTTTACATTTCGCAAATGAGCGAGGGCCGAGCGCAGGCGAGTCGACTATCGGGCGGGTCCGTCCGTCAATAATGTAGGGTGTCCGGCCTTTTTACCCAGATGTCCGGCCAAACTGGCTGGTATGTCCGGCTATTAGGTTTGGCTATCTGGCAACCCTCCGACCGATATATTTAGAGCCGCGAGTGTGAATGTCTCGTGATGACTCTTTTTAGTCGCAGTTTTATTGATTTTGTATCGGATCTGGACTGTGTATAGTCTGGAATGTCGCCCGGAGTTGCAGACGGGTAAAATCGTCGACGGTTTAAGCTTGTGAAGTTATTTTAAACAGGCGGATTTTTAATAAGGTTTTTTATTGTTGGTTGTAGACTTCGTTGTAGGATTACTCTTGGGCAATTTTTCGGTCATTGAATGGATTTGGCATCGCAAGTTGACCTTTGATGTAAGCAAATTAGTTAAATATTCAGCAACTACCGAGCCAACTTTAAAAATACTTTAAACTGGGTATGTTTACTCGCAAAATTAAAATGACTCAATTTCAAAGGTCACAGTGACAATGCTCGTAAAAAGTTATTTAATTGCTCCCTCCGCACGGAACGCTATAAAGTCGCCAGTGTTGCCACATGTCATTATTATTACTAAACAAAATAAACTCTATTTTCGCGCGGCTGACTCACGTTTTGTTGCTGGCCGGTTGTTTGCCGCCGATTTCGCGCTCTCACTTCGCGCCCAATTTTAAAAATGGAACTGCGTTTTCGTTTCGTAACTTTGAACAAGCGATTTCGTATTGTTTCTGTTTAGAACACACATGGTGGCTTTAACAGCCTACGCAGAGGAGAACTTTCAAGCGGCCCAAAATGTGACCTTCGTACCATGTTACATAATACTCTCGATACTGGCTGCCGGACATGCCGGCATTCGGTAGTGACCCTTTTTTTTTTTTTTTTGTTGACCCAGGGGAATGCGTTACGCACCGTCCCGCTGAAACCGGGGGGAATCAGCGGGGTGTGTCGGACTCCCGGGGCCCTCAAGATGGATAGGAGGACCCTGCTCCGCCCAAGATGGTAGTGGGCGGGGTATACCGACTAAACCCCTGGGATGTACCGTTCATGCCTATATATAAGACGTCCACGGGATCGCGCATCGCTAAACCACCGTGAAAATTCGGTAGTGGCCCTGCCCCAGCGCCAAGAGTTATGGGTTCGATCACCACCCAGGACAAATAAGTCCATTATTGAGATTACAGAAAAATATTGCTTATATATTTTTTCTTTTGTTCAGCAAACGAAAAATGATGAAGATACCGCGCGTTAAAGTACCGCATGGCTTCGCTAAGAGTGTAAAATTTTTACCGTCCAAGTGACGTAACTAACTAACTAATTAAACTTCACGCCACTTCCCTAGCGGGGTAGTGAAGTGACGTGAAGCGCCCTATTTCAGATCTATGAAGCGCTGTATCTTTGTCATTTTTCGAGTATCAGATAAAGCAAATAATACATATTCAATATTTTTACGGACTACAAAAAAAAAAATTTGCAAACTAGCCTATTCGCTAGGTCCAAACGAAGCTCATGCTTGTGCTATAGATACTAGGTGAAAAGGTAGACATACTTAAATAAATACGTTTATAAACATCCATGACTCGAGTACAAATGTGCATGTTCATCACACGAAACATTTGCCCCTAGCGGGACTCGAACCCGCGACCCTTGGTTTCGTGGCCAGGGTCTCTGACCACTCGACCAACGGGCCATTATTTTTATAGTTTACATACCGCTTAGTTTTTTGATCCTAGCCTATTCCTTAGAATATAACGTGCAATGTTGTATAAGTATCAGTAAATTCTTCCATCACTAACTTGTATATTTATTTTTGTCTTGTTTCATTTAAGTCCTTCTTCGATTGTCACCAGGCGACCACTGAAAATCAGCGTCTTGGTCAGCTATTGGTACCATGACATAATGTTGAGTGGATGGAAGCCTTTTTAGCACCCTTTTTTTTTATAATTTTTCTTTGTAAAACTTCTGTAACTTTATTTTTCTTTTGTGTGCTAAAAAAATATTTTTTTCTTTTTCTTCTTCTTTCATTTCAATATGCCTGAAAGTGGTGGTATCAAGAGGCATATCGCCTAAGCGCCAACGTACTCTCAAAACAATAATGCTTTCACTCAAACCTATTAGATGATATCTCGCATGATACACACAGCAATCTGTATCGCGCCCAGCGGCAGGCAGGGCGCGGCGCCGCAATCTCGTCCGGGTCAAGGGCGCCGCGCGCAAGGTCGGTAAACAGTGCTTAGCGGACACTTACGTAACTGCAAGCTCATCTGCCGGTGAGCAGGTGCACTTGGCATATACCTTACCGGGTATGATGTATGCAAAAACCTGGTTACGTATTTGCAAATAACCTGTTTGGGTATTTGCAAATAACCTGGTTAGGTATTTCCGAACTTTAGAAAGAAAGAAAAAAATGTTTATTTGGTACTTTAGGTACCAAATAAACATTTTTTATTTGGTACCAAATAAACATTTTTTATTTGGTACCATACATGTGAAAACAAAATAAATGAAGTAAAAATACAATTTACAAAAAATATTTTACAAACACAAGAAGGGTAGGTACCAAAATGGTCTCCGCTCAGTATAGAGCCATGACGAGCAGGGCGTGCGTCACGACCACTGGTATTCTGCGGATGGCATGGCGCGGGCGTTTACAGGTCCTGAACAGGTACCGGAACTTTACAGGTCCTTTATCATCACGCCTGAAGTCCTTGAAGAGTTAAGCAGAGTGCAAGGAGAAATAAAGTTATAAACCGCATTTGGGAAATTTTGAAAAATACGTTTGTAAAGCTATGCCAAAATGTAATACCCATTTTACATAAGCAATAGATATTATGTAACTAATATCAAAGTGATAAATATATGTACACCTATCTTGTATTTTTTTCTAAATGGAAGAATCATCGATCCGTGCTCCGGTTTTGTGAATTGTCGCCTGTTTTTCAATGTCGCCAAGAGTCTGATATAATTCGAATTTCACCCTCATTTCACTATCACCAGACTTAGAAATAACCGTTTGTTGCAACTGCTGTCACTAATCTGATCTGAGCTACCAGCGTGTTTCTCCATTAGCTAAATATTTTGTGCATTGAAATCTGGATGAGCTGCATGAATATAATTAAATGTTACGGCTTAAATCAAATATTCCTTTTAATCATTTCGTTATCCTATTAGCAGCGTGTTAAGAGATTAAGCAGCTACAGATTCCCTTCGAGGTATTACTTAAGTCCGACTTTATGAATGTCAGACGACGTTTTATCGTCGTATTTTATACATATGTACTCGTATTAAGAGACATACTGAAGTTAATAAACCGGGAAAAAACGATAGGATATCTTTATGGATATTGTATTTTATGAGTATTTCTTCTATACATTGCTTATGTGGAACAATGGGCAGGGTAAGATGGAAAATTGTGAAAAATTAGTAACAAGTGGCTAGCTCGTCGCCTACACAATCACATTCCCAAAACCCGATATACCATTAGTCGCATTTTACGACATACTAGACAAGAAACACATTATTTTTAAGTCGCCGATTAACATAGGACGATCCCAAAATAATAAATAAATAAATAAAAATGTTCTTTATTGCTCATTTATTGAGCAATAAAAAGTAATATCGATTGTAAATCATGGGAACGTTTACGAAATGACATATTTAGCGACGGCCTTTTCACCTACGTGGCGATGCCGAGTGGGCGGCTGCCATATGGTTGAGGTATTTGAATAAGCTCAGAGTACTTATGATGAAAGCCTTGGGAAAATGCAACTAGTTAGAGAGACACTCTAAGTTGCATGAACTAAAAGTATTTAACAAAGAAGCCTGCACTTTAACTACCGCACATAAGCGAATTCGTTCGCGTGAAATAAAGTCTGAATCCTACAGATGTGAAAGGTGTTACGTTTGGATGTCCACCTTTCACGTTATTTGAGAGACGTATATATTGATTCATCTTAACGCAAAGATAACGAGAAAGGAAACAAATCGGGAGATATAATGGTATATGAATCCTGTTTATAATAATAATAATAATAACTAATTCTCACAATATCCAAAAAACGATTTCAGAAAAACTAAACAAATATCAGGATCTCGCCATCGAACTCAAATCCCAATGGAGAGCGCAAACAGTACACATAGTGCCAATAGTCTTGTCGTCCACCGGTTTAATACCTAAAGCATTAGCACAAAGCCTTAGCACCTTACACATGCCCTCATATATTTCCTACCTCCTACAAAAAGCTACAATCCTCAACACATGTCGCATCACTCGTAAGTTCTTATCTTCTTCCCGTATTACAGCTACCTTTACCATATAATTTTCCCGCTTCTATCGCTTGGTCAAGGCCCGCGTTAGATGCTAATTCTACCCTCCCTTGAGAGGAGAAAAATAACAGTAATAATAATAATAATAAAATACTTTATTTCAGTTAACAGACACAGACAGTATACAGACCCATATTTTGTTAGTAAAAAATAAAATGATTTGACAAGATGGTTAGTTGTGTAACATTTTGGCTTAAAATCATATTAAAAAAGATGTTTTTTTAAGACGAGGTAGCGGCCAAAAACTAGTAAGATTATAAATCATTGCTTTTGTGTTTTTTTGATGTACATACTCGTACAATAACTAACTTTAATGAATATTAATTCTGTACATTATGCAAGAAAAATACAATTTCTCCTGGTCACGCTATAACTTGAGAACGGCTTTTGTGATTGTTACTGTCAGGTG
Organism: Glyphodes perspectalis; assembly: GCA_951394215.1. Taxonomy (NCBI): domain Eukaryota; kingdom Metazoa; phylum Arthropoda; class Insecta; order Lepidoptera; family Crambidae; genus Glyphodes; species Glyphodes perspectalis. Next base: position 1,052,748 of record OX596225.1, on the reverse strand, counting down.
AAGGTTCTTATGAAAGAAAAATATAAAAAGTTGCACGGAATATTAAAAAAAATGGTATTGAAAATCCGCGAACGGGGCATTAGGAAGTGCGCCGGGTCAGCTGTTTCATAATATTAATCAAACTTTAGCATCCCACAATTCAGGAATTTGACGGTTTGTTATTAATGACTGATGTTATTTATGATTACAAGAGTGCAGAGCTTAAACGGCTTAACGTAATCCCTAAATTTAAGTGAGTCATGTTTTGTTTTCGGTCAATAATCCCGACTAGCAACGCCCTATGCGTTACTGGTCTGCGGTGTGTTGTGTGTGTGACTTTACGCTTTAGAGAAGATTTTCGGTAAAATATACTACGGTTCTGCGTTACAACTGTAAATAAACAAATATCAGACTACATCACATACATTGATCTTACTCCGAGGTAAATAGCTTAAGCACTTGTGTGACGGATATCAGAATAAACAGTGGTACAAATATACTTAAATATTCAATATTAACACTCAGACACAGAACAAACACAAGTATTCATCATACGAATGTTTGTCCTGGGTGGAAATCGCATCCACAACTCTGGCGCATGGGGCAGGGTCACTACCGAATGCGCCATCGACCAGTCACTATTTACTATGTTTCTTTTATTTATTTTATAACACCACGCCCATAATTCCCGAAGGGGTAGGTAGGGGAGGGGGTGGGGCTAGCGATTGCTGTCCAGCGGCATTTTCTGCTGGAACCAACAAAGCTGAAATCGTGCTTCACCCAGCTGGATTGTCTGGTCAAGCGTTCCAATCTCTAGTAGGGTTTGAAATTCAACAGCATTGACCCAGCACATGCCGTTGGATTCAACCCACCATATAATTCCATTTAGTCCGTCAGTAAGATTATATAAAAATACTAGACACATATTTTTCGCTTTATCAAATTAACAAAAAATTATAAAGATAAAGAGCATCAAAGTTTTGGAGTGGGGGCTTGCGACGTCACTATTTTGTAAAATTTTTACGAAAACGTGTCGACTCGCGCAACTTGCATTGTGTCTTCGTCAATGTTTGTTTGACAAATAAATAAAAAAAAATACGTGTTAAATTTTTTTTATAATCAACTGACGGACTAAACGGAATTTTTTAGTCATCTAGCCTATTATGCTTGGCCTAAATGGATTGCTGGTTCAAGCATTGCAATCCCCGGGTGGGGCATAGTCAAAGGTGCAGCAATCCCATTTAACCACATTTAGCTAAAAACAAAACTGGTACAAGTATGTATGTACTCTTATCTGGACGGGCGGCCTACTTATATTTCCAATATTTGGCTTTTGTCGTTCCGTCATTTAACGCTGTGTTGATCTCGGAGGTGACATCATTGTTTCGCTTGTTATACTTGTACGGTGAATGCTTAAATTATGTAAGTTAAGCTATAAATGGCCGGCATGTTTTATGAGCTAGAAATCATAGCGATGTTGATGTTATTTTTTTAATTTTATCGTGCCTGAATCTCGGCGACGATAGAACACGTAAGCCTTTGAACGTTCAGAAATAAAATTAATTATTATAGCGATTACTAAACCATAACGATGAGTAACGATTTTAGAAGTAGGTATGTGTATAGTGCTAGCATGCTGTCTAAACTGTAAGGTGTCAATACAAAATATGCTTACGAGTTACATTTCATCATCATCTTCCTAGCGTTATGTCCCGTGCTTAGACGGGGTCCGCTTAGACCATGGTCCAGGATTTAGCGAGTCTGGTAATTACATTGAAGCGACTGCCAATCTGACCTTCGTAACCCTAAGATAGGGGAACCAGAAAATTTTTGGATCATGGTTACAAATCCAAAGTTTGAATTTGTAGGTTTTCACCGTCGAGCTAGTGGTATAAATACGTACATAGACTTGAAAAATCCAGCGGTACGTGCCCGGGTTTTGAACCCGCAAAACAAAATTGAACTGGTCTGGATGAAATTGTGAAAATATAGTGTTTGTGTAGGTGACAGTGGCTAGCTCGGCTACTCAAACACAATAAACAATATACAGTTGCCTTTTACGACATGCTAGGCAAGGAACACAGTTGGCACATTTTTTTAAGTTCCGCATCGACGTGAGACATGAGACATCGACGCATCGACATGAGACATCGACGGTTACGAAGCTAGAAATAGGTAGTTCTCATTATCATCATCTTATCCTTTCCCCAGATTATCTGGGATCGTCTGATTATGTGTTGCATTATTAAAAAAATAATACCTACCTACTTGGTAGGTACTCTTATCTGGACGGGTGGCCTACTTGCATTTCCAATATTTGGTTGTCATTTAACGCTATGTGATTTGCGAGGTGACATTAAAGTTAAATATAGTATAATAGTTGTGATATTTGCAAACAACTGCAGACAGGGAGCCGCAACAATCTATATCGCTGAAAGGTCAGCGATTAGACAGTGCCACCGGGTTCCGCCCTGGCAAACACCGCGCCCTTTCAACCCCGCCTCGCTGAAGGTCGGTCCAAATGCAAGACATGTTTATTGGAAGGGCAGACGTTTGATAAACAAACGAATGTCTATCTTCATTTTCGGTGCTTCGTTTGGTATAATGGTGTTTTGGTTGCTCGTGACGTGTTAGGTGTCAGGATCGATAGAGCGTGAGAGACGTGAGAGCGCATTTTTTTATTTGATAAAATAAATAAATATACTGTCCACACTGACACACTAGTTCACTAGTTCCAAACTAGTGTTGCCGCTCGATAGGCCAATATCGACTGTTTATCGATAGCCTATCGATAGTATCGATACTGAAAACTCGGTAAACAGCAATACTATCGATAGTTTCGATCCCTCCTAACCTAGCTGCTAACCAATGAACTATCAATAGTATTGCTCTTCAATACCAAACAGACTATCGATAGTACAAAACTATCAATGTATCGATACTATCGATTGTATAGATGATTTGGCCGTTAAACTATCGATTGCAAAACTATCGATTTTTGGCCACACTATACCAAACTTTCCAAAAGAATCTATATGCTTGTGCTATGGATACTAGGTGAACGGATAAACATATTTAAATACGTTTATATACTTTCTTCCACTTTTTTTTCCTGAATTGTGGAAGAATATATTTTATTGTTTAAAGCTAAAATAAGAATAAACTACGTGTTACCGAAGGAATCGTGTTTCATTTGCTATGAAACAACGGATATATTCTGCGCACTAAATCTCGTATCATGAATAAATAATATAATCATTACAATTAGGGAAATGTGATTGTGTAGGCGACGAGCTAGCCACTTGTCACTACTTTTTCACAATTTTCCATCTAACCCAGCCTACTTTTATTTTTTGCTGAATGTGGTTGAAGGGAACTGCTGCCCCTTTGTCTCTGCCTAGCCCTTCGGGGATTATGGGTGTGATATTATGTATGTATGTATGGAATATTATGTTTTCCGACCCGATCCAATAAATTAATAAAATTAAAATTGTATGACCAGTGAGGTGTGTAAGAATCGTGCAATATGGCGTTGGGTTCTCTCTGCCTACTCCTCTAGGGAAGTGGCGTGAAGATTAGTTAGTTAGTTAGTATGACCAGTGAACAAAAGTTGTTCTAGATACTATTGTGAGCATAATATATCTTTGACAGTATTAGTGCTCCCTGTAATAGTAACAATAAGCACATTGTGTCGCATAATTACTGTGTTGTTTGATAGATGACGGCACGAATTAATCTAAACAGATATGATTCATTTTTAACTGGTCCTAGTTTATTTCATATTACATTATTTATTTAATCCTAGTAGTGTTCGCATCGCCCGTCGCCTGTAACCAACATTATAAAATGTTTACTTACAAAAGCAAGTAATACTGATACTTGGTGCAAAATAATTATATATGTCTCTTTTTGGCTAATGCAAATCAGAAGCTGTTAAGCCGAAGACCTATAAATATGGTATCTAAGTTGTTACGCGTAAAGGATGCTGTTTAACATATGTAAATACATACATAACGTCATGCCTAGAATCACTAAAGAGGTAGGCAGAGTCAAGGGGTAGCAACTGGGCTAGGTTAGATGGAAAATTGTGAAAATGTAGTGACAAGTGGCTAACAATCACATACCTAAAACCCAATATACCATTAGTCGCCTTTTAAGACGTTCTAAGCAAGGAACACAGTTGGCGCATTCATTTTAAGTCCCAGACCAACATGGGACAAATGCGGCATAGGGAATAAGGACAATGCAAAATGTAGGATATTGTAAATGCAATGCTGTTTAACATCAAGGCATTAATTGCAATCATGACCACAAAACCATATGGATTAAACATAGTATACTTAACGGTTTAGTTGTTATAGAATCTAATAAACTTAATAGCGGGTCCACGGAGAATTTTCATTTAACAATAGCTTTCTATTGAAAATATGCATATTTTCTCTTCTATGGTAGCAGTAATTTTTTTTTTGATGAAAATAATGGATTTTTTTATTTACTTAACAATACAGTTTCATTATGGTCGGATAAATATATAGATTTTATTAAGAAGTATGTGCTACACGTTAGTTATTCGAAACTTTTTAAATTACACAAAGAAACAATTATCTTATTCGAAACATATTACGTGTATTTCATGACCCGTATATACCTCTTAACGCCACTGACTAATTAGTGAGCATTTTAAAGGGCGTACACAAGCAAATTCTGACAACATCGATGATTCATCATCCAAATTAAAAGCCAAGTGCACAGCTGGAGCGGACGAAATCAAGAGTTCATTGGCGGTGACTAATGAGGACGAACTTCGTTGAGTTTACTCAGCGGTTGCCACTTGTAACGTTTGATGGTTATTGCTTAATCATTTGAGGAGGACAGTTAGGTATTCTGTTAATTATTTCATAATGAAATACACATGGCGCCACATGGCTTCGATGTGAATGATTTTTTATGCATAATGCAAAATCACATCACGTATCTTTACAGCAATTATCTTGCAAATAACCTTTAATGTTAGCAATATCTCTTTATATTCATGGGGTCAGTCTAGAAAATTTACTATTTATAGTATACTAGTTTCTGCCCACGGCTTCGCGTGGTACACCGATAAAACATAGCCTATGGCTATGTTTTATCTTATATTATTCTAAAGTGTCTTTAAATCCATTCAGTAGTTTTTGAGTGAAAGAGCAACAAACTTCCATACATCCATCCATTCAAACTTTCGCGTTTATATTAAATATTAGTAGGATCTTTCGCCGCTGCTAAAAGGAAATTTCTTCGCAATTATTTATCTAAGTATAATTCAAATACAAACTTAAGTTTCTTTGCCAAAACTCCAAAAGTCTTGACTCCTGGCAAGACAAGACCTGTATTGTGGGAATAAGGAATTGATGTATAACAATCACAGCAATGACCATTGTTATTTTAGCACTAGCGTAATCTTACCAGAAACTTAGCACAGTGTTAAATAAAAGGCATGAACAGTCTAAAATTTCAATTCCAATTCAGTACAATTAGCAAGTGGTTAGTGAGTAAAACATTCGCAGAGGCATGCTTGAATGAAACAATCGTGGAGGCATTTCGATTGATAAATAATTTGTTATTGGAGTCAATGGAGTCAATGGAGTGACATATGTGGGACGGTGGCTAGATGGAGCGATGACCTGCAAAGGTTGCGGACAGCTATTGGTCGTGGGTGGCGCAAGAAACGTCCTAATAAGGAGCCCTAGTAAGAAGGCTTATCTTAGTACGATGACGTGTGCATCGTCGCGCTATTTGATGACATTATATTGGTATTATTAATAGAGCGGTGGTAGCACAATGGTAAGGACACGCGCCTCTTAACCGAGGAGTGCAGGTTCAAACCCGGGCACGTACCTCTGGATTTTTCAAATTTATGTACGTATTTATACCACTAGCTCGACGGTGAGGGGAAAACATCGTGATGAAACTTGCAAATTCAAGCAACTTTGGATTTGTAACCATGATCCAAAAGTTGTCTGGTTCCCCTATCTTAGGGTTACGAAGGTCAGATCGGCAGTCGCTACAATGTAATTACCAGAGTCGCTAAATCCTGGATCATGGTCTAAGCAGACCCCGTCTAAACACGAGACATAACGTTAGGAAGATGATGAACTTGAATTTGAAACGAGCTTAATGCTATTTGGATTCTGCCTACCCCTGCGAGGATTGCAGGCGTGATGTTATGTAGGTATGTGCTAAGTAAATAATGATAACGTCTAAGATGTCATGCTGGGCAGCAGCACAAATTAGTGTGCAAGGTCAGTTCACGGACCGTTTAGACTGACGACTGTGAATTCGCTTTACACATATTGAAATGCGATCATGTTTTGCATCGGTTCAAGTTTCACACGGATTCATTTATAGAAAGACCTTACCGTGTTTAAAGAGATTGCGCTAGTGACTACTTGCGTCAGCCTGAAAGTTGTTTGTAGTTAATTTTTAGATTTTAAATCTTTAATCACGGAATGCGAACATGTATCACAGATACACATTTCAAAATCACCGTATAAAAAATTAACAATAGCTCTATTTTATGCATACTTGTATATGTATTTCCTTACCATTTTTTTGTGCACTTAGTGAGAATAGACAAGATGACAAAAAAAATCTGTTTAGTCCGTCAGTTAGATTATAAAAAAATATTGAACACGTATTTTTTTATTTATTTGTCAAACAAACATTGACGATTTACAATGCATTCAAGTTGCGCGTGACCTCACACATTCGTACAATTTTTACTAAATAGTGACGTCGCAAGCCCCCACTCCAAAACTTTGATGCTCTTTATCTTTATAATTTTTTGTTAATTTGATAAAGCGAAAAATATGTGTCTAGTATTTTTGTATAATATCTAACTGACGGACTTTTTAATGCAGATAAAATAATCATTTTCTATAATATATCAATTAATATATTAAGAGAAAAAGGAACAAGCGACCTAATATAGATATATACCAGAGATAGACCTCGTACCCTAATAAGTCTATTTAATCAGCATATGTACTAGCCTTGCTCATACACCGTATGTAGTCGTATTGGTAATTTGACACCGCTTTTTGTGTCGGCGGCGAAAAAACTTATGAATGAGCGAGCATATCTAGTTTGTAGAGTTGCGCATACGCACCTAATATGGAGCGGCGCTCCGCGCCGCGGCGTTATCTCGGCAGGTCCGCGAATGCGTAATGAGCGAACGATCTCATTGATATGCGCACGCGGTTTTGGCTACTTGTCCCAACGAGCTTGTTACAGCTGTTTCATATAATCACTGATGCTATTCAATTGAAACATTGTGTATACCGACTACCATTACCGTTCTTGTAATATGAATAACAATAATGAATAAGATATCAATAAATTATCGGATATTTGTTACTCGTACTATAACGGAGCAGTGGTAGCTCAATGGTAAGGACACGCGCCTCTTAACCGAGGAGTGCGGGTTCAAACCCGGGCACGTACCTCTGGATTTTTCAAGTCTATGTACGTATTTATACCACTAGCTCGTCGGTGAAGGAAAACATCTTGATGAAACCTGCAAATTTAAACAACTTTGGATTTGTAACCATGATCCAACCATCAAGGAACCAACCAAAAATTGTCTGGTTCCCTTATCTTAGGGTTACGAAGGTCAGATCGGCAGTCGCTTCAATGTAATTACCAGACTCGCTAAATCCTGGATCATGGTCTAAGCGGACCCCGTCTAAGCACGGGACATAACGCTAGGAAGATGATGATGTTACTCGTATTATAATGATTTTTCTTTTCTTCAACAGCGAGTAGGATTAATATCGTGATAGCTTCTTCGCGAGCAGATAACTGCGATTTTGGATGTTTTACGTCCACTGTGCGTTGGTAGGACAATAGTAAAACTTTGAAACTATGCGCCACACATTATAGGGGTGTGTGTGTTGGTGCAAAGTCAAAGTCAAAATACTCTTTATTTATAAAGGTTTAAAATAAACACTTATAAATCGTCAATTCAACAGGAAAATTAACTAATAATATGAATCTACCACCGGTTCGGAATGTTGCTTCTACCGACAAGAAACTCGGTAAAATGTGCAAATCGGGGGACCTAAGTTTTTCAATTCTCAGTACGGATTTAGATTTATATTTATCTTAGAAATATCTTGAAATATGATAGTCCGAAAGTATTTTAATAGAGGTAGTAGGTACAGACATTGTTCACTCATCTGTATCTACTTATAATAAATCTGTAGAGAGGTCAATTCTGTACATGAAATTTATTTTCAAAATAACTATCAGGGGGTGATTAGTGATCGATACTGATGCCAAAAATGCAATTAGTAAAATTTTTGTCTGTCTGTCTGTATGTTCCTTATAGAAACAAAAACTACTCGACGGATTTTAACGAAACTTGGTACAATTATTCTTCGTACTCCTGGGCAGGTTATAGTATACTTTCTATCACGCTACAATCAATACGAGCAGAGTAGTGAAGGGAAATGTTGGGAAAACGGGAGAAGTTACTCCATTTTTTAAGCTTCCGTCGCGTGTGCAGCCTTAATGGTTAAAGTTACATAGAAATTATGTATGACGGAAATAGTCTTTATAATATTAACCATAAACGCGGGTGACACCGCTGGCACAGCTAGTCTGTAATAACATAAACTGCGCTTGTGAGAGAAATTTTGAGATAACGGCTAAGTTATGCCGCTTAGCGATAACATTCGATAGTGTATGACTTAGGGACTCACGGTAGACGACTTTACGACTTGGTTATCAATGGTACTGGTAGTAGTATAGTGGGCATACCTTCGGGCTAGTTGGTAGTAAAATGCCAAGTTGTCATAGAACACTGTGGGAGCATCTGTACAGCTATTATATCGTAAGTGAATAGTGTTGATATTGGCAGTTCGATGTTAGAATGCCTCAATTCCCCTCACATCATTTGATTTTTTTTTATTAGGCAGTCTGATGAAGCACAGAATTTATAGTATTTTGAACATGGTTACACTTGAAATATTAACAAAAATTTGTAGATTTTTTGAATTCGGACTCATGGTCATTCAACTTGGATTTTTCTAAACACATTTTTCTACTTTATTAGTTTAGAAAAATTGTGTGACAGTAAAATAATCATCATCATGAAATCATAGTTGAAGCGTACCATATACATATGCACGAAACAATAGCCTTAAGAGTACTGATTTCTTTCTTATCCTTGTGATAGTTGATCCTTGATCTTATGATTTCCTAACCAAACAACACACCATGTCATGTTAATAGCCTAGGTTTTCAAACTACTCAAATTCTGGTTCTGAATAAAATTGTGTGTATTTGATATTGGTTCTTATTTCGTACGTGTTTGGTTGCAGGTCTCGCGGCTGGTGATCCTGCACGAGGAGGCGGAGGATGGCAACGCGATGCCGGACCTGGCGCGGCCGGTGCAGGCCGTGTCGCTCGCCGTCAACAACCTGGTTAAAGTGAGTGAGGTTATATGTTATGTGGGGTTTGACAACCTCGTCACAGTGAGGGTTGCGGCTGCAATCCCTATATGTTGCGTGGGACTTGCATGTGCATGCGTGCTTGTGCATCACATATCGGGCCGTTTGGTCGCGTGGTTGGAGACGCTGACCACGAAACCAAAGGCCAAATCCCGCTTAGGTCGATTATTCTAGTCCTTAGATATTTTCAAAACTTGTGTCATATGTATGTATGTATGTCGTGGTCTAATCATGGAATTTATCACTTCATGGTGACCAAGTCATTGTGTCATTACATTAAATGTTGGTACTTCATAATAGGGGATAATACTGGGCCAAAAATCTATCATTCTATTAAGTCCATCAGTTAGATTATACAAAAATACAATACACATTTTTTTTGCTTTATCAAGAAAACAAAAAATACAAAGATAAACAGCATCAAAGTTTTGGAGTGGGGGCTTGCGACGTCACTTGTAAGTGAAAATTGTACCTACGTGTGACGTCACGTGCAACTTGAATCCGCTGTATGTTCGCCAGTGTTTGTTTGACAAATGAAAATAATACGTGTTAAGAATTTTTTTTATAATCTAACTAACGGACTAAATATATTTTTTTTTAGTCCGCTCCCCTATTATAGAGAATTGTATTTATTGGCTATATTCTGGCCTTTACTTCTAATATTTCGGATTTGACATGAACATGGTAAACTTTAAAAATATAATTAAATTGGTGCACAAAAGATCGAACTGTTGTATATATATTAACGGTACTAAGCTTAGCGTCTTTTGCAAATGTCACTTGTAAAATTCACCTTTCGAAGTCTCGCATTAATCTATAACCAAATGAGCATTGACATTATCACACGATGTTGACATTTTAACGTCAAGTCTATTATCGCTGAATACATCATGAAGTGTGTAATTCCAAGACTTGGTCAGGTCAAAGTCTGTTCTTGAAATCAGTGAGCTCAAGTAGAATAGAATAAAATAGAAAACATTTATTGACCATTAAATAATACAGACATATGAGACAGAAACATACATTGAGTTATGGCTAACAAGGTGCGAGCCTCAGCATGTGTTGCAGCAATCCGTGAGTCGCCACAGCAGCACTGGTATTCTGGCCGCACCTTTTGAGTGACGTACATACATAGACATGTTTGTAGTTGACAACAAGTTTCTTGTGGTAAAATAACCACTGTTTCCTTAATATATTCGGTTGGCACCTCTTTCTAGTCTACGTTGTTTCTTTCTACAAGACATTAATCACGCACAATTAAATTCTGTGTTCCAATGTATGTCCTCATACGGTGAGTAATCTCGTCCCAGTTTTCCTCATCAATTGTACCTTATAAATTATGCATAGAGAGGTGCAAGTATGCAAGCCATTGCAATCTATACTAATCAATATATATAAAAATTAATGCCACTTTTCGTTGTTATTTTATAACTCAAGAACGGGCTCACCTATCCAAACCAAATGTTTAGGCTTTGTTCGGACTATTTAGTAGGTGGTTTATGTGAAGTTTGCACAAAATCGGTAGAGCGGTTCTTCATTTATCACTTTATACGTAGCGAAGCACGTACCGGGCCGCTAGTATATATCTAAAGTAATAATGATGCATGATATATGTTTCTGCAGCAAGGCCTGGGTAGATATTTTTCCGTTTTAGAGATATTTGGGACTTTATTTTGCATACATTAAAGAAAACGTTTCTTTTGTCTACCCTTATTGTCTTCTTATATTACGTATTACTTATGACGTCTGAACATACTATGGTGATTTCCAGGTGGGTCACGAAACAATCGAGTCCTCCGAGGACGCGATCCTCCGACAAGACATGCCGGGCGCCCTGCACAGAGTGGAGACGGCGGCCACGCTGCTGCAGCAGGCCTCCGACATGCTCCGCGCCGACCCCTACTCGGGCCCCGCCAGGTGAGCTGACGCGGTGCCGTGCGGAGTGACCGCCCCCCGGTGACACCTGCGGGCGCCCTGCACAGACCAACCAACTATGCGATGGAAACGGCGGTTAAACTGATCCAGATTAACTAACTAACTAAACTTCACTCCACTTCCCTAGCGGGGTAGGCAGAGAGAACCGAACGCTAGATATGACTTAATAAACGATGTTCTTGCTTGGACAGACATGGCTTGAGTTTAAATCCTAAAGCATATCTGTTAAAAAAGGCTATCTATTATTTTTTCCAATTCCTAGTCTTTATCTGGTGTATACCGCACAGATAAGAACAAACCTTATTTTGTGACATCTTGGGCGGATGCTTTCATTTGCTGATGCTGGAGTAATTGAGTATAACCTTTATTTTACAGGAAAAAGTTGATCGAAGGCTCGAGGGGCATCCTGCAAGGGACATCGGCGTTGCTGCTTTGCTTTGACGAGTCTGAAGTGCGGAAGATCGTCAAAGAGTGCAAAAAGGTATGTTGTATTATTGGCCAATTTTACATATTGAATAAAATATACTTTTAACTTATACAGAAGTAGCAGCGCCCCGCGGTTTCACCCGCGTAGTTTCCATTCCCGTGGGAATATGTGGATAGAATATAGCCTATGTTTCTTCCGGATAATGTAGCTTTCCAATGGTTTAAGATTGTTGATATCGGCACAGTAGTTTTTGAGTTTATTCATTACAAACATACACACACACACAAAAATACAAATCTTTCCTCTTTACAATATTAGTATAGATTGAAAGATATATCTTGTGTGTGACTAGTGTATGATATAATTATTATATTGCTCAGTATAATGTATTCAACACATCAGCCCATTTAAAGAGCAATCGTAATAGTTTTGTATTTGATGATGTTTACAAATCGTCAAACACGTGGAGCTACGTATGTTCGCTAGCAGTAGCCGCTTGTCCGTAGGTGCTAGACTACCTGGGCGTGGCGGAGGTCATCGACACCATGGAGGACCTGGTGCAGTTCCTCAGGGACATCTCGCCGGCGCTCTCCCGGGCCGCCCGAGAGGTAAGAATCTTATTACTATTAATACTGAATATCTAAGTATGTAAAGAAAGAAAGAAAGGATATCGAACAGCGGAGGTTCCTAAACTTAAAATAAATATCCGACGACATCCCATAGATTGATCTGACTCCGAGCTAAGTAGCTTAAGCACTTGTGTTACGGATATAAGAATCAGCAGTGGTATTACCAATATATACTTAAATATTGGATAATAATACCCAGACACAGAACGTACACGAGTATTCATCACACGAACGTTTGTCCTGGGTGGGGAACGAACCAGTCACCAGCTACTACCATTACTTCACGTCACTTTACTAGTAGGTTAGGCAGAGATAATGTTGTTATTTGAATATAGATTCTAGTCGATTCCTGTACATGTATAACATCAGGTCAGGGTCAGGGATGGCCAACCTTTTTAAATAGACATGCCAAAGTTTCTATAATATTGATTCATCTATTGTTTGAGGAAACTATTGCCGGCAATGTTATAATCATCGTTGATAAATGTACAAAATCCAAAAAACCCTGCACAGCAATTTGTTTCACGTGCCACCTATGACACGCTTGTAGTGTGCGCACCATTGCACGCTAGTTGGTCGCCATCTCTGTTATAAGTCCTTGCCTCCTCATATTTGCTTATGTATGGCGCACAGATAGCCTATGTATGTGTGAGATAAAATCTAATTGGTCACGGCGGCGTGTCAGGTATAGCCCAAAAACTTACTGGCCACAAGAAACAACACGGTCGTTGCAACACGTCCGAAACGTCAAGCTGTAAGTACTCATGTACCACATAATGCATATCGCATTTAGTCCCGTCAGTTTTATTTCTAATGATAATCCAACGCGAATGTTTAAAACTTAGACTTACTGTCCATGTGTGTGATTCAATCAAACGTTGTCTGGTCGTGTCAGGTGGCGGCGCGCGCGGCGGAGCTGACGCACCCGCCGCACGCGCAGACGCTCACGCGCTGCCTCGAGAGCGTCAAGCAGCTCGCGCCCGTGCTCATCTGCTCCATGAAGATATACATCTACATTCTCACTGAAGGTCAGCTCTTTTAGACAGAGCCGTAAGGTTCAGTTTAGGCAGTGAGATAACTTATGAGATCGTAGGCAGACCTACGCAAAACTGGCCTGGCGTAATGTAATGCTTTGGATCAATCTTAATTCTCTCTATAGTGATGCCGTATGTATGCATGTAGTCAATAGAAATATTTATTATTATTTATCCCTTTCATTTGCTAATGTTAAATGGGTCTTTGTGTTTTGTTATCCCAGGAAGTAAAGGAATTGAGGAGGCTGCCGAAAACAGAAACCACCTCGCGCAGAAGATGGCTGATGAAATACATGAAATTATTCGGTGAGGTTTTATCAACTCTACAAAAATATTTGTTTTGAATTGTTTTTTTTATGAATATAAGGTTTAAATTGCAATCGTTTCACTAGTGTTTTGCAGCTGACGTCGTACATAGAAGACGGCGGTGAGAAGGATAACATTGCGGTGCTGAAGGCCTTACAAAACCAAATACATTCAAAGATTGGTGCTGCGCATGAGTTCTTGAATGTGAGTTTTATTTAAAACTAGTCAGCAAAGCCTAAATACGTCCACTGAATAGTTTCGAAACGTTAATGAGTGGTTGTGTTGTCGGTTTTAGGACCCGGCCGCGCTGCGCAACAGCTCGGGCGAGCGCGCGCTGCGCAGCGTGCTGACGTCCGCGCAGCGCGCCGCCGACCACCTGGCGCCCGCGCACGCCGACAGCGTCCGCGCGCTCGCCAGGTACCGTCACCGCACCAACTATGTGCGGCCCCTTACGAGCCGGCCGCGCTGCGCGACAGCTCGGGCGAGCGCGCGCTGCGCAGCGTGCTGACGTCCGCGCAGCGCGCCGCCGACCACCTGGCGCCCGCGCACGCCGACAGCGTCCGCGCGCTCGCCAGGTACCGTCACCGCACCAACTATGTGCGGCCCCTTACGAGCCGGCCGCGCTGCGCGACAGCTCGGGCGAGCGCGCGCTGCGCAGCGTGCTGACGTCCGCGCAGCGCGCCGCCGACCACCTGGCGCCCGCGCACGCCGACAGCGTCCGCGCGCTCGCCAGGTACCGTCACCGCACCAACTATGTGCGGCCCCTTACGAGCCGGCCGCGCTGCGCGACAGCTCGGGCGAGCGCGCGCTGCGCAGCGTGCTGACGTCCGCGCAGCGCGCCGCCGACCACCTGGCGCCCGCGCACGCCGACAGCGTCCGCGCGCTCGCCAGGTACCGTCACCGCACCAACTATGTGCGGCCCCTTACGAGCCGGCCGCGCTGCGCGACAGCTCGGGCGAGCGCGCGCTGCGCAGCGTGCTGACGTCCGCGCAGCGCGCCGCCGACCACCTGGCGCCCGCGCACGCCGACAGCGTCCGCGCGCTCGCCAGGTACCGTCACCGCACCAACTATGTGCGGCCCCTTACGAGCCGGCCGCGCTGCGCGACAGCTCGGGCGAGCGCGCGCTGCGCAGCGTGCTGACGTCCGCGCAGCGCGCCGCCGACCACCTGGCGCCCGCGCACGCCGACAGCGTCCGCGCGCTCGCCAGGTACCGTCACCGCACCAACTATGTGCGGCCCCTTACGAGCCGGCCGCGCTGCGCGACAGCTCGGGCGAGCGCGCGCTGCGCAGCGTGCTGACGTCCGCGCAGCGCGCCGCCGACCACCTGGCGCCCGCGCACGCCGACAGCGTCCGCGCGCTCGCCAGGTACCGTCACCGCACCAACTATGTGCGGCCCCTTACGAGCCGGCCGCGCTGCGCGACAGCTAACTACGGTACTCAAAGTTGCCTGTCAACACACAGGAAGATAAGTCGGCGCTAGATCCAGAGACAAAACAGTGATGCCAGCCGTGTAGACGGATGACACATTTTGTAATCCAGGCATTGGTATTTTCAGCCGAAATCACATTTGCTTTGATTGTTACAGGTCAGGTGGTATCAACGCGGACCACCTGTGCGACGAAAGGCAGTACGGCCACGGCAGAGAGGCTAAGGTAGTAACCATTCCAAAGATTAAACATCATCCTCCACCAAAGGACTGATATTCATAGCCAGTATATCATGTCTCCAGGCGCTGAACCTGGCTTCGGACCTGCGCAAGCAGCTGAACGAGGTAGACTCGGTCGTGAACGAGGGCGTGCGTGCCGCCGAGAAACAGGGCGGCAAGACTATGCAAGCCAGGTAAGCCAACTGTGACGTTTGATATGAAAACCTCAGCAGTCAACAAAATTTGAGGACATTTTTTTTTCTTTAATTTTTTTTTTATTGTTATCGGTTTAATATCAAATGCACACGACAGGATTTTTTACGGGAGTAGGAGACAGATTACATTCTGTAAGACCTAATATTTATTTTATTTTTAGTATTCGATATTTACGTATAGAATTCCAGAACTACTATGTTCGTAAATTGGTCTCTGATATATGTAATATTTTATGTCTCCTTCAGATTGGAGACGGCCCACAAGTGGCTGCTGCACCCGGCAGCCGATCCGGCCACCAGGGTCGAGGGGCAGAAGGCTATCAACAGCATCGTCTCGCAGGGCCAGCGGGTGAGCCTTTGTACATTGCTACTAGGGATTGCAATTCAGCACATGACGCTGGAGCCAGCAGAGCTAAATATGTGCTAGACCCGACTGGATTGCATGATTTAGCATTCCAATCCCTATTAGGAATCGAAATCCAGCGGCATTCCGCCTAAACATGTCGCTAGATCCAGCGCAACTATAATTGTGCTGGGCTCAGCTTGATTACTGGATCCAGCATTGTAATCACTAATTCCTACAGTTGTATGCTAAAATACAGAGTTTTTCACAGTTTCTCATCTGACGCAGCCTAGTTTTATTCTTTGGTTCTGAGTCTGTTTATCGGGTCTAACTGCTCTTTTGACTCTACCTACCCCTTCGGGGATTACGGGCGTGATGATATGTATAATGTATATAATGCCCTTCTAACGACGATTAGCCAACTGCGCAAGAGATATTATAGTGCACAAGTGTGTGCGCAAACACAGGTGCACTCTCTGTTCGTTCACCCTCATAGTCCGGTGAGACGGCAATTCGACATGAGAGGTCAGGCGCAGGACCAACGGCTTAACGCGCTTTTCGTGGCACGGGGGTGACTAAACCGCCAACGTCTCGATTTCGGGCTGTTACTGAGTAATTTCGATATTGAAATACCCAGCTACAAATTTTTAGCCCGACCCCTTGGTCCTTAGGCGGCGCATGCTACCACTAGACCAACGAGGCAGTCAGTGAGTGTGTGATGATACAGTGATGATATGTATGTACTATACGAAGCCAGTTTCGTGGAACGTGCGAAAAGAGAAGCTAAGAGAAGCTTAAGTGTTTTCACACCAAACATATTGCAACTTTAGATCTATCGGCAATTCAAATTCAAATTTCGCTTACCAGTTGTGAACTCACGTGTTATTCGCAACAGACTAACTTTATTTTGAACTGACATACAGAGTAGTTACAAAGTGCAATCATAGATGGCGTTAGTAGTAATGAAGTAGACATAAATTTATTTTGATATAGAATATATGAACACTTATTTTAGATCGCGGATGGTCTCCAAGGACGCGAGAAGGCGGAGATCTTGCAGCTGTGCTCCGAGGTGCAGCGGCTGTCCGACAAACTGGCCGACCTGTGCATGAGCGGGAGGGGAGACTCCGAAGAGGCGAGAGCCATCACTAGGTAAATGCTGCTCCCGATATAATGTAAAATATATCATACTAGCTTCCGCCTGCGATTTCGTCGGCGTGGAACTAGTAATTTGTTCTTATGCTTCTACTTCCCCATAACTCAACTTATCTCCATGCCAAATTTTATCAAAATCGGTTAAGATATTATTGTTCCCCATACAGACTTCCATTCCCCTCTTCCATACCCTTAAAGAATAAATTCTGGAATGACCGATTTCAAAAATTCTTTCACCAATGGAAAGTCACTTTATCAGCGTGTAACATAGGCCATATTTTATCTCCGCGTTCCCACGGGAACGAGAACTAGGCGGGTGAAACCGCGGGCGCTGGTGGTGTAACGATATGTCGTGTACTGTCAGGGAGCTGACGGACAAGCTGCACGAGGTGAAGCGCGCCATGGAGCGCGCCGTCGTCAACCGCGTCGTGGAGGACTTCATCGACGTGGCCGCGCCGCTGCGGCACTTCTGCGACGCCGCGCACGCGCCGCCCGGTGAGCGGGGGGACCCGACTCGGGGAATACAACTCACTGCTCTTTGGCAAACAACTGCCGTTGGTCGACTGCTCAGAGACCCTACGAAACTAAGGGCCACGGGTTCGAATGCCACTGGAGGCAGATGTTTGGATGATATTAAAGTTAGTTTTTTGGAAGTACTTCCGCTAGTTGTGTTGCTTGCTCGGGAACCTAGGCCCAACTAACCGTCTTGGTGTATTGTATATATACTTAGTAGCGAGAATAACTTCGTAAGCTATTCGCTAGTATACGGAGCTATATCTATTGACTATCTTGTGGCGCGGTCGCCACACCTTTATTCGCGAGAAAATGTCTTTCAGATTTCGACCCGTACTGACTGTTGTAAACAGTAGCATTCATTTAATTAATTCATTAGAATCCCTGTAGTGAGACATGTATTCCCCGTTCCCGCAGGCACCCCGGGGCGCGAGTCTAACTTCCACGACAAGGCGGCGGCGCTGCAGGCGTTCAGCCAGCGCGCCGCCGCCGCCGCCAACATGGTGGCGGCCGGCGACCACAGCAAGCGCCTCGCCGACCAGCTCGCGCACCACGCGCAACAGGTCACTGACGACCATTACAACCATACTATACGCTTATTGCATTCAATAAACAGCTATTTTATGTGCCAGTAGTTCAGATACGGCTTTATTGATCTGTCGCCCATTAACTAACATATATATAGCAACCCTGCCATGTTCACGATTTATTTTGGATAAGCTGATTATGATCCTTTGCTGTTTTAGTCGTTACAGAATTAGATAACTTAAGTAAATGAAGAAGAGTTTTAAATACATAGTAAAAAGGTTTAATTTAGTTAACAGCAGCCTTTGACTTACTTTCATATGTTTTTTTAGGTGGAAAAGCTGTCGCCTCAACTTATAGCTGCTGGAAGGATCCGCCTCCTGTATCCTGATAGCAAGGTACGTAAAGTATTATTTGTTACAGGCTATTAATCTATCTATACTTTGTTTGTATGCTTGAAGTTCGATTTGAAAAGTTATTTCAGTGTTAGATAGCCTATTTATCGAGGAAGGCTATATGCTATATAACATTAGCCATAAATGCGGGTGAAACCGCGGGCGCAGCTAGTCGTGAATAATCAGATTTCCGTCTCACCGAAATCTCGAGAGTAACTACTAATCCTTGTAGATATTGACCATGGTCTAAATCGGTTCCGAAGATATTATTATTATAACCTGTTTTATGTTAGACTGATGTGTATATTTGTGAGCAGACGTCAAGGACGCTGGGAATGGTGAAAGGGTACGGGTGCACTTGTATCTCTTGTCAGGAAAGAAAGTACATACAATAAATTGCGTATCTATTCCCAACTTCACCAAAATATTTTCTATAAAAATATGTCTTAAATATAAAATTACATATATGTATAATATTCTGTCTATATTGTTTAATAGTATTTGTAGACGCACCTTCCTGAAAATTATCGTGGCGGCGGTCATAGCAGAGGTTAATACTGCATTGTGTGTTGTGTCAGGTGACGGAGGAGCACTTCAACAATCTGAAGGCGTTGTACGCGGAGGGCGTGCTGGCCGTGCGCGACCTGTGCGACCAGGCCGTCGACCCGCTCGACTTCGTGCGCACCGCCGGTACGGGTCGCTGCTGACATTGCACGCGTTCTTAACTATACTACAACATGTATTTTACTCTGATTAAACATGCTCATTAACTATACTACATCATGAATATTGCTCTGAGTAAACATTTTCATGCTCATGTTTAGTTAGACAGGCCCGTTGGTCTAGTAGTCAGAGATTCTGGCTTTCAAAGCGGGGGTCGTGGGTTTGAATCCCAAGGGCAAGATTCGTGTGATGTAGATAGACATTTGTACTCGAGTCATCGATATTTATAAATGTATTTAAGTATATCTATCCGTTCACCTAGTGCTCATAGGACAAGCTTATAGCTTAGTTAAGGAATCGGTGTGTCAGTCCGGAGAATTAATGTATTATTATTTTTAGCTGTTTATTAAGCATGTTAATGAAGAACGGTTCCTCTGGGTTTTTTTAAATTTATTTATGTAAGTACCAATGGACCGTAGATGGCGGAGCTTTGGTATGGAGGGCGAAGTCTGATTAGAATGGAGAATACATCCACAAGAAACATAAACGCATTTTGCAAAAGTTGTGTCAATGGTTACATTAAGATGGGTGGAGAGATTCTGTTTGAGTGGAGCCTTTTATAAATATTTGTGGTTGACGGTTGCCAGTTACGAGTGTAATGTTTGGTGCAGGCGAGCTGATGCAGAAGCACACGTACCTGTGCGAGGAGGCGATTCGCAACAACGACTCGCAGAAGATGGTCGACAACACGTCCGCCATCGCCAGGTGAGCCGTCGATCGTGCCTGTACAGAGTACAGCTTAACGGCAGAGCACGCGCGGCCAGCAATAGGGATGTTGACTGTCAGTCAATTGAGATACTTTTTAGGAGCTGTCAAAACGAAATCACTTCATAGATTTTGTACGGGCTTGTCAACGTGTGGCGTCACTAGTTTGTATAGTCAACTGACTTAATATAAAGCAGTTTTTGTAAAATTATAAATTTTAGACTCAATATGATTGAAAATCATTAAGGCTTAACAGCATACTACGATACTTTCTTTTTCAGAATTGATATTTCAAAATCAAATATAAATGGTGTCAACATCCCAATTACACGCTGACCCAAATATTTAGTTCTAATATTAAAACAGCTATAAGACAGTTCACGATCGGTCACCAACCGTGCCGCGTGTGTTCTAATCATTAAATCATCACCGTCATCTTCCTAGCGTTATGTCCCGTGTTTAGATGGGGTCCGCTTAGACCGTGATCCAGGAATTAGCGAGTCTGGTAATTACATTGAAGAGACTGCCGGTCTGACCTTCGTAACCCTAAGATAGGGGAATCAGACCAACCATTTAATCATCACCATAATCAATAAATTTCAGTGCGCTCAACACTGTGTTTTATAATTTCTACAATTTGTTGGACACTCGACGAATTTGGTCCTTCGAGCCGGTTGCCATTTGTCGGTGGTCACATAAGAAGGGTCGCCTCGACCGGGGAAATACCCCAGCCTCATAAAAAAACTGAATAAAATGGCAGCATTTGCTTTTATACGGTGAGCCAGAGTGCCAGAGGTTCTCAACATATCAGTAAATCCTCTGGCGATAAGGTTCCCCATAGGCAGTTGTTATTACCACCAGCTGTTCGGGTCCCTTATTCAACGGAATTAAAAAAATACGTAACTGTGTCGTGTGTCGCGCGGTGGGCAGGCTGGCGAACCGCGTGCTGCTGGTGGGCGGGGCGGAGCGCGACAACACGGAGGACGGCGCGTTCGCGCTCGCGCTGGGCGCCGCGCACGCGCGCCTGCAGGCCGCCATCCCGCCCGCCGTGCACCGCGCCAAGGCCGTCGCGCTCGGCGACCGCGCGCAGGCGCAGCCCTGGCGCGCCGCCAACGCCGAGGTGAGCGCGGACCGCGCTACTATTAGTATACCTTCGTCGATGCTAAATATCCGACAAGGATTTTTGATTTAGTAATATACCATTAAATTAACGTTAACATGAATTTATATTGCTATCGGGGGTTCGATATAACCTTGATTCCGCTACGTTTTATCGATCTGCCGCGGCCGTATCCCCAGATTATCAATGCGGCCGGTGAGATGGAAACGGCCCTTGGACAACACTATGCGCCCCCGCCGCCGCCGCCCGCCCTCCCGGAGGCTCTCAGTCGGCTGCACGTGGGCGGGTCCAGCGCGCCGGCGCCGCCGCGGCCGCCCCCGCCCGCCGCCGCGCAGGCGCCGCCGCGCCCGCCGCCGCCCGACACCGACGACGAGGGCGAGGACATCTTCCGCCGCCAGCCGCACCCCAGCCAGCCCATCCTGGTGAGTCTCTTGGGTCACTGTATGCAACCATTAGTTCAAATCAAACCCCGTTATTGATATCGAAATAAAAAAAAAAAAAAAATTCAATTGTCAATAAAATTATATCTCATTTGATAAGTCATTAAGTAGGTATGTCCATGTTAAGATTTCGTGATATAGTGTGCGGTCACCACACGATCCCGTAGCTCGTACCCTCGCTGACGTAGCATGTCTGTGGGCAGGTGGCGGCGCACAACCTGCACAAGGCGGTGCGCGAGTGGTCGTCGAAGGACAACGAGATCATCGCCGCCGCCAAGCGCATGGCCATCCTCATGGCGCGCCTCTCCGAGCTCGTGCGCTCCGACTCCAAGGGTAACTTGACACTCACACGCGCACACGCACACGCACACACGCGCACTCACGCGCACTCACACGCGCACACACGCGCACACACGCGCACACACGCGTACACACGCGCGCCAAACGCATACGACACACAATATATAAACATGAAAAAAAAAATTACAATCCTTAATTTTTTTGCGTAACATAAGCACGACCGTGCTGTGATCAGGAAAGTGGTTTCTAATCATAATCTAATCTACTTCTACATCACCTCTACTCGCGATGTAGAAGTCCCAAGAGATTAAGTAAAGTATGTTCCTCATTTTCAAGCCAAAAAGAGCTCCTTCTACTAAGGGGCTTCTACACATCTTGATGTTCTCCTAAAGGGGTGTTAAACTAAAATTAACCAATTACTTGAATCTGTTATAAAAAAAAATCTTATTCAAGAAGGCGAATGTTCAAAATGCCTTAAGCATTTTGTTGAGATGTCGAAATGTAACAGCGCTCTCGAGGAAAAGCTTCCAGCTTTACATATACTTTTATTTAAATGTAACTATTTGATATGTAATCTATCCGATTTTATGTGCTAGCCGAAATTGTATTACATGCTTTTATGTACATATATTATATTCTGTGATAATCATATTATAATTAGCATCCCATGTGTATATAATCCGCACTTATCATCTGCGCACCATATTTGCATCAAGTTACGTGTGAAATGACTTATATTTAATATTGAAAAAATATTTGTCACTCATTTAATGTAGATATCTAAAATAAATAAAGCCAAATAATTAATTAATAAATGACGCGACATTAATTTGATGAAATAATTAATGAACGAATTTATCATAAGAATGAACACGCTCCTTGACGCAAACTGTATGTATAATGCTGTCTGTCAGCTGTGCTCTCATCGTCTATATCTGTCCATTGCTTTCTGTGGGACGCTAGAAGTCGCTATGAATCTGAGCGGTAAGTGCCTTATGTGTGATCGAGCTATTTTATGTACATATTTACATACATAACATATTATTTATTGGTCGTGAAAGTGCTCGTTGTTCAAAATTTCAACTGAAATACTTTAATTGTATGGAACCTCAACGGTTTATATGTGTATTTTTTCTTGGTGTTAATGTTAATATCCCAGGCTGTTAGGCTGAACATATCGCCGACATGTGTCGGATACTAGATATCTTCAGGCTTTTATGTACCGATGAATTCACATTCTTATCCTATCTATGGCTGCTAATGATTTGATCTTTAATAACACTCCAATTCCATTCCACTCTAAACCTAAATGTCAGATTGCTAAAGTCAAAATATCTCACGAAACATGAGATATACAAAAAAAAATATGCCTCCTTGTGACTAATGACTTTTTGTTTAAAGCTATCTTATAGTATTTGGACCCATCGAGGTTAGTTTAGATCACGAGGTGTGCGCGTGCGCCACCTCGCGTCACACTGGTGTGCGATCTGATTGACGAGTGCGTGTCGCTTGGTGTGCGCAGGCAGCAAGCGCGAGCTGATCGCGACGGCGAAGGCGATCGCGGAGGCGTCGGAGGAGGTCACGCGCCTCGCCAAGAAGCTCGCGCTCGAGTGCACCGACAAGCGCATCCGCACCGTGAGTACCGCGCCGACACCGCCCCACCGTGCCCTACTGGCCCCGTCACATCATCATCCTCCTAGCGTTATGTCCCGTGCTTAGACGGGCTCCGCTTAGATCATGATCCAGGATGTAGCGAGTCTGGTAATTACATTGAAGCGACTGCCGATCTGACCTTCGTAACCCTAAGATAAGGGAACCGCTAAAAGCGCCTCACACGCGAGAGGTATTAAGATCTGGGAACACATTGCATTTTTCAAATCTAAGTACAGATTTATACCAGTTGCTCGTTAATAAATAAAACATCGTGTTGAAACTCACATATTCAAATAACTAACGAGGGTCAGATAGTCAATTCCTTCATTTACTAATCGGACGAGACGGAGATAAGTCCAGGATTATGGTCTACCCTGACTAAGCACGGGACATAACGCTAGATGGTGTTCTAGTGCACTCGGGATTTACAACTTGCTGCAACAACAGCAAAAGGGATTGGTTTAAACCCTTCATCCAGGCCTTTCATCTAGTCTTAAAATCAGCCTTAGAAATTAATTTTCATACATACATAACATAAAATCACGCCAATGTTCCGCTGTCCCCATTCAATGGGGACAACAGGAACACAGGGCCCGAAGGGGTAGACAGAGTCATAGGGGCAGCAGGCCCCTTTCAGCACATTCAGCCAAAAATAAAACTGGGCATGGTTAGATGGTGAATTGTGAAAAAGTAGGGACAACTGGCTAGCTTGTCGCCTACACAATCATGTACCCAAAACCCCATATACCAGTATTTTCTGTGACTTAAAAAGAATGTGCCAACCTGTCATTGTCTAGCATGTCGTAAAAGGCGACTAATAGTATATTCATATTCATATTTCAAGTAAATAAAAATAACAAAATAGGCATTGTTTTACTTTCTAGAACCTCCTGCAAGTGTGCGAGCGCATCCCGACCATCGGCACCCAGCTCAAGATCCTCTCCACGGTCAAGGCGACCATGCTGGGCGCGCAAGGTAAGTCGTGACCGATTGTGCAGCTTCATAGAGACCACGCCCTACGCAGTCAGGCTGTGGCAGCCAACTCAGAGCAACCGGCCAGTCGTGACAAAAATACGTCCAGGTTATAGCGGCAGCCACATACATACGCCTTTTGTCTAATACGCGCACTGCAATATGGATGTTGACTGGCAAGTCAAATGAGTTACTTTTAAAAAGCTGTCAAAACGTAGTCACTTCATAGATTTTGTATAGGCCTGTCAACATATGACGTCACTAGTTTGTATAGTCAATTGACTAAATATTAAGCAGTTTTTGTAACATTAAAAGTCGTAGACTCATTATAATTCAAAATCAATAAGGTTTTACAACATACTACGATACTTTCTTATTCAGAATTGATTTTTCAAAATTAAATATGAGTAGTGTCAACATCCCTATTGACCGCCGCAGCCGTAAGCTTTGGCTAGTACCTACCGCGCGGGATACATAGTGTTCATATGACTGGCTGTCGCAGCCAGGCTGCGGCCAGTGCGTAGCCAGGCTAAAATGTATCTACTAATACTTGGTCTAATTCACATTCTTGTGGGAAACAAGCAAATTAACTGTGGGGTTTGTTAATTCAAATGTGATGTGCTTTGGATCAATAATATTGGATGAGTTTCACTAAATACCTGGTAGGGTGTCATGCCTACCTGTTTCCATTTACCGGTGCCATTGATAGACAATTGAAGATACCGTTTGCTATTACCAGGGTGTTTAGCAGTGGCGGATTTACCATAAGGCCCAGTAGGCCCGGGCCTAGGGCGGCCAGATATTAGAGGCGGCCAATCGTGATAAAAATTAAGTGATGACGCTTTAGTACTGAGAATTATGGCCTGGGGCCTAGGGCGGCTAAGACTGTAAATCCGCCACTGGTGCTTAGCCAAAAGCGCGCCAGCGATTCCATAACGAACTTAGCTACCGCTCGTATCGCGCCACAAAATTGTTTACTAAGAACTCATAGTGTAGAACTCGGAGTTAGTTCACAATTTGTCCATTCGAATAAGTCTGTGGCGCGATACGAGTGTTAGGGAAGTTCGTTATGGAAACGCTCGCGCGCATTTGGCTAAGCACCCAGAACCACATCCTGAGCTAAAGAAGTAGAAATAAATTAACACGTAATGTTTAGAGCTTTGGACAAGACAGTCCTAGGGTCATCACCTGGGCTCGCATCACATTCCGCATTGCGCTGGGTATATAGGTTAAATCTCTATGCCACAATTGATATTAACAGCAAGGGTTAATGGTGTACAAATATTTATAGGCTTGTATCTTTTTTTATTATCTGGTAAGCATTTAAATTCACTTTTCTATATTACATTCTCAAAAGCTTATTTAAAAAAAAAAATTCAAAGTCGTGATTAATGCTAATTTTATTTAATAATTATATATACAATTAAACATCGTATCACTTTTTTTATCAAAAGATCTAAATTTATTATAATCCCAGGAGAAATAATCTACACCGCTTCAAAGTTTATATTTTAAGCTTATATTTGTAATACAATTTTTATTTTAACCTGATCGATTCAATATGTACTCGGTGTGTATCGCTAAATATCGCTTGGCTAACGACCGCTCTGCTTGTGCCCTGCAGTCGGCATGCCGGACTACAAAGGTATTTACAGCTATCTATAACAACCGCATGTATATAGCACCTCACAGTTCGCACAACACTAGTGTACATTTACAATTTCACTCAGAGTTTATGTATATTACTAATGAAAAATGGTAAATCTCATTCATTATGACATTTATTCAAATGATAGTTAAGTTATCCCATTAGTGTGTTGCAATTTAGTTACTGCAACTATGTCTCATTAGTATGGACAATTTGTTTTTGTAGACAATTGTTTGTCATTGTTATGTTAATTGTTAGTTGCGAAGTTACTGACATTGTAGCAACTGTAGTACTGGATTGGAATCCAGAAATACAGACAGGAACAGCAGATAAAACACATTTGTTGTACCTTAATAATAAAGGCTATAACTGTGTGTTCGTTACTTTTGTTTCTGACTGTACTCGAATTTGGTCGAATCTATATGAAATGTAAAGTTTCCTGTTCATAAAAGAATCATATTGGATGTTTGATTTTTAATACGTTGTAAATGGCTTGTACTGATGCGTGTGCGCGTGCGCAGGGAGCGAGGAGGACCAGGAGGCGACGGAGATGCTGGTCGGCAACGCGCAGAACCTGATGCAGAGCGTGAGTGACCGATTTTTGTTTTTTTTTATTTTAACATCACAAATATATGCAATTCTGCTCCTAACCCGAATTGTCTCTTAAAGAATGGCGAACTTATAGTTTACTTTGGTTATATTTTTTTATCTGTCATACTACACACAACATATTGAAGGCTTGAATTAGACTATAGTGAAAATACCGCACCAATTCCGGGCGTAAATGCAAAATGCCAAATAAACCCGAAGGAGTGAAAAACAAACAACATATAGCTGTATACATTTGCCATATATTCTGCGGGTGTTCGTAGCCGGACAGTACAGAATGCAGTAACCGATGGTTGGTTGTGTCGTCGACAGGTGAAGGAGACGGTGAAGGCGGCGGAGGGCGCGTCCATCAAGATCCGCACGGAGCAGGGCGGCTACCGCCTGCGCTGGGTGCGCCGCTCGCCCTGGTACCAGATCTAGGGGGACTGCTGTTGTCGACCCACCCACCACCTGGACGTCTACGCGCCAACATTATTACTATGGGTTTTCGAATATTTTGTTATACACATACATGCAAACCCACACGCCCATTATTCCCGAAAGGTTAGGCAGAGTCCCATGTGCAAAAAGCATCACGGATCTCATCCACATTCAGCCGAAAATAAAAATTACTTGCATTAGATTGAATATTGTGGGAAACTAGTGACAAGTCGCTTATTATCTCAATTTCAGCTAGGCAGAGGTCGCTTTCATTAGCTGGCGTACTTGACTCTCATTCTTATTGTTTTGTCAATCAATATCAAGCTTAAACTTAATTGTTCTCAAACCGACAATCAAGCATTCAATGTGGCTTTTTTAAACTTTAATCAAAGTAGCAATGACAACTGAAACGGTAGCTTATCTTCTTAACGTGCCTTCTAAAGTGTAACTGAGCAATATTTTGGTCTGGGTATCAGTCCAAATTATTTCGCACGACTGGTAAATTCACAATGCTATGAAACTTTTTATTTTTACCTAAATGTTGCATTGACCTCAATTTCCCGATATCATATATGAAAAAGGGACAGGAATCGTACCCTCTTTAACCACAGAGCACCCCTACTTTTATTTGTCTCACACTAATTGCTCTAGAATTTTATGTAGAGTCGATAAAAGCCAAACGACAGCAGTTTATATTTATATATATTCAAGTTATATTATACACAACATATATGGTGCAACAGTAAAATGTATTTACACGCAACACGCAAGTTCAACATGGTAGCTATTAAGATGTTTTTGTATCTATACAAATATTTACATGTAACGCAATAATAATATTTTAAGCGTAATTGTTTAACTTCCCGTAATTACTTTGTAGTAATAATCATCAAATTTAGTTGAATGTATAAAACTTATATACTTTACGACGCACAGATGTAGAAGATAACACATTTGTTAAGAATCACAAAATTAATCTATATAGGTAAATAAAACAAAGTCGTGTTTGTTACACCACTTATAAGTCGAGAACGGCTGAACCGATTTACGTTTTTTTGATTTGTTGGATTTGTCTTCGTCCAGAATAACAGAATAACTATTAAAAACATTGAAAAATTGTCGATAAAATAAAATAGAAGCAAAAGTATTTTCTCATATAAAACGGTGGGATTCGTATCTGTCAATGTTAAATGTCAATTACTGGGCGATACGAAGTTCGCCGGAACAGCTATTTGAGACTAAAATAAGGACTGGAATTATGCAATTAGGTTCATGTTGTCAAGTGATGCATTAAAAATGGTCCATATTGCATGTTCCATTGTAGTACTGTGTGTCTTACATCAGTTGGAATTGTGATTAGTTTTTTTTTTGCCATTCTTACCTATCTATTATTTCATAAGATCTTTTTAGAACCTAAATTTTTCATTCAAAATGGAGTAAAATAATAAACTACACTTAATGCAGTCATAATTTTATTAATAATTATATTATTTACTTACCTTTATATAATTGTATAATTTTATCATAATATGTGTTTGTTAGACAACGAAATAATTTTAAACAAAACGTTTTGTTTCTAGTTTGAAACGTGAGTGTGATCTAAGAATGAAAGTGCCATTCTATAGTGCTTTATAACGCGACGGGAGGCGGTGATAACGAGTGTCCTAACGTATATCTATTTATACTACACACACCTGCAAATAGGTACAGCGTAAACTATGTGCAGGAATTTTATGTCAATTCGACCATGATAGATATGGACTCTTAAAAATTTTCAATGTGCCTCAAGGATGTACTCAAAAATGGCTGTCAGCTCTTGGGGTATTATTTGTATAAACGTAATTATATAAACGTTTATTGGTGCCTCAATGTGTACTATCAGATATTATATTTTTATTAAGAGTTCTGCTCCAACAATTAATACCTGTGTATATGTATATGGTCGGTAAAATATTTTTTTGTGAATATTTGATATATATTTGCAGGTGAGTGTATTTTACTAAGCAACGGTAGTCATATTTATATGTAGTTAGTGTTGTAACGTAGAACAAAATAACGGGTAAGTCATTTGGTTATTTTGAATTGTGAAGTACCATCGACAAGTATTTATGAAAAAATCGACGTACTAAATAGCTCAAATATCTTCTGGCAACTAAACAGATCAGATACAAATACAATACAATATTTTTATTTGTGAATCATATGTACAAATTGATGAGATGGCTTACACGTTGTGATATTCGGGATTGTGGTGCAGTATGCAGCAGACGAGTTGTATCGAAATCATTTTTATTTTTCTCTTTAGACACACTAATTTCTCATGTTTATTATAGTCAATTTCACCTAACAAGTGTTCCGTGACAGGTGTCAATACTCCTTTTCATGCATCGTACTTTTTACGAATCAAATTATTTGGTTGTAAACATATTCCCGCTAGGGAAGTGGCGTGAAGTTTAGTTAGTTAGTTAGTTAAACATATTTGACTTTGTACGCTAAAATCATTGTCAAAAATAATTAATAATTTCCATTTATAAGCACGGTTTTTTAATTTTCAAAGTGTCACGGAACTCTTAGGTGAAATGTACTTTAGGAATTAAATATTATTTACTTTACGAATAATATTATGTATTATATTAAAGTGTTATAGGTCGGTTATTGTATATTGGTGCTCCGCATTGCTGACATGAATCATGTAATCAGAAAAAATCTATATTTTTACACTCAAATTTTAAATCCTAAAAATAAAGAAAATTTTACATTAATTTTGGTATTACATTTTTCTGTTTTTCATGTAACTGATTAGCGATGGCAGTAATTCTTATACGAAATAATACGTATACTATTATTTGTGTAAAACCCCAGATTTCACAAACCGACCTATCCACAACATTATTGTTAATAATGCATACATTTTAACACCCTGTGTACTACATCGGCTTTGTGATAAATACATATAGTACATATACGGTAGCTGTTTCGTTAATACTAGTATGTTGTAAAAGTAGCTTTAAGTGAAAGTGTCTTGGAGAATGTCATGGAAAAATTTACCGATTAGTACCGTCCACTGTGGTGACTATACCTCTTGTTTGTGAATCTTTAGTTGAGATTAGAAGTCATGACTTCGCGATAATTCGCCGATGACTGGCCCGATCGACATCTTAGGTCTCATCGTACCTTCCTTCCTCTGTCGTAGATGTTGGTAACTAAATCAGTGCTATTAGTTTTGAGAAAAAAAAATAAAAAAAAAAACTAATAAAAAGATTTCCATAGAATAGGTATATTTATGATTTAGTTTGACACATATAACAAATTTTTGTAGTATGAACTATTTGCTGCCAATTTTCCTATGACATTCCTATACTTCTACCTACGATAAATAGCTAAATATATATTTTTGTATGCGCGAATGTGAGTTTATACTGTAATAGGTAATAATGTAAGCCTTACGTACAGTTAGGTCACTAATTGTAATATTAATATTGTAACTTGTAAATAACTATTGGTTGCTGAAACTAAATTGACTAAAGTGTGTGCTTATTCGGATTTTTTTTACAAATTTTACATTTTTTGTTGGTTATATAGGTCTTATTTATTCTAATAAACGATTTTTTATTATAATATTTTTATATTTTTTATTTTGTTTCGTTTTAATTGTCTTGTCTTAAATTAAGTATTAACTATACAAAGAGCAAGTTTCCACTTGGCCTAAAACGGTAGCGAGTAGCACTTAATATCTTAGAAGTAGACATAGCTGGGCAAAATTATAGTGATTCGGTTTAGTAGCTATTGTATAGTACATGAAAATCAAGCACAAATGTTAATACTTAAAAGTCTTTATAAAAAGCGTACCTAGCTCACGAAAAGGGTATGATGAACGTAGTCAGATAAAATTAAGCTCTCTGGTAATGTAATTTGGCATGAATTTGTCTGCGCACAGTTTGCGTGTCGCTCGGTGATGTGAGAGCGTTGTAGCTTGCTATAGCAAAAATTTATAACTTTAGTATTTGCTTGAAATACCGCTTTTGTTTTAGTACTTGTAAATTTTCTGTAGCCTTTATCTCCTAGGTTAGGAATTAATTTATAGTCTATAGACATCATGCGCATCACATAATGCAGACTGTATTTATTAAAATCAGCATCATTATTCGTACCGGCTACTTCACCATGGAGGCGAGTCCGGTTCCGAAAATGGCTGACAATTATTAAATTGACACTTCGCTTGGTCAGGGCCGTTAGTCATAGGCGCCAAGTAAATAGTACAATAAATGGATAGTGATCATAAACTTTGATGCCATACATCGCGTGTTTAATTAATTTTATCCTTATACCGACTCATACGTCATTATATTTGCTATTTTACATATACTTTAACTGATAAACGCATCCGTTGTCATAATATCACCGACGAATAATGAATACGAATTATAGACATTATTTTAATATATCTACTACGTATTACATATATGTATGATTTACTACTTATATTAAAACGGAAGGCTTATGTTTTCTCAGTTTTTATTTTATTTGTTTTCTATAATTAGATCTGCTTGTCAGTTACCTACTTACGAAGCGAATGATGTTGACCACTTTCGAAGGTTATCCTGGTTGTAGATAGCAAAATTAACTACTTGCTATATTTGCTCCTATAATGCTTCCTTCGTAAATAGGTAGATATATAATGTGAACCTATAGGTGTTCATATTAAATCAATTGTGATGGTGTTTGTGGGGACAGCTATTTAAAATAAAATCAAACTAAATTGGATTTGATTGTAAAATGAGATATTATTCTCATGATATTAAAAACTGAATATATTATGCTTGCGTTTTCTGCCAGTTATCCCCAGTAATTTTACTCGAAGTACTTCAGATATTGTATTTATTCCGGCATTGTTCATTGTATTTAACACAATATTATCTAGTATAGGTCTAGTAAGGTAATAAAGTTATATATCTTATTATCACTAACATAGTGTGAGATTGAAACTATTCTTATAGCGAATTAAAAATTATTTATTCTTCTAAAATGTTGTTTTATTTCCTGAAATTATTCCTTAAATGGCGAGGCAGTCTAGAATAATTAAATGTTAAGTTATTGTTTCGAGTTTTATTGGATGACCCGTGCATAAGATTAGGGTTCTATATTTAAATAGATATTTTTAATAAAAAAGGCTTACTACGAACTAGATTTTAATGATAAAATTTTTGAACATGCTAGAATGTACCTAAGAGAAATTGTTATGGATCTACTTGCAAAGAAAAAACACTTTATTTCCTCTCATCACCGTCCCCCCAAAATGTAAGGAACATGAGGGGGTTTTGTATAGACACGATGATTGCAATTGCAATACATTATGAAGGGGACATGAAGTGGTCGTTATTGCTAACTATCCAGTCGTTTCTTATCTTAGTTCAGTACCCTTTATTCCTGTCGTGGGCAGCGATAACGATTTCTTTGAAGTTCCTTGTAGGTATTTTTTGTTGTC
The DNA here is from genome assembly GCA_951394215.1 of Glyphodes perspectalis. Classification (NCBI taxonomy): domain Eukaryota; kingdom Metazoa; phylum Arthropoda; class Insecta; order Lepidoptera; family Crambidae; genus Glyphodes; species Glyphodes perspectalis. Next base: position 1,020,081 of record OX596225.1, on the reverse strand, counting down.
AGTGACGATCACCCACAAACCCCGCTGTCGATGTAAAATTCCACTCCCAAATCAACGCTAAATGCAGTGTTCGGGTCACAAGATTGACTCGTTTGAACGCAAACCAATCTTTTGGCCTCTAGTAGGTAAGTACAAGTACTTAGCAAGCTAATAGACGAGTTTTTTTAGAGCTGTTTCAAATAAAATTTTCCTATGGCTAAATGTTTTTAGTCAGATTGAATTTTAATTAATTGTAACATTGTTAAGTGTAAATGTTTGTATAATAATGCAGTTATAACTGCCCCACGCCGGGACAAGTGGGATTAAACAGTGCCAGTTGTCCTCTCGCGGGGCTACTTAACTGGATTAGTGGGGTAAACTGGTCTATGCAACCACTTGCCGACCGCTCGGTAATCGAAGCAAAGAAGATCTTGCACATAGCCATGATACGTAGCGGCTAGCGCTCTATTTACAAACATATAATAATGCCTTTAAAAATTATATATTACATAAGATACAAGACATTCTGTGGTAACTGTTAACTTGTAACCAAATAGTAAATTAAAGAATTAAGTGCGTACGTAAATCTGAATGTATTAAACGAATCTAACTCATCCCAAGCCCGATTAACCCATTGGAGGAAAATAACTTAATTATCAATACCTATTAATGAGGCAACGGCTATTTCGAGTGCAACAGGACAACTTGTTTAGTCCAAATCGCAGTATTAGTTCCAGCGCGCGTGTAAACGTGTACAGTTAGTGTGTGGGAGTGATACTGTTTGATACGGAGGTGAGTCAGCGATTAGTAAGACAAGGTTGTAAGTGTTTGTTAGTGGAATTCCGAGATTTTTGAGTTAGTGACGTAACGCATTAGGTATGCGTGACGTCTCGAGGCGGTCTCAGCGGCTTGTATGCCTTGGCCGGCCGTCATTTAATTGTAAATTAATTGTAAAAGTCAAAGCAATAATACTTAGTTGAATACTCTGTGGTCAAGATCAGAAGTACTTGTACCTACTTACTGATGTTTACTGATAAATCATTTGATTTAGGTAGACACCGTAAACATTATTGATTCCTATATTTCACACAACAGATAAACTACTATTCCGTAATAGATTTCATGAATGGTTTTACAGACTTAATGTTAAGAATTGTATTAGTCTATTGATTTCTTAATGATGTTATTGTATTTATTAACTTGTGTGTGTCAACTTATGACTTTATATTAATCGTGGTATTAAACGGTTACATTTGCCGCCAAAGACACAATACTTCTTCTACTCAGGACCTGCGGTCACCTGGACATACACCAGAGCTCAATTACGAACGTTACGACTAGGAACGAATAAATTTGAAATTCAATTTCGAAATATGTCTGTATTCCAGAGAACCGATGTTTGGTTTAGTCCTGGGATATTTATATCATTCTCCGAATCCAGAACATAATTCACTCTTTTAAGTCACGAAGACGTCACAAAAAGTTCGTTCATACACAGACTTTTTGTGCAGGCGCGAGTACTGGAGGGAGAGCGGGGAGGGGCATTGCCCCCATGAGACTCATTGGGACCTAAATAAGTGCCATTTTTTTGGAACTGACTTAGTTTCCCGATGGTAGTAGCTGTTGATTTAAAGAGGATTAGTAACTTATCTTGCTTTTAATTCAAATTTTAGGCAGATTTAATCCATCCATGCATCCTTAGGCTATAAGTAAAGTCTGATAAAGTAATGGGTTAAGGTGGTAGGTAGGTATAATTTTTTTTTATGTAACTTAATATAGTGCAGATATTACTTATTTGTAATGCCTTTCTAGCTTAAAGTCTCATAATTCAAAAACCTGGTACAAATTTCAAGATAATAATCCTTGAAACCAGGATAGCATACCTACTTTGCTTGAAAACTAAGTTTATTTGAAATTATCCTTAAATGATGAATCTGTTTATTCGATATTATTATTTTCTACATCTATACAAAGGCAAATATACAATAAGTATATTAACTAAAGTATTTGAACTCAATCACGTGTAAGCGGGATTCTCAGATCGCCCAGACCCGAGGCTGAGGTCAAGCACCCTGGGCACAGCGCCATTGCAATGACCGCGGGCGCATTACGCGCCGCGATTAAATACCATTCCTTAAGCAGTGTGTACATGTAGTCAATAATGTCTATAAACCGATAATGAGCTCAGACTTCACCGGGCCAGCCGAAGGTCGCCCGACCAGCTGGCGGGCAGCGGCGCGATGTCATACGCGTGAATCACGGCTGACACATCCTGATGCACAACTTACACCTTCCTTAAACACTAGTACGAGATCAGGGCCGATACGAGGAGGTCCACTCCGCGAGACACTTGCATAGTTTCATAAAAATAAAAAAAGTGCAAAATAAAAATAAACTTGCGAACGGAACTGTTGGTGACGTCATAACCGGTTCGGATTGTGCGCGTGTATTGGCCGAGATTGTTTACGTTCAACAGGTTATTGACAACTAGTGTTAAAGTTTTGGTCTTATTGCAAGTAAGTAATTCCTATCGACTGAGTTTGACTAAATATTTGAATATAAAAATGATATTGTTTGTTGGTAGGTATTTATTTTCTTAGATGAAAAATCCTACGTTGACAGGATGATATGATAATTTGTATAAGTATACGAATTTTCTGTAGATATTTTTTAAACAATCTTGACTTAAAAAGTGGCAACTAAGCTAATTCTGACACAATAAACTATTTATTTTGTTTGTTTAGGAGTAAATTATTACTCTGTGGTTTAGGTAATAGTCACAAATAGAGCTTAGGTATTTGCGACTAAGTATGCTCGAGTAAAATGCGGTCTGTCAACATTGTTTTATTAACATTGCGAGATAAAACATTATGAGTTTTTAAATTAACCTAACGCCTGGTATATAACAAAATTTATAAATATAATATAAATTTAATACGTATTTAAGCATTCTAAAGGAAAAAATAACTGTTTCTATTGATTTATAATGATAAATTTGATTTATTGATTTTATTTGTTACATACATACATAACATCACGCCCATAATCCCCAAAGGGGTAGGCAGAGTCAAAGGGGCAGCGGTCCCTTTAACCACATTTAGCCATTTCATTTTAATTGTATACTAACTTTATCCCGCTGCGCCACGCGTTAATGAGTTTTTAGGTAGAATTTAAGTTTATGTATTTATTTATGCAGTTTTAGTCTGGATGAAAGTTAGGTGCCTTCTTTATCCTTTACCGTTTTGTACCTCTGATATCATGTATGCAAAAGATGATGAATGGAGACGTGAGCAAACAAAATCACTTTCGCCATTTTATTGATGGTCAGTTCATTATCTCTGACATTGTTATTGTACCTTAAATAGTTTTTTTTTTTGTAACGTACAGACTAACAGACACCGAAGTACTACGTCCCTTAGTGTGTCCACCCAAAACATATTCTATGATAGCTACATGATTTTACTGGCCCGTTGGTCAGAGACCCTGGTCACGAAACCAAGGGTCGCGGGTTCGAAACCCGCTAGAGGCATGTTTCGTGTGATTAACATGGATATTAGTACTTGAGTCATGGATGTTTATAAACGTATTTAAGTATGTCTATCCGTTCACCTAGTATCTATAGTACAAGCATAAGCTTAGTTTGGAACTAGGAAATTGGTGTGTCGGTGTGGAGAATTTATTGTAATATTAATTTAGTAGATAGGCCGCTCGGTCTAGTTATTAGATACTTGTACAAAAAACTATGCCTTCGATATCATCCATTCCGTGGAATATAATAAATATAGTCATCTTAAGTCTGTTTATATAAGACATATGTTAAAGTAACGTTAAGTTTGGAGATAAAGGAAACGATACGCACTGTTTGGCGGTCTGAATGAAAAGTGTTTAGATTCTCACAAGTCCTAACTAATTACCATGTATGTAGTAGATGATATCTATCATAAATGCGAAAGTAATCGTGCTTTTCTGGCTATGCATTTTTATACCTAAAGCCCTTTACCTATTGTAATGAAAGAAGGCCTTAAATGTGTGTACTTATGTGTGAACCTTAAGTAAGGGCATAACCTACTTTTCTCTTGTTGTACTTGATAAAATATCTGTAACAGACCGCATGATAGGCCGTTAAAGTCGCAGGCAAACGTTATTATAGCTACATAGTGTATAAATTATAACATTAGTCCCGTGTTGGTCTGGGACTTAAAAAGAATGTGCCAACTGTGTTTCTTGCCTAGCATCTCGTAAAAAGCGACTAATGGTATATCGGGTTTTGGGTTTGTGATTGTGTAGGCGACAAGCTAGCCACTTGTCACTACTTTGACACAATTTTCCATCTAACCCAGCCCAGTTTTATTTGGCTGAATGTGGTTAAAGGGGACGCTGCCCCTTTGACTCTGCCTACCCCTTTGGGGATCACGGGCGTGGTGTTAAGATGAGATAATGTATAAATGTACCTATTATTGCATCCCCAGCAAAGCCATGGCGCCATTATCGCTGAAGGTGGTGCTGGCGGAGGGCGCGGTCAACAAGACGGTCAAGTTCGAGTCGAGCATGACCATCGACCAGGCGCAGGCCATCGTCAAGGAGAAGGTGCTCACCGCCGACGACGGGAAAGGTAACGTCGACATCTTGATAATCAGCACTCTCTGTTAGCTGTAATTATAAATGAGGTTTGGCCTGGGCCACCTATCTACCGGGTCATTGCCCTATCGGGGAGGACACGGGTCTCGAGTTAGAGTTCTTTGGCTTTGCCTCTTCTACACCTAGCAACATTGCAACAAGCACTCATTGTCTTGCTGCATAAAACTAGTTTAAAGTACTTTCATGTAATGACTGTTTCGTGCCAAAATAAAGTGGAAAAAAAAAACATGTCCTCTTGTTTTAACTTAGGCACAGCCTGGCCCATCGATACTGACACCCATAAGGGAGGCGCAGTAAGCCCCCATCGATAGGGTAGCGGCTTATGTCACTATTGGGGGAGGGATGAGGTCGGTCGCGCCTGGTCGTTATAAGCGCATTGCATATCTAATTACCAAATTAGTGCCAGTTTTTCTACCAGCTATGAAACGTTTACTTGACCGTAATCTCATTATTGTCCCATTTGTTTCTGCCCACTGCATCTGCCCATCAGTATTTGTATTTGTAAAGCCAAATTTTCCGCTTTACAGATGATGCTCTAATTTTTTGTTGCTCCAGGGGAGTAAGAAGCCGTTATTGAGGCAAATCAATTTGAATTAAATTTAAATCAGAACAACCTGATTTGATGCTTCTGTAAAGTTAGAGGGTTGGAGAGCAATATGGACAGATTTTCCCCGAAAATGTGTTATTACTACAGAAAAGTGGTGATAAACTCTATGATTGCAGGTAACAAATCGTATGTATCTATCTATACTTATAAAATGAAACTTGCTACTTCAGAATACGGACTGTTCCTGACGTCGGCGGACGACGAGCGCTCGGGAGTGTGGCTGGAGGGGCACAGGAACCTGGAGTACTACATGCTGCGCGACGGGGACCACCTCCACTACCTGTGCCGGATGCGGAACCTCAGGATTAGGATGTTGGACGGTAAGTAACTTAGTGTACCAACAGTCGATTTGCATCCCCATAGGAATCACCTCAGTCGAGATGTTTAGAGTGTGTTCATGAAACATATACATATCAGATTTGGGTTTGAGACAGGATAATAGTGTTGGAAGAGGTGGAGCCTAAAGTATGGCTTTCCTGGAAAATGCCTATTGATTCTATAAATATTGTATATCAAACCTATACTATATGTTTGAGTGTATGAACGCGATATTTTTAAAACCATGGCAGATATGAAATGCCCCGTTTGTGAAGGAATATTAAGCTATTTATGTTACTATGCCAGCGGAGGCGGATGCCGCTAATGTAATACTATAATCCAAGTAGCTATATACATTTTAATACAATAAGAAATAGCGAATAGTATGATAATATCTACTTATTTGGTACTTCGAAGCTAATATGAATCCAATGGTTTATTAATCGTGTTTTGTTGTCCAGGCTCGGTAAAAACCTTGCAAGTAGACGAGTCGAAGACAATCGAGGAGTTAATGGTCGGGATCTGTGCCAGGATCGGCATCACAAACCACGACGAGTACGGGCTGGTGAGTACTCTGAGTATAAATATCAGACAAAATCACATAATTCCAAAGTATGTATCTTAAGGATTGTGATTGAAATCAGAATCACGAAGGTACGATACAAATACCCAGACCTGAGACAACTCCCTATTTGTCTCAGGCGAGGAAGTCATCGCTCCTTGGACTCTGTCTATCGCTTCGGCGATTGCACACGTGAAAATATGTATGTATGTATGTACTTTTGATGATACATAATATAGTCCCATGTTGGTCTGGGACTTAAAAAGAATGTGCCAACTGTGTTTCTTGCCTAGCATGTCGTAAAAGGCGACTAATGGTATGTGATTGTGTAGGCGACGAGCTAGCCACTTACCACTACTTTTTCATAATTTTCCATCTAACCCAGCCCAGTTTTGTTTTTGGCTGAATGTCATCGTAGGGGCAGGCAGTAGGCTACTTTGAATCTGCCTACCTACTCCTTCGGGGGTTATGGGCGTGATGCTATATATGTGTAATATAGTCCAAGATATAGTCCAAGAGCCGCCAAACGTAACCTACTTATTTTTTCTGAAATAAAATGTGTGGTATGATGTAGCATCACTACCTACTATAGACGTACGAGTACTAGCTAGTTTGGGTAGTGTGCCAATTTTGCAGGTATCACAGGTGCGAATGTTAGGATTAGGCATTTCTCACTAAACTTAAATTTTGATTGCTGCTTTTTATGTATGCTGTGTAGAATATTGTCATTTATATTTATTGTCCCATGTTTGGTCTGGGACTTGGCCCATGTTGATCTGGGACAAAAACAAAATAACGTGCCAACTGTGTTTCTTGCCTAGCATGTCATAAGAGGCGACTAATGGTTTACGGGCTTTTGGGTGACTGAGTAGGCGACGAGCTAACCACTTTTCACTCCTTCTTCACAGCTTTCCATCCAGCCCAGCCCACTAGATCCCATGTTGGTCTAGGACTTAAATATAATGTGTCAACTATGGTTCTTGCCTAACATGTCGTAAAAGGCGTTTAATGCATGGTATATCGGGTTTTGGGAGTGTGATTGTATATGCGACAGGTTAGCCGCTTGTCACTGCTTTTTCATAATTTTCCATCTAACCCAGCCCGGCTTTATTTTTAACTGAATGTGGTTGAAGGGGCATGCTGCCCCTTTGACTCTGCCTACCCCTTCGGGGATTAGGGGCGTGATGTTATGTATGTATGAATGTTGTGTAGAATACTGTTGTTCATCAATATACATAAAAATCAGCAATTAAAATTGAAGTTAAGTGAGAAATATCTTTTTCTAACTTTCGCATCTACAAATTGGCCCACTACCCAAGCTAGCTAATACCCGTACATTTATAGTAGGTATAAATACTGCCCTTTACCACACATTTATTTCTGAGAAAATAAGTAACGTCTGGCAACCCTGGGATCTCCCTCTAATACTTGAATATCTCTATTTAGCGTGACTATATATTACATGCCCACGGTAAATTAAAATAAAAAAAAAAAACATGCTTTTTTAGGTACCTACATATTATGCTTAAGTGTGCCAATGCGTTACTCAAAATCTATGGCGGTGATTTTAGAATGGGCTATTTTATTAAAAAAAAAAATTACAGTCCACTATTGAGATTACAAATAAATATTGTTTAAGATATTTTTTATTTTGTTCTGCAATCTAAAAATGATGAAGATACAGCGCGTTAAAGTACTGCGTGACGTCACTAATTGTGTAAAATTTTACCGTCTAAGTGACGTAAAGCGCCTAATTTCGAATCTTTGAAGCGCTGTATCTTTGTCATTTTTCAAGTATTAGATAAAGCAAAACATACGTATTCAATATTTTTAAATAATCTAAGTTATGTACTATACATTTTTTTTGAGTAAAATACTACATTAAAAGACATTATTTATTTAACATTCGTCGTCTCTACTTCTCTATCTTAATTTGCCCTGACATGCCTTGCTATATCTCTGCGAGTTAATCCCTTGATTTCTCTTTGTTTAACTTTTACAACACACACTTGAGTAAACCACGTGACGGCTTGTCGTCACGTTGGTCAGATACCAGCTGTTGTGCTATTTCGTATTTATAAACAAAAGCCTGCGCGAACACTTACATTTCGATGATGTCTGAGTCATGCGCTAATGCGAAATGTCTCCTAGAACGCAACCGGTGACTCTCGTCTAGCGATGATTGTATTCGTATGTTTTATTAGTAATCATTGCCCGAATGATGATCACGGCGTTGACGCATTGGCTTACCTATTTCAGTGATGATCTGATATTTTAGTTTAAGGATAAATAGTGTAACGAATAATAAATATCGGACGAATCGGTCATAAAAACGACCACAATACAATAGCTTAAAAACATATTAATATAAATAGATGGAAAACCCAGCTGTTATGCGGTGTACATTTTCAGGAACTGGCTTAAATTATTACAGGTCTTAGATTATATTCACTTACTGAATCAATATTCAGTTAGTGAATATTCAAATCCAAACTCAAATGTTTTATTGCCTCTAAGTGTAATCAAGGTGGTTTATTTATATTTCACTACACACTAATATATATTGCACTTTATTACTTAGTCGCCCTTTTTGAGTATTTATTAGGTATTGACATAATAAGTTATTGATGAATCTGCAGTTTAATATGTCGACAAAATTAATACCGTATCAATTTATTATATTACTTATTCATGAATAATATTTTTTAAGAATCAATTACTTAGATGGGATGTTACGACTCTGATATTTTTTACACAATTTATAGATTTTGTTAAACATTATGATTGATACATTTTTATTTTGCCCTATATCTGCCGCAAAGCCGTGCCAACATTAGCTGTCTGTAGTTAGACCTAAATGTTTATTGATCGAGGTAGATCATTGGAATTTGAAGAAGAATGTTTGCGTATGAAGTATATTGAGGGGTTATTAACCCTATTCTGGTGGACAGTGCCACGACGAAGACGAGCAGCAGGAGGAGAAGCAGCTGGCGCCGGGCACAGGCACGCTCACGCTGAAGCGCGTGGCGCAGCACAAGGAGAGGGACGCCAAGCTAGAGCAGCTCAGCAAGAAGCTCAAGACTGATGACAACGGTGAGTGGTGCTGCTGTGCTGCGACTACAACAGCAACGAGAACAGTCAGCCGTGCTGATGTCGTGATAAGACTTTAAAGTGTCTCTCCCATCTCTGTGTGGACATTTTTCATCACCGCGCGCAGCATATTAATTTTCAAATACCCTAACAAATCGAATATGCCCACCCCCACCCGCCTCGCAGCGCTTGATGGAACCACTTTCTTCGTGCTATACTGTAGCACGTTACCCGCTCGCTAGGGACTCACAAAGCTTCCCTCATGGGTCTTACCTGGTGAGCCGGATTGGAAGGGTGATGTCTCTTTGTTAAAGGCCCAGTGGCGCCGCCCCGTAGCTACAGGGACGAAAGCAAAGAGCCTGGTAAAGCCAGAAATAGGCTGTTCTCCAGCTTTCTAGTACATATTTGTGCGCATGATGTAGGTTCATATTATTCCAGATTTACAGTCATAACTGGAGTTAGATTGAAATAGGGCCACGCGGTAGTTTTAACTGTACTAGATTTGTCAATTTCTAGTACAGAAGAAATGTGCTTAGGGTGTAGGGCTAACATATTTAGTAGGTAGTCAAGTCATGTCGGGTAGTCATCAACCGTAAACATTATGCTTCCACCATGGTGCGTCCACCAGACGACAAATGTTCACTAACTCTTCAGGCACATAAGTGAAACTGTTATTCCCTCGCGCAGTGGAATGGCTAGACCAGCACAAGACGTTCCGTGAGATGGGCATCGAGCCGAGCGAGACGCTGCTGCTGAAGCGACGGCTATTCTACACGGATCGCAATGTGGACGCGCGCGACCCTGTCGGTCTCAACCTGCTCTACGTGCAGACGCGCAACGCCATCCTCGAGGGCCGCCACCCCGTCACCGAGGACCAGGGTGAGTCGCCTCTATAGCCCATCTAGTCTTCGAGCCCGAGTGGGAGCCTCTGACTCGTAGGCTCGTGGAAGCTTCACACACTACGCCGCTTTCCTTGACGTGTGCCTTGACGCGTATCTAACGATGGATAAAGCATTTTCTATGGCAACAAAAATACGAGTTGCCTCTTATCCCTTATAATTACTTTATTTTAAAGAAAGATTTATCTGCTTCACCACGTGGGCAGCATGATGCTCCTGCTGAAGCCGCGGCTGTTCCATAACATAACTATTATCGCTACAGCAGAATCAGTTAAAACTAATTCAGCATACCATTGAACGTCTCAGACAAAACTTTTTCCGTTGAATCTTCTGCATGATATAATTAAAAAATAATACGCATGTATGCTAAATGGTCCATTACCTGGAACAGGCTGATTGTCTAATGTTGTATTGTAACGTTTACAAAGCTTTAGAACCTTAAAATATGTCTTTAAGTAAGCCAACGTCAATTAGAGAGCGCGCAGAAGACGGACTCTTTGTCTGCGGGTTTTTTTTCACTTCATATCATGCTTACAACTGCTTCAAAATGCTGACAAGGGACTTAGGAAGTGAAAACTTCTTCGTAAGTAAAAATAGTAATTGTACTAGTGTATTCTTAGCGGATTTTTTTTTATGTTTGGGCGACTTCTGTCTGCGTCAAAAACTCTCCCTCAACAATTTTGCCTTTTGTGACACATGGTTTTGAGGAAATTTTGGACTAATTGAAATACATTTTGACGTTTAAGTTTTGTATTTTTTTATCCAAGTGCTTTGAAGATCAGCTTGCTTTCGACATAGTTTTCTGAAGATAAGTATTGAATAACTATTATTTATTTGAATTAGTAAGTACTAAGTTATTTGGTGAGGCAAGTAATAGTGATAATGGATACCTGGATATGTATTTTATTGTTTATATGTGTATTGCCAAAATAGCAATGAATTGAGATGATTTTCAGATCAGGCAATACGGAGTGTTTGTGGAATTTTTTTTCTAATCACAAAATTTTACATAAAAAATGCTACCGCCCTCTTGCGACTGTGATACCGAAATACGAAACCCCGATGCACTCTAGCCAAAACGAATACAACCTGTAATAATGTACTTTACTGTTAAATGTATGGCAGTAAACAAAAATTACAGCAATATTTTAGTCGGTGAGTTAGTTTTTAATAGGTATGAAATATTTTATATGTAGGAAGAATTAAAATACATTTTTTTAATATCCGGTATTCAGTGTTACAGTCCCCGCTTGCAAAAATCTAGGATTGAGATTAGAGAGTTTCAATGAGATGTGCCTATTTATATTTCAATCAAATTAAATAATTTCATTAAGCTTTGTATGATTTATTCAAACAATTTGGTGACCTTATAACATTGTTGAATTCAGATAATAAATTAATCATATCCTGCGGACTGGTTAAATGATATCTAATCTACACAAGGTACTTGTACAATTGCCGTTAAAACATATTTAGCTGGTTTTGGAGCATAGATTGCATGAAATCCATAGATTTTATCCTTTCGGATGTAGCAAAAGGTGCATTTTCATAAAAGCTCTACAAAAAAGTGCATGTTACTCCTGTTGTCATAAACAAACAAACATAACATCACGCCCATAATCCCCGAAGGGGTAGGCAGAGTCAAAGGAACAGCAGGCCTGTTGTCATTATTAATGAAATACATACCTACGTGTACCCACTACATTTTCAGTAAAAAAAAATAGATAAGTACCAAAAATGTCTAAAGTTACTGATGTAAATCAAGTAAATTGTTAGTAGAATCTTGCGAAGGAACGAGTCTGATATAATTATAAAATAACTGTTCCTTTGGCTGTTTATCACAAAATCTCTCGTCCTTGCCCACAAGTGCCCGCGTTGCGCTGCAAGCTAAACTGCACTTTATTGCAAATATGTTTACTGAATCGAACAGAAATAGATATTTTATCCTGCGCCCGTTAGACGATTATGTGTAATCATTTAACTAACCACGTGTTACAAATACACAACAGTGCATTGATAGACGAACTGCTATGTATGTAGGTAGGTATATTAAGTACGCGGAAACGTATTAAGTACTTATGTAGGTATATTTCCCTTTCAGTTGACGTAAGTAAGTTCACCTAAGGCTTTTACAAGATTTTTTGGGTCGAATGTGCCCTTTTCTGGCGCATTATGTGCGTGTAGGTATTATTTATTATATAAATGAGGCTTCGTCTGACTAGATGGTTTGTAACCGGACCTTAATTATTCTTCGGCAAACATTTTGTTGTTAGTAACATAAAACTGCTGCAATGATAACAATGAAATAATAAAATTCGAATTATTGAGATATGCAAGTGCAAAACATATTTACCTACCGTAATAAAAACAAAAATTTAATTACGCGGCCCGCCAAAACGCGGGAAACGAGCGTATGGCCCGAATAAGGCTATTTACATTATCTGTGGTATTCGCGCGTAAGTTTGTTATTCACTTGTGTACGGGTGAGATCAGTACAGTCGCACTGTATGATAACAAGTTATCTCGCGTCGCATGTCAAGCTCACTGTCAACCTATTGTGTGCGTTAAGACACAACCTACAAGATGTTATTTTGCGTGACTTGTTTCTCCCGCGGCCGAGTCGGGACGTCGACGATTCGACCGCGCGCGGCGTTGCCAGCCCGCGGCGCGCTCAGCAGTCGTGTGACGTCACGTGCTGCTTAGGCCGACCGTAAACCAGGAATTTCGGAAAAAACATTTATTCGGAATTTCTAGCTATCGAATTCGTGAGATCAAACATTTAAAGCGTTGTGTCTAAAGCACAACATTTGATTTTAATCTATACTTTCCAAAGTTGTAAAACTTGAAATAAAAATGGTTTATAAATATTACCCAGTTCTGCTTTAAACGCCTGCGTACCTGGAATAAAATGCTGATTAAAGATTAGAAGTTATTTTAATTAGTTTTTATAAAAAAGGTTAGATTTCCACGTTATTATACCTATGTTAGTTTTCACAGATGACCTTAGAAAATGAAATCTAAAGTTCCATGGTAAACATTAGATTTCTTAAGACGACCCAATTCAATAAAACTACTATAAACGTAAACATAATGGGTCAACCTGTATTATGCATAACGTTCCGTTTTTAGTCGGTTAATTGTTAAAAGTGTGTTTGTCGGTTAATTGTTAAAATCCTCGAATGCTCGTAACATTATGAAGCGCCGCGCACGTGTGTGCCCGCCCGAGCGGCGACCCCGATCGATCGTCGACCCCCTCGCGACACGACGCGACGCGACGACCGGCAGTCGCCAGTCGGAGCGCGCGCGGCGTCGCCATGTTCACCGACCGGCTGGACGTCCGCCTCATCTGCCTGGTGCGCGACAACCCGGTGCTGTACGACCTGAACCACCCCAAGTACATGGACTTCAACGCGCGCGAGGTCGCCTGGCAGCGCATCGGTGACGAGCTCAAGCGCCCCGGTTAGTAGCGCACTTCAAAACCCCGTGTGACCCCTACTATTTAGGTGACACGAACTGTTATCACGCAATTGATTTTGTTTGTGATTTAGTCCCGGTAATATCTTGTAATATTTTTGCTTAAGAGGAGCACGTTGCAAACGTTACTCTATTGTATGATTTTCTTATAAAGTAGAGGATATTTTTGTTGAAAAAAAAAATGTTAATGTTGCAAAACACAAACAAAATTAAATGATTTTAATATAAATTTATTCGTTATACTATTAAAAGAAGGAATTCTCTAAACAATTCTGTATTTTTTCAGCTGGTGATTGTAAAGTCCGGTGGATCAATATAAGAGACGTCAATCGGAGGATTTTGAAGAAGAACCTCACAAACCCTCGCTCGCCACACCGCGTGTACAAGTATGAGGCGGAGCTGGCCTTTATGAAGCCGTTCTATAAGGACGTCGTGATAAATGACTTTGACAATGACGACAAAGGCCAGTGGGATGATGAAACTGACGAACCCTGCGACACTGCGGGCCCGGTGGACACAGACGACTCAGAAAAGTCTGTTAAAAAGTCCAGCAAAGTAAACAAAAAATCTAAAAAGAGGAAGAAGTGGGACTTCGATGAAGATGAGAAGCCGCTGTCGACGCTCAGCGAGCCGGCGCCGGCCAACGACTTCGACCCGGCGGATCCTGTAGACGCATTCCTGCTGAGCATCGGCGCTACGCTCAAGACATTCACCCCCTACCACCTGAATCTGGCCAAGAGCAAGATCTTTGCGGTGGTGCAGGAACACGACTTGCAGCAGATCGTGCAGAAGACTAGTGACGTCAAGAATACAGACAACATGTACATGGAGTGAGGATATCTCTGAAATTGATCAAGATGTGCAATTTCGATTTTAATGTTAATTAAACTGATGCATAAGAATGTCAATTTGTTAGTTTATTCCTGAACTGGCTCTGAAATCGCATTTAGAGTTTTAGTGTTTATATAAATGTGAGTACAAGGTTGAATGCCATATGGGACAAAATGCAAGTTTTGTATTTTTTACTTACTTAAAAATCCGTAATTATATTATCTTTACAATTGAGTAACGAATTTTATTATTCAAATCCCTTAAATCCAATGTCCTTTTCGATTACTGTTTAAGTAAGAAGCCTTATATAAATACATACCTAAACACTGTTTATTAAGTAGATTGCGCGACTTTATCTCCGTACAAATCTTTTCAAATCACTGGAGCGGTCGGGCTAGGCGTATCCAATTCGAGTTCGAATGTAATTGGTAGCGACAAGTAATCGATGTTATCCACAGCCGGTTGCGCGCACAGGCGCGGGTCGTGTCGTGGCGTGTGGCGCGCACGCACACACGCGCCGTGCTCGCGCTTAGCGTGTACCGATACCGACTGGCCTCCCTAATAAATATTTGATTGTCTGACTAGTATCTTTGTTGTTCATACCTTTTATTTGCATACGCCTTAAACTTTGTACGATAAAATGATTAGTACATACTTATCTAAATACATATATTGAAAGGGAGGGTTTTAGCAGAAATGCTGCCTAAACTGTAGAAATAATGTTTATGTTATGTCGAATCAAGTTGATGGTGTAAATAAATGATTATACCTTACAATGTCAAACAACACTTTTCCTGAAAATGATTCATCGTTACAATGATGTACCTACATAAGAAGGAAAAATTGATATAATACCTATTTACTTGAATTGTTGAGTGGAATGGAATAAGTATTTTACCTAATTATTGTTCTATTCCAGCGAACGCAGGACGTGTATTATTATTATCAACCTATTTATGGACGATGTACTACTTATAGGTACTTCCTCAAGGTATACTAGCTATTAAATTAGATTTTAATATAAATCTTAATACTTATTTTAACTCCCTAACTAGGACCTTGGGCATTGTATTATTTGCGCTGTAGGTACTTCTTAGTTCGTCTATTTGTGGTGCTTGAAAACTTTTATAATATAAA
Source organism: Glyphodes perspectalis (assembly GCA_951394215.1). NCBI lineage: Eukaryota > Metazoa > Arthropoda > Insecta > Lepidoptera > Crambidae > Glyphodes > Glyphodes perspectalis. The sequence continues at coordinate 1,004,546 of OX596225.1, read as the reverse complement.
ATAGATTTGACCTTAATAACATTGGAAATTTATTTATTTATTTTGTAATGAATAAATATTACGGGCCTGATGATATCTATCTAGGTAAATGTTCTGATCAGTTAAAATTTGGTCCTCATGAAAGCGGAATCAAAGTTGAAGATTGTTTTAAAAATAAAGCTCGTACAGGGCACAAATGTAATGATTACGGTAAATACAAAGCTTATGGGACAAATGCTAATTCTGAGGAGGGCTTGCGGCATTTTTTTTTTTACTTCTCTCCATTTCGAGACAAATAGAAAAACGAAATATTTTTTAAACGAAAACAACAAGTGTCTTAGGAGCGCTTCTCCGTCGTTTGTCACGTGAATACTAGACAGAGCGTATACCAACTCTGGGGCGGCAGACGCTCCTGGCTCTGCCGACGTGAGCCGACACGAGCTGTGTGTACCACTGCGCGATGCGTAATTAAACAATTCACTACGAGAAATTAAATACTTAAGTGTTGCTCTAATCACCTCATTGCTTACTCGCCGCGCACTATTTTGTTGCGTCATGGCGCAATTCTGAGTTAACACATGAACCGGCGCATTGTGTTACTGCGTTATCGGAGCGCGTGACGTGCGGCACGGGCCCGCGACGTTGCCGCTCCGCGCCCGCCGCCGCGGCGCGCCGCAGTCCGGGCGTCACGCGTCCGCGCGCCGCACGATACGATGCCGTTGCCGTTCAACAAGACGCTGGACCTGAAGCTGATCGCGCTCGTCAAAGAGAACACCGTGCTCTACAACACGAGGCACCCCAAGTATTTAGACTTCGATTCGCGGGAAGTGATCTGGCAGAAAATCGGCGATGCGCTCAATAGGCCCGGTGAGTGATTTACATTATCGTATTACGTTGGCGTTAGGTCCAAAGTCCAGTGGCAGCGAGTGCGTGACCTTCGCATCGCACTTGCATAGCGCACTTTTAGAGGCATTTTTCCCCAATGTTTAAATGTTGTTTTGTATAATAACGTTAATAGTTAAATATGTATTATAAGCTTACTCATTAGTGATGTCATTGTTATTTACAATAACGTGAATGTTATGTTGCTTTTAATGTAAAAACTGGAATCTTACAAAATTATGTGTCAGATATTATTATTAAGCATTTATACACATATAATGGATGATATTTTATTATTTTATCTCGCATCTTGAGATCATACTTAGACCTATTTAACTTTGACTGAACGTCACCATCAATTTCGTATTAAACACTAACTTCTGCCCGCGGCGTTGCTTGCGTGGTACATCGATGAAACATAGCTTATGTGTTATTCTAATGTATAAGCTATACTATTGTAAAGTTTCATTAAAATCCATGCGGTATATTTTGCGTGAAAGAGTAACAAACATTGACACATCCATCCATCCATATAATTTTTTGTTAATAATAATATTACATAGTAAGAATGTAGGTATTTAAATTTGATTTTACCATTTCCAAATATATTCCAGGTTCAGTATGCAAATCGCGATGGATCAACATCCGGGACATGATGCGCCGCAAGTACAAGGAGCGGCTGATGAACCCGAACCACCGCGTGTACAACTACAAGTACGAGGAGGAGCTGGCCTTCATGACGCCCTTCTACAAGGACATCGGCCACAGCGACGACCTCGCCGAGTTCCTCGACGACGAGGCCAACTGCGAGGTGGAGATGCCCGCCGAGGTGTTCGTGGCTGACAACACCGAGTTCGACGAGAAGGAGATCAAAGTCAACTTCAGGAAACGCCACGAAGACACTGCAAGCACCAACGCTAGCAGAGACTTCAGTGAAAGCGTAATCCAAGAGCTGAACCCGGCGGACCCTTTAGATGTGTTCCTGATAACTATTGGGACTACCTTAAGAAAGTTCAGCCCGTATTACTTAAATCAGGCGAAGTCGAAGATTTTTCAGGTGGTCCAGGATTATGAGCTGCAGCAGATTGTGAAGGATGATGATCAGTCTAGCAAAGGAAACGGTGAAGGGAATAGATAGTTTGTTGTATGGACTATTTAGTTTTAAGGTTTAAGTGAGGACTTTGTCGTGATGCCTTGGCCTGACCAGGTCTTACGGTTATTACTGCCTATGTTTATAAAGGAGAGGGAGGACTTGATGGGAGGACTTCTATAATATTTAATTTGAATGCACCTACCTATTTGGTTATGTAGCTCAATTCGCTACAGCTAATATTTTGTAAAAATCATTGTATATAAAATATCTTTAGTTAGTTTGAAAACAAAAAAAAATAAGAGCAAGAACCGCAGTACTCCTCCCTGCATCAGTGAGATAACGACTATAAGGGGTTTTGTAAATTTTAATAATAAATGTTTTGTAATAAAACAGCGTTAATTATTTTACATCCTTTAAATACCACTAACACTGTTGTTATGAAAATATTATGTACAAATTTTCGAACCATTTCACTTTTAATATAAATATTATTATAATTACATATTTTTGAAAACGGTAAATGTCAATTTTCCCTGGAATAAATTGCTAACCTCTGCGCTAAATAAGTGTATAAAAAAAAAGAAAAAGAAAACAATCGACAAACGAAATGGCGCGTCCCGAAAATGAAGTTATTATGTGTGCGTGTGATGAAAAAAAGCTCTATTATATTTAATTATGTGAGTGCGAACATTAAATGTTTTATTATATCGCAATGGTACTCAGTTACAATATACTTTTTGTTAATTGACCAATGTATTTGTGACTTATTGCTGTTATAAAATTGTAGGCGCCAACAAATCATTTACATTTCGTTGGTAAAGACAATATTAATGTTAATTAGGTAAAATATAGAAGGTAGGTATAAAATTAAGTTTTAGGTTAATAATTACAATCTATGTACGTATTTATACCACTAGCTCGCCGGTGAGGGAAAACATCGTGATGAAACCTGCAAATTCAAACCGCTTTGGATTTGTAACCATGATCCAAAAATTGTCTGGTTCCCCTATCTTAGGGTAACGAAGGTCAGATCGGCAGTCACCTCAATGTAATTACCAGACTCGCTAAATCCTGGATCATGGTCTAACCGGACTCCGTCTCAGCACGGGACATAAGATGATATAATGTTTAAACCGCAAAGATGTCGTCGTCATTATTTTTCCGAATTCAGGACATATCTTTAACAATCTTAATATAAACTAGCTGTGCTAGCGGTGTCACCCGCGTTTATGGTTAATATTATAAAGACTATTTCCATCATACATAATTTCTATGTAACTTTAACCATTAAGGCTGCACACGCGACGGAAGCTTAAAAAATGGAGTAACTTCTCCCGTTTTCCCAACATTTCCCTTCACTACTCTGCTCCTATTGATTGTAGAGTGATGAAAAGTATACTATAACCTGCCCAGGAGTATGAAGAATAATTGTACCAAGTTTCGTTAAAATCCGTCGAGTAGTTTTTGTTTCTATAAGGAACATACAGACAGACAGACAAAAATTTTACTGATTGCATTTTTGGCATCAGTATCGATCACTAATCACCCCCTGATAGTTATTTTGAAAATATATTTCATGTACAGAATTGACCTCTCTACAGATTTATTATAAGTATAGATAAACAAGCTCTTATTAGGTAACATGTTTTAAACGTTCCATAAATAACGTAGGTACATGCTTCCATCAATGGACTAGTCCGAGTTATTTTTGAGTCAGTAAGCAAAGTTGCAAATAAGCTGAAATTAAACGTTTTGTTTTAGCGTTGCAATTTGCGGGGATTCAATGCCAGGTCCAGTACGGAGACTTCCACGAGGACAAACACAAGCCTGGGATGATTGAGTAAGTATCTTGTGTAAGTAAATATATGGTAACGAAAGCTCTCCCACGGGAGGCGATGGAGTGGTTTTATATACGAAGAATCGTTATTATTTCACCTATTAATTGCCCGATTAAATAAATGACCTAAAGATTGTCCCTCCCACGTCCAAATCCTGGATCTGTACCTGATCTAGCTTGAGGATTCAAATCGTATTTGATGGCGCATGACCACCGATGCATTGTAGAAAATAAAAGCGGTGGTAGAATCATACAGCTTGATCATCAGATGATACAGTATTTGTTTTATACAAACCTGTATAAATAAAAACTGCCTTGTTGCTCTGGCATTGGTAGCCGCCTAGCTTAAGAGGTCCCGGGTTCAAATCCCGGGCTAAATCAAAAATTTGTGTGAAATCAGAAAGTTAGCGGTGGATCACTCCCGTGCCCCAGAAAGAGAGATCAGGCACTGACTAACGGTTAACCGTTAGTCCTGCGCCTGATCTCTCTGCGGTCATGTCGGGTTGCCGTCTCACCGGACTATGAGAGGACATGCAGTGAACTTGTGTTTGTGCAGACACTTGTGCACTATAATATCTCCTCTATAGTTGACTAATGCTCGTTGTGATTAGCTGTGTTCGAAACCGGATAGGAGGATACTATATCTGTTTCAATGAAACCTATATGAAAACCTCTCACTGTAGCCCTACGGAGTTCCTCCCGAAGGGGCGCAGCTCGCGCGGGATGGAGAGCAAGATCCTGAAGGAGTACCGCAAGCACCAGGGCCTGAGCGAGCTGGACGCTAAGCACTTGTACACCAAGACAGCGCGCGACCTGCCTACTTATGGCGTCACCTTCTTCCTCGTCAAGGTATAAAATAGTCACTGTAGGACGCCCACGATAAAGCTCTCTGGCTACTCAAATTTAGCTGCATTAGGCTACAAGAAAAAAAAAAAAATATTGCATAATTTCATATGGATGGCGAGTAAGTTGGTATTGATTGGCCCATAGACACAAAAAAGAGTTATAATCCTTGTATATACAAAGATTATTATGTTAACATATGTTATGGATATATAATCCTTGTATATATCCCTAACAATGGGTATGCAACATTTCTTAATAACCAGTTAAATAGAACAGTTAGGAGTAGGTTCATGAGTAAGTTGTGAAATAGTATCAGACGAAAAACTTACTTTCCCATATAAAATATAGATACCTAAGTCAAGACAGTTCGCTGTGACTTAAGGGCATGCCATTTACGCAATTAAAAAACTTAGAATAGGCTTAAAATAATGATTGATTTATTGTTGACTTGATCTACAAAAGAGATTATCTCTAAATAATTTAGGAATCATTTGTGTGGTTAATGTGTAAACCTTTTTGGTATGTGACTAGCTAACCGGTAAGCGGGGCTTTCTCCTCTAGATATATCTCGATTTATAAACAGTCAATTAAGCTGCAAATTGCTACTGTAGATTTCCACAAAAACATCTTTACGGTAACAGGAAAAGCAGAAAGGCAAGAAGAAGCTGGTCCCTCGACTGTTAGGCATCAACGCGGAGTCAATCCTGCGGCTGAGCGAGGAGACCAAGGAGGTGCTGCAGGTGTGGCCGCTCACGCAGGTCAAGACCTACCACGCGGGCAAGTCTGAGACCTTCACGCTCAACTTCGGGGACTACAGGTAAGACTGCTGGGGGGTAACAAATGCCTCTTTCCTGCTTGGCAAGTGCTGGGTTTCTGAAAATGTATTAAACGGTTGCGGTATACTATTTTTAAAATATTTGTTGATTCCCTGGACAGATCTTGATAATAACGGTAATTGTTAAGAATCACAGCTTTATTCATTTAATTATTCACTTTGTTGGCTATTTCAAAACATATTACTATTTTTTCTTTCTATATAAATTCTACTGCTGCACTGGCTAATGTTGTTGGAACGTACATAACCTAGATTTAAAAAAAATCTGCGGTACATGCCGCAGTTTTGTCCTTACCATTGAGCTACCACTCTAAATACACATATCATTAATCGTATTTGTAATCTGTGTGTCAGCGACAAAGAATACAGCGTGAAGACGAACGACGCGCATCGCATCCGCGACATCCTGCAGGGCTACATCGACATCATCAAGAAGCGCATGGACGCGCAGTACCGGATGGACCTCACCGAGCACCACGCCGTTATGGAGGACCACGTCGAGGCCTCCAGGTGACTGACACCGCTCGTTTATGAAATAAATAAATCCAGACTTGCACTCTGATTTCTTAGCTCCATACAGAGCATGTATGCAAGCATACATGCTAAGGATATAAGGTAAGGATTTTTCTCTAACGAGATTCGACCCCGCCACCTTTGATTTCGTCATCGGGGTCCCTGACCACTCGACCAACTATTTAAATTTTAGTTACCTATGTCACTATAAGTTATATATATGTACCCCCTAGCCAGAGAACAATTTAGTGTGCTGGAGCCACCTAAACGCCATTCATGGACATCTACTTAAATTGGACTGGTTCAATAGAAGGAAGAAGGTATTACCCTCTACCACGCGTTCATGGCGAGTGGATTGGCCGAGTCCTTTTAAAAGATGACAATGTCTCAGTATTTCCTCGTGTTGCAGTAGTCCATGGGCAGCGAGCCGCTATTGATAAACATGTGAAGTTTATTATAAATTTTCTTTATTTCACAGAGGACTGACCATGGAGCATGTGAGTCACAATGCCAACAAGATCATGCAGGAAACGTTCGTGGGACCAAGCAAAATAATATCTTATGAGCCAGGTAATTGGACACAGTTTACTGCGAAACATCTAATCGTTATGATGTGTGTTTTCGACATACTGGACATTTACATTTAGTTTAAAATTTAAACTTTTAACGACGAAAGAGATATACAATGCGAAAGTGGAAGGATGTAGGAGCCGCGGAAAGCCCAGGCTCACCTACCACGACCAGATTGGTCGGTGTATTAACAGAAAGTGATGTTAGGAGTCATAAAAACCGTAGAGCTTGTATGAAAAGGATCATGAATGTTGAAGAGGCGAGTGAAGTATGTAATGATTGTGCCATATGGCGTTCGGTTCTCTCTGCCTACACCGCTAGGGAAGTGGCGTGAATGAAGTTTAGTTAGTTAGTTAAAATTTAAATATAAATAATCGTTGATGTCAAAATAAAGTAGAGCGGTGGTAGCTCAATTGTAAGATCTCATAACCTTCGGGTGCGGGATCAAACCCAAGCACGTACTTCTGGAATTTTTCAAATATATGTACGTATATATACCTAGTGGTATAAATACGTACATATATTTAAAAAATGCGACCTCGACGGTAAGAGAAAACATCGTGATGAAACCTGCCAATTCAAACAACTTTGGATTTGTCCCATAAACCAAATATTGTCTGGTTTCCCCATCTTAGGGTTACGAAGGTTAGATAGACAGTCGCTGTATGTAATTACCAAACTCGCTTAATCCTGGATCATGGTTTAAGGGAGATAATGCTAGAAAGATGATGAATGTCAAAATAAAAGTACGCAAGTAAATGGACCGGACCGCATGTTTGTGTAGGTATACGAATGAAAACCGCGCCTGCGCCGCACCGGCGCCGGACCGGAACTGCGTGTCCAATTTTGATGCTGAGGTAAACAACGATTACAGCGCAGCGCCGGTGCGGCGCAGGCGCGATATTCATTTGTACACACAAACATGAGGTCCGGCGCCGGTGCGGTTCCGGCGGCGTGTACTGAAGCCTAAGTCTGTGTTTTGTGTTGGCGGCAGGTCAACAGATATCCCAAGGCACGCAGATAGTGACTGTCCAGCAGATTGTAGTGACAGCTCAGGGGAGCAAGCAGCAAAATGTTGTGGTGAGTATTGACCTCGTACCTCATAATAACACAAGTGTCTCTCATATACAACGGCGATGTCGTGAAAAATTGTCTAAGTTGCTAGACACATAAACGGGCCAGTATTAATCGGCAATATCGAATATATGCAGATGAATGTTCGGGTATCACAAACTTAGTAGTTGCTTCGGCTTTGTTGCTCGACAAATACACCCGAACCGTCAATTTCGGTCCATTTATGCGTGTAGCAACTCTAACACAGTATTTTGTATTCAGACATTAGGATGTTTTATTTTGTTAAACACTTAACACGACTGTTGCGTTTTAGGCGGGTGAGGTACCGATCCGCAAGGACATGTCGATGGACTTCGTCAGGAAACTGAACAGACTCAACTCCAACTCGGTCAAGATCGTCACCTTTTTGACAGGTGAGTTACATTCTAGTATACGTAGCTAGAGTCGTGAAAAAGGGTCTAGAAAGGATGAATACTGCCTCCCATTTGTTAAAAAAACTAAGTTTTTTCAACAATTTTGTCTAAATAGATTTCGGAGTTAAACCAAGGGTTTTGTTATCACACGGGTGCTGTAGCATATTATCTGGAAACTAGCTGTGCCCACGGTTTCACCCGCGTTTATGGTTAATGATATATAGCCTATAGCCTTCCTCGATAAATGAACTATATAATACAAAAAAAAAATAATTTCAATTCGGACCAGTAGTTCGCGCATTCAATCATTCAAACAAACAAACTCTTTAGCTTTATATAATTAGTATAGATAGGAACATTGCCAAGTTATTCTTATTGTTTATGTTCGCAGAACCTTCCGAGGGCAATGTAGCGGAAGCTCGCAAACTGGTGGAGTCTATGCAGGCCGACATGTCCAGCATAGAAGAAGGTAAAAAGATGATCTCTATAGTATTCATTGACACCTATACGCTTTCTATAATAACTACTGATGTACCTTACCTTAAAATTCAGGAGTAAACGCGACAGCTCAGAAGCAGACCTCTGACGATGCGAGAAAGAAGCTCCTGGACGAGCTGAGGGAACTGCGCGACTGCATGAAGGCGCTGGCGGACGCGACCATCACGAATGTCGTAAGTACACTGTCGCCATCTTTTATTGGTGGGATGCAGTAGGTCCCAAGTTATTTTAAGTCCGCAGCGCAAGTGTAGTATGGTGTCTTGGCACCATAACTTAGCAAAATATTACACTGGAGGCGGTTTGAGATCCTAGCAGTAGAAAGAAAGAATACTGTTACCATTTCCCATGTGGAAACAAATTATGTGGTTGAAAATGTTTATATCGTAGTCTGATGTAATTTTCTAATTTCAGCTGCAATATATTTAACAGAGTTTATTAATAGTACTATTACTTTGAGCATAACTTGATTATTTTATACTAGGATCCGGAGAAAGGTCAAGAAGCGGCGAAGAACATCGCCGACTTGTCCACACAGATGTATTTCTCTCTGGACCCCAGGACCGTCAAGCGCGGGGAGTTTTGTCGGGTGAGTTGTAGATAGAGCAATTAACAATTTAAACTTTGGTAGATAGAGTTAGCATTGTAAAGCTTCTGAAATACTTACTGGTTTTATATCTGGTGTGCTTGGGTTTGGTATGACGAACGTAACATGCATTTGGTATATGGTTTGTGCATGATATGATTCCTTTGGTAGCTTTAACATATAGATATTTTCCTTTTTTTATTACTTATTTAACTTTAATTTCTGATCCACGCCGCGTCTTAGGAATACAAATATCGATATTTCCGCACGTATCTGGAAATTATGTGTCTATGAAGTAAAGTCGCAAACATACAGCCTATTCATGTAAAACATTTGTTGACAAGTAGGGTTGAAGCCTACCATATAATACCGAATATACATTTTTTTTGAGAAACGGACGTAATTCTCAATACAGGGTTGACTGAGGTCATGCGTTTTCGGAATTACACTTTTGGTTTGTTTGGTATTGGTACATCATTAAATAATAAATAATAATAAATAAATTTCCAGACTGACACACCAATTCCCTAGTTCCAAACTAAGCGTAAGCTTGTGCTATGGTAACTAGGCGAACGGATAGAAATACTTAAATACGTTTATAAACATCCATGACTCGAGTACAAATGTCCATGTTCATCATACGAAACATTTGCCCCTAGCGGGATTCGAACCCGCGACCCTTGGTTTCATGGTCAGGGTCTCTGACCACTCGACCAACGGGCCTGTCATTGGAGCATTGTCGTACCATTTTCGTTCAAATCGATGCCATGTTTACCTCCGCATCAATCATATCAATAGCTTTTTTTATCAAACAATCATAAATAGTCGTCGCCAACAGTATACCTATTTGTACTGGCGATGAAACTGTCCCATTGACATAAACGCCATTTACTTCGAGCTTCGTCATCGTTCATGAAAGTTCCACTTCCCCCATCTGCACCGTCATTACCCTGTCACGTCACTTGTAGCGGTCGCGCAAGAGTTTCATCCAGGACGAGAAGATGGACGCGACCCTGCGCCGCGCGTCGTTCATCGCCGCCTCGCAGACCGCCTGCGGCGCCATCGACGACGCCAAGGCGGCATTGGAACAGGTTTGACATTGCCTACCATTCTTCATGTAATAGATACATTTTCATACATTTCGCTGATATACATGTGACATCTCGTATACTTATTGGACTCTGTTTACCCCTACGAGGATTGTAGCTATAATATGTGTCACACCTAGACCGACTAAGTATATATAATTTATTTTTATCTTGTGCAGTGAAAGAGTAGGTAAGTGATTGCATGACCTTTCAAATTCTATGCTAATTTGTACTATACAGCATGGGATGTATAATATGGTGATGGTATTTCGTCCTATTTCTTAGCTATACTATTGTGGCTTTGGGTTGAATTAACTTTCTTTTAATTCTAATATATTCTAATAGCATATTATACATAATGAAAAGCACATCTCACTTAGTGCGTTTCAAGTAAACAATTACATTATTATTATATCGGTTTATTTAGATGTTTGGCATTGTGATCATTTTAAAATGATGACGTCATTTGATAAAATATAAATAAACAAATAAATTAAACAGAATTTGTGTTTCAAATTAAATTAAAGAGTACTAATAAAAAAGATAGTTCTATCGAGTCTGAAGACCTATTGTTAGTGGAGCTTGTGAAGATAGAACGAACTTTTTCTGATGTAGGATTACCAAGGACCAATCCTGGACGCGTCAGACGTGGAAGAGCTGGAGAAGGCGGCGGAGGACAAGATTGGGAAGCTGAATGCCGCCGTGGCGTTATACCTGACGGCTTACGCAGGTAAAAGGATGATACAAACACAAGTGAATGTTGGTTGCATTACATACGTTGATATGATCCCAAAGCAAGCACTTATATGGTGGAAATCAGGGTTCAGGGTCAAGGAATGTACCTAAGCCCAGATTGGAAACTTATTTATCCGGTGCGGGGATCAAATATCAATTTAAGTTACCTTAATGGGGACACGCCAAGTGCCTTTATTGATTGGCTTTATAGCCTTTAGGTATTGTTGAATAAATACTTTACATAGAAAATGCTCTGGTTAACTTTATTATATATACTAGCTGACCCGGCGCACTTCGTAACGCCCCGTTCTCGGATTTTCAATACCCTTTTTTTTTCCGTGCAACTTTTTTTTTTTATCATACCTTTACCTGATAATAACAAACACAACTAAAAATAATTAGCGAAATCGGTTCAGCTGTTCTCGAGATTTGCGCTTAGCAACACATTCAGCGATTCATTTTTATATTATAGATAACTATAATTGTTGGGTTATCATTTCAGATCCAAAAAATGTGGATTATTCCGCAGCAGTCACGTCTATGAATACTGTCAATGAATTACTGCCAGAGTTGATCAAAGGTGAGTAAAGTTATAACATTCATTGATATTGGAATCAAACCCATGTGGATGACTAAACAATTCTGTTTAGTCCGTCAGTTAGATTATAAGAAAATTTTAAACGTATTATTTTATTTATTTGTCAAACAAACATTGAAGAAGATACATTGCATTCAAATTGCGCGTGACGTCACGCTTTCGTACAATTTTTACAAAATAGTGACGTCGCAAGCCCCCACTCCAAAATTTGATGGTCTCTATCTTTGTGAGTTTTTGGTCATTTGATAAAGCGTAAATATGTGTTTAGTGTTTTTGTATAATCTAATTGACGGACTAAATAGAATTATAGTTTTTTAATGCAGTCATCATCCATATTCATAAGTGCTTTCGTGGAGCCTACATGAATAAAGATATTTCTATTTCTATCCCTATTGTATATTTCCAAGTTAATCATATTGACGAGTTGTGCTAATGTCTAAAATATTTCAGATGCACAGAAGTTAAGTGGAGTGAAGGATGGCAAGTCCAGACAGGAGCTGCTGGACGAGATGCGGGCTCTGTGCGACGCTGCCAAGATGGTCTGCCTCACCACCAAGCCCGAAGACCATGAGGTATATTTTAACTAAAGGGTGAAAATACACGCGTAATTAAAATGAATGATGGTAGAAGCGTCGTGTTCAAATACTTCAAATATAGAACAGAAAAATCTCGCACACATACTTTATCGCCAAACTCACGCAAAAACGCCACAAATCACATACTAAGCTGCAGACTGACAGCAATGAGGTGGAGTGGGTTTGTGGCTGGAATTTTAATTTTAGTCAATAACTGCTTATGTTATTTGTCCTACGTCAGCCATACCTTCACTCCTCCCTTGAAGATATGGTTTATTTCCAAAAAAGTAGATACATAGACTTTTTGTAATTTAAGTTTAAACTGAACACAGTCGTTGATTTTTTTTTTCTCCTCGTATTACCTACCATAGATGTATTTATGTACCTACAGCGTTATTCGACTGTAGCATTCTGCCTTACACTACCGGAGCTTGACTGACAAACAACCAGCGTAATCACGCAGGTTTGTGCCACCCGCGGCTACTTGGAACTTTCCACATAATTGGTATTCCATGTGTACAAACAATAATGAAAAAAAAAAAATACATTGTTACAGAAAATTCAAGATGCAGCAAAGGAATACGGACGTGTATCAGAAAAGTTGTTATTCACTTTTAAACGAATGAGAAACAGAGGAGAAGATAATGATAAACAAAATGAGGTATGTACTAAAATACATATTTATATTTTTTTAATTCAATAACGTTGTAATTGTTTTGTGAGCATTAGGTAGGCAAATGTCAATACAAACGTTATATTTATCTATTTGTCTTATCTTGTCTGAATTCATCATCTTCCTAGCGTTATGTCCCGTGGTTAGACGGGGTCAGACCATGAGATCCAGGATTTAGCGAGTCTGATAATTACTTTGAAGCGGCTGCCGGTCTGACCTTCGTAACCCTAATTTAGGGGAACCAGAATTTTTTTTTGATCATGGTTACAAATCCAAAGATTTTTAAATTTGCAGGTTTCATGACGATGTTTTCCTTCACCGCCGAGCTAGTGGTATAAATACGTACATAGATTTGAATAATCCAGAGGTACGAAACACACTCGTTGCTTAATTCGCAGTTGATCGAGCTAGCCAGAGACGTGGGCCACAAGACGTCGCTGCTGCTGGCCAAGGCTAACGAGCTGACGACGGAGGCCGGCGCGGACCCGCGCGCCGCCGACGTGGACGACGCGGGCGTGCGCTGCGCAGACGCCGCCAAGGACCTGTTGGCGTGTGCCACGGTATGTGGGCCGGGGAGATGTATACTTTTAATTGGAATTATGCTTCTCAAGGTCTAAAACTAATATTGAAAAAAGCTACACTTGAAAGTAACATATATACGTATACACCTTCGATGTGTCTCAAATTACAAAAACGATAACCTCTACTTACTTAACATATTCGTAAGTTGTACAAATATTGTCGCAAATGCGTAGAATACATAATAATTGAGAATGTTTATCAGCTGAGTGACACAATACAAATGCGCTCGTGTCTTGTAACCGTGACGGTGGCTGCGCAGCTGACGGCGCCGTCGCTGGCGGAGGCGCACTGCCGCAGCGCGCTGCTGGCGGCGGCGGAGGCGCTGTCGTCGCAGGCGCAGCAGCTGGCGGCGAGCTGGAAGCCGCTGGCCGACGCGCCCGCGCGCGCGCCGCTCGCCGCCGCGCTGCGCGACCGCACGCTCGACCTGGCCAGGGCGCTGGACAGGCTCAAGGACGCCATGGCCGGATTCGATGGTGAATATAATATAATATAGAATTGCATCCGAATCCGAATCTGATAATTTTTCGTATGTTAGAATTATCCTCGTTGCCTTGGTTAATGATGACTATTGCGTCATTCGTGTCTTTCGAAAATAAACAAATATAGCCTTGATTATCAATGCATATTTTGCTTCATTTTAATAATTTCCACACAAATTAATCACTTTTATGTAATAAATAAGGCGGAGATGATAGCGATAGCGACAGCGACAAAGCGAGGGAGGCTCGGCGTCTCAAGTTCATCACCACCGTCGGCGGCGCCAGGAAGAGGCTTGATGACGCCGCCGCCGAGCTAGACAAGGTATGATGTGCTAGACTCTGCCCTAAGATGAAAATATTATTTAAAATACCCTTAATTGCTGTTTGTGAAAAATTATAAAAATATGGGAAATGGCCTTTAAACGTCATCATGCTATAAAAGGATTTGATGATACACCGCTGTTTAATTTACAAAAGCAGCCTTCGTTTTTTTTTCTTACCGGAAGAATGCCTTATGCATCCAACTCCTGCATTTAGGGGTCAAGGTGGCTGTGGATCTCTCCGCGCGATAAAAACGAAGACCTTCCTACTAAATCTCCAGGGGGTGTCAGCTAAGAGGCCATTGTTAATTGGGAGGAAGTCCAATCAATGCTCTCTCAACTGCGGATTCATAATGGGTCCAAAAATAAAAAAGCTTCATTAAGCTGCCCTTGAACTACCGTCCTCGTTCGCTTAACACAACTCTATTATCTTATAAATTCCTGTTCAACTACATTATTCGTAGTATGAAACGCGGCGTAACAAATGTTTGTTGCAGCCCATCGCTGCAGCGGGCGTGCAAGGCGCGTCGGCGGAGGAGCTGCGCGACCAGCTGGCGCAGCGCATCGCGCAGCTCAACGCCGCGCTCGCCGCGCTCGTCGCCGCCACCGCCGGTGAGCGATGCGCTTTGTTTATACATGCCATCACATATTACACGTATTAAATTACCAAAGAGAAATAAATAAACATGTTTATTAGGTACTTACATGCATAATTTTTTTCGACAAGCTCGATGGCGCATTCAGTAGTGACCCTGCCCCATGCGCCAAGAGTTGTGGGTTCTATCCCCACCCAGGACAAATATTTGTATGATTAAGTAATATTTGTGTTTGTTCTGTGTCTGGGTGTTAATATTGAATATTTAAGTATATATTTGTAATACCACTGTTGATTGATATCCGTAACACAAGTGCTTAAGCTACTTACCTCGGAGTCAGATCTATGTATGTGATGTAGTCTGATATTTATTATTATTATTTATTTATTATAATAGATAACACTGTAACATAAAACTAGTAAAAACTATGCTGTATCTAGAAAGGTCTCCGCTCAGCATATGTCGCGATAGCGCTAAGCATATTGCGACCCTGGTTTTCTGCGGATGCCTTGATATCAGGCCGTTTAGTGCATTATACACGTACATACTATGTATAATTTCTATGGAAGGGCATATACAATAAACTGAGAAGAATCGTTGACTCATTTACTTGAACTGTACTTAGATTAAAGTTTTTATGTAAGTGACACCGAAATGTCTTAATAAAAATAAATATTATGTAATTTAAACGAACTACTAGCGTAGGTAGCAGATGTGTATGGATATATTCATATAAAATAGATACCACTTCACCTGCAATGTGCGCAAGGGTACCCGGAGTCCATGAAGTAGCAAGTTGCTTTAACTGAACTTTGAAAAATAGTAACTAGTCGCTAAAGTAGCGCATTGCCTGCTTGTTTTGAATCTCGATGCACTATATCAAAGTTGACTTATTACAAATGTTATAAGAAGTATTGCATTCGTTTTCTGACTTAAATATTTTTCAGATCGAAACAAACCGGACTATGCTACGGCTGATTTAGCTGTTGCAACGATAACGGAGTTGATGCCTGAAATTGTGAGAGGTAAGATAAAATCTACTCAAATTAAACAAAGATTGTTATGTTTTAGAATATTTTATTAAAATCATAAGAATATTAGTTATACTACCCAATAATTATAACCAGATCACGAACATGGAAATAGGTGAATTGGAGCCCTTAATTTAATTAATCAACCAAATCTCTATATTTAATTAATAAGTTTATGTAACCAACATCTTTATGCCCCAAAATCTTAAATAGGTATTGTTGTTAATTGTTGATGCGTTCCCCACGCAGACGGCAAGGCCCTGGGCGCGGGCCAGAGCGAGGCTGCGCGCGCGCAGCTGCTGGCGGACCTGCGCGCGCTATGCGACGCCACCAGGGACGTCTGCGCCACCGGCGGCCAGGACAACCCGGAGGTGTCTATTTGATATACACTATTTAATAATTTGTACTACTTTTTTACAATTTGTAGTGTTATTTTTTTGGCTAAATGTGGTTAAGGGGTAGCTAGGCCCCTTAACCGTTAACCAAGTATATGGTGGTCATATCGCGCTCGGTTTTGTTTTTGGCTGAGGTAAAGGGGCCTGCTGCCCCTTTGACTCTGCATACCCCTTCGGGGATTATGGGCGTGATGTTAAATATGTATATGGCTCTTGGTTTGCTGTGCCTACCTTGCCATGAAAATTATGTGTAGTTATAATATTAAGTAACTAACAAGTTACTTAATAGTATAAAGTTACTTGACCAATTTAAATGCCAATTGAGCAATATTGCAAGCTTTTCTACTTTACACAGGAACTAGGCAGTTCTGCTGCTAAGCTTGCAAATACATCCGGAAAACTATTCTACGTGTTCAACCCTCGCGCCGACCAGGATAAGGAGAACGAGGTAATTAAATCAAGCTTGTGCAAGTAGCTGTAATGACCAACAAATGTAGCTAAATATAATTTTTGGAAAACGTTAAAATTTTGACTGAACTTTAGTTCTTATTTCTGTAGCAGTAAAGGCCATAATTCGATTTGAGTATGAAGCTTTGTATACTCATGAATTTCACGGAACAATTGTCAAGGACTTTCCCTTCTTTTACGGAACCCGGACTTTATATTTCATTCGTCAGTCTTCTTTCATCTGTGAAGGTCATTTCTTAAAATTTACCAAAGCGTAGCAACACAAAGTATAGTTCAACATGGCTCCATCTCTTCTAGATCCTGGACCTGTCGTCGTCGGCATGCGGCAAGGCGTCGCAGATGCTGGCGGGCGTGAACCAGCTGGCGGCGGAGGCGGGCGGCGACGCGGCCGCGCAGCTCGACGCAGCCGGCGCGCGCGTCGCCGACGCTGCCAACGCGCTGCTCACCGCCGCGCAGGTACCGGCCAACGTTTATGTGCACAAATAATATCTTAACCGATTGCGGTTATGGCGGCCAATCTTTGCGAGTATTAACCAGCTACGGAAGAAATATTATTCAACTGCCTATACCTAGTACCAACCTCAAAATACCGACCTTTAAATAACATTGTCTACACTAATAATAATATTACAAAGAGGAAAGGTTTGATTGTTTATAAATTAAATAGGCTCCGAAACTACTGGGCCGATTGAAAAAATACTTTTACAAATGGAAAGCTACTTTATTAGCGAATAACGCTGTATTTTATCTCCGTATTCCTACGAGAACGGGGCCAACGGACTACGCGGGTGAAACCGCGGGGCGCTGCTCGTAATAGATCAATTACAATGATGATTCTTGATCTTGATATTATTGTGCAGTTGACGGCACCGTGCATGGAAGACCCTCGCTGCCAGGCCTCCCTCATGGCGTCGGCGGACGCGCTCTCACACGCCAGCCAGCATTTGGCCTCCGTCTGGGCGCCGGTCGTGAGCGACTCGCGTTTCCAGGACGTGGGGAAGAAGCTAGAGGAAGACCGTCGAGCCCTGCAGCAAGAGCTGGATAGACTGAAGAAGGCCTGTCAGATGGCGCCGACCGGTGAGTGCTGTGCTGATAAACTAATGTTAGAGATCGAAACAGTCATTTTACGCTGCTTTGATGATATATCATGAATTCGAAAGACATATTCTGATTTTCTTATTATTGGTAGGTATGTTGGCTACTTTTAACACATTTTCTGCCACTACGATTTTCATCTTCTGGGATAAGTACCGCCCAAATGAAATTGAACTCGCCGAGGCGAATAAGATTTACGTCAACTCTCCTAGCTAGTCGATGTCTACATAATATTCATAGCTATGTTATTAAGGTAAATAAAGACTAAAGTAATGTTTCACGCTGTAGGAGCGCTAGTTACTGACGGCGAGAAGGACAGGGAGGGCCGCCGCCTCAGGTTCATCACCACCCTCGGCAACGCCACGAAGAGGGTGAACGACGCCGAACACGAGTTGGATAAGGTAAAGTATTCTGTGCGGAATGGCTCTGATATAATTCCTACATACCTAAGTATACACGACATTGGGCTTGGGTATTGAGACGACATCGGGTACAAGTACAAAAAAACCACGAAACATATTATTGCATCTGTAGGTATGTTGTGATTGTGTAGGTGACAAGCTAGCCACTTGTCACTACTCCTCACAATTTTCCATCTAACCCAGCCCAGTTTTGTTTTTGGCCGTATGCGGTTAAAGGGGCCTGCTGTCCCTTTGACTCTGCCTACTCCTTCGGGGATTATGGGCGTGATGTTATGTATGTAGGTATGTTATATGTGCCTTGTTGCGACAGCTCCCCCTATCTATGATTGTAGGCTTGTACTGTTCTCGTAAACCTGTGATGGGTGTCTTGTAGACGATATTTTTTATCTCCTTAGCCACACACTGGAGTTCCAGTGAAAGGGGCGTCAGAAGAAGACCTGAAGAGGAAGATGGCGGACAGGATAGCGCGCCTGAACGCCGCTCTCGCTGCCCTCGTCGCCGCCACAGCCGGTGAGATGCTTATAACAATTATATATAATAATTCTTATGTAAATCTCATGCGGAAGAGAAAGGCCAAATAAGAGATGGATAGATTGTGTGAAAGATGATATGAGAGAAATGGGAGTGGATAGCTTGATGACGGCTGACCGGGACGTATGGAAAAGGAAGACATGCTGCGCCGACCCCAGATGAACTGGGAAAAGGGCAAGAGGATGATGATGATGTAAATCTCATATTGTTTAAACTTTATTAATCGATGTATAAATTCGTTTTAGATCGCGACAAGCCAGATTACGCAAGAGCCGATCAAGCCGTTGCAACAATTACTGAGTTGATGCCTGAAATAGTTAAAGGTAACATTGATTTTGACGCGCCATCTCTGGGTCTTGACTTTGATCATACTGACTCGTGTCGTGCCTCCCCTCGCAGATGGCAAGGCGCTGGGCGCGGGCCAGAGCGAGGCTGCGCGCGCGCAGCTGCTGGCGGATCTGCGCGCGCTGTGCGACGCGACTAAGGAAATCTGCGCCTCCGGTGGTCAGGACAATCCGGAGGTGGTCACTTGCTTTTATTTACTTACTTTTCTGTATATAAAAAAAAACAATCTTTACTCTGTCTGTCGTCTGATCTATCAACTTAAAGCTCAGCTTTCAGCTCAAACCGCTTAACGGATTGCGCCATTGGCTAAGAAACGATTTATCAATATTCACCCCCTAAAGTGGTTGCACCACTTTGGGGGGTGTCAACGTGGGGGTCCAAGGTTTGTATGGAGAACCAAGATTATATGCGAGCGAAGCCGCGGGCAAACATTAGTATTGTATAATATATTTTGGTTAGGTAAGGTAATAGGTATCGACAGGTTTCACATTGAGTTATGTTGTACAGGAACTCGCCAAGTCAGCTGTGCAGCTCGCTAACACGTCCGGCAAGCTGTTCTACGTGTTCAACCCTCGCGCCGACCAGGACAAGGAGAACGAGGTAACTGTTTATTTTGTATATTGGGTATTGCGCTATTCAGCGATACACGATCATAATGATAGCGTATCCCGGGTCGAATGATCTAACTAAATAATCGTGGCTAGGTATTTTAATATTGAAATTACACATTGCCAGTTTGGAATCAGGAAGTTGGCGGTCTCTCACCCTTGTACCTCGGAAAGCACGTTAGTCCTGCGCTTGACCTTAAAGGTCAAGTCGGATTGCCGTTCTACCAAACTATGAGAGTTAAGGAACATAGAGTGCATTGTACTAGTGCAAAATAATATCTCCTACGTAGTTGGCTAATCCTCTTTGAAATTGGGCGCCGTGACCGAAATCGGTAAGGAGTATATTATTAGTAGTACCGTAAATCAAATAATAAATAAATAAATATCCGACTACATCACATACATTGATCTGACTCCGAGCTTAAGCACTTGTGTTACGGATATCAGAAACAACAGTGGTATTACAAATATATACTTAAATATTGGATATTAACACCCAGACACAGAACAAACACAAGTTATTCGTCATACGAATGTTTGTCTTGGTTAGGGATCAAACCCACAACTCTTGGTGCATGGAGCAGGGTCACTACCGAATGCGCTATCGAGCCTCAAAACGCATTGAGTAGGTTTAGTTGTAGGTATAAAGTTGTTATATCGTGCGTTTGGCAGATCATGGATCTGTCGTCGTCGGCGTGCGGCAAGGCGTCGCAGCTGCTGGCGGACGCGTACCAGCTGGCGGAGGGCGCGGGCGGCGCCGCGGCTAACGAGCTGGACGCGGCCGGCGCGCGCCTCGCCGCCGCCGGCAACGCGCTGCTCGCCACAGCACAGGTACGGGGACGTCAACCAATGTATATGTTCATATTTCATTTGAACATCAAATGCAATCTAGTTTATTTGCACAAAGCTGTATATTTGGGTCAGGAGGTATATTTTCTTTACTCTCAGTATATGTAATATTATAAAAAATTCAGTCGCATTGAGAACCTCCTCCTTTTTTTTGAAGTCGGTTAAAAATTATAGATTTTGATTGCTTGTTTGTTTGCAACTTTGAAACATGGTTTAAAGTTAAATATGATTCTTACAACTTTGTTAATACTGTTGTTTAAAAGAGTAACTTCTTGCCGGATTCTTCTCGGTAGATGCAACATTCCGAACCGGTGGTAGAATCATATCTCCTTCAACTGTTTTTGACGATTTATAAGTGTTTCTTTGAAACCTATATAAATAAAGAATATGTTTACTTTGACTTTGATCTTGACTTTCAATAATATGCTCCGGAACTACTGGACCGATTTGATTTGAATCTTTTACTAATGATAAGTTAAGTTTTCAGCGAGTCACATTGGCTATATTTTATCTCCGTTTTTCCACGGAAACCTCGAGGCGCTGCTAGTAATTAATATATTGACTTGTTGACCAGCTAACGGCACCTTGCATGCAAGATCCTCGCTGCCAGGCTTCGCTGGCGGCGTCAGCGGACGCGCTGTCGCACGCCAGCCAGGAGCTAGCAGCCGTCTGGGCGCCGGTGGTGCGCGACCCGCGCCACCAGGCCGCGGGGAACAAGCTCGAGCAGGACCGACGCGATCTGCAGCAAGAGCTGGATAGACTGAGGAAGGCCTGCCAGGTGGCGCTGACTGGTTAGTGATGTTGTGAATTGCACTTACAATACTCTTGGCTGTCTTTGTATTGACGGAAATCAATTTTTTATCCCTAAAATCCCACCGAAGGAGACACATTAGATCATTCATATTTTTTAAGTACGCCAAATTCTGGGGGTTTGAGTCACCATGCTTATAGCTACGTTTAGCTTGAAGGATCAAAAAGTTTTATGACTGTAGTTTGATGCTGCAGGCTTTTGTCCATGTTGGTCGGGGACTAAAAAAGAATTTGCCAACTGTGTCTCTTGCCTAGCATGTCTTAAAAGGCGACTAATGGTATATGGGGTTTTGGGTATGTGATTGTGTAGGCGACGAGATAGCCACTTGTCACTACTTTTTCAAAATTTGACATCTGACCCAGCCCAGTTTTATTTTTGGCTGAATTTGGTTAGGGGTGTTGCTGCCCCGCTGACTCTGTCTACCCCTTCGGGAATTGTGGGCATGATGTTATGTAATGTATGGTTGCTGCAGGTGTGGTGGGAGTTGATGGTGATGGAAGCAAGGAAGGTCGCCGCCTCAGATTCATCACCACACTCGGCAACGCGAAGAAGAGAGTGGGAGACGCTGAAGCCGAGTTGGACAAGGTGAGTCAAGTGTACAACGCAAGCTTACACGACTTCCTGCAAATGGGGGCATGGTATTGTTCTAAAAACAATCATGCATGATTCTCAAATAATCATACTTGAAGAAAATTTCTACTTTTATCCTCCTAGCGACATGTCCCTTGCTTAGTCCGCTAGGGGTCCGCTTATTGTGTGTGTTCATAGAAGCGACTGCCAATCTGACCTTAGTAGCCCTCGGAACAACCGGAGGTACGTGCCCGAGTTGGAACTCGCACCTATCGGTTAAGAGGCGTGTGTCCTTACCATTGAGCTACCTCCGCTCCAACGTTACAACTTTGTCGCCTATAAATTATAAGCTCATATATTTTATTTCGTTAGCCACTGGTTGCCGGCGCGGCGAAGGGGGCGTCGCAAGAGGAGTTGAAGCGGCAGCTGGCGGACAAGCTGGCGCGACTGAACGCCGCGCTGGCAGCGCTCCTCACCGCCACGGCCGGTGAGCGAGACCAACTGAAAACCTATTTTACTAAAAAATAAAATGTTTGTCTGACAGTTAGATTAAAAAAATATTGTGTACTACACTATTTTTGTCCATTCGAGTTTAAGTTTTGTTGATAGATATATTTGTTTTAGACCGCGACAAACCAGATTACGCTGCAGCCGATCAAGCGGTGGCGACAATCACGGAATTGATGCCACAGGTGGTGAAAGGTAAGAATGTCAATGTTTTGTGTGCTTCGTGAACTTTTCAAAACTTAATCCAGTTCAATGTTGAGTAGAGATTTGTTTATATTATAACGTCATTTGACGGTCACCCTATTGCTACGGGTCAGACTTCGTGTCAAGAGGATGCCATCGTTCCGAGATAAATAAACTTATTGATGAAAAAGGCACATATCACGAATTTGCGTTTAAATTTCAGATAAAGTATCAGAGCGAATGCCGTCTTGGTACACATTTTTGGATTTCTATGTTTGTTTTTTGGATTTTTGTATTGTTTTCTCCTTGTTGCGTGCCGTTTCATTTTGTGTGTAAAATGAAATGATTGTATTATTTGCACGCAGACGGCAAGGCGCTCAGCGGCGCGCAGGGCGGGGCGGCGCGCGACGCGACGCAGGCGCAGCTGCGCGCGCTGTGCGCCGCCGCGCGCGCGCTGTGCGCCGCCGCCGAGCGCGCCAGCGCCGAGGTGCGTACTGTTCAACTGCGTTATTTCAAACAATCCACGGGACCATTGCGTTTTGCTGGTTTATAAAATATAATATGTCCAGCTCAGCTTTTAATAGTATTCATAGCCGGTAAAGCGCATTACTCCCTAAAATTTTATAAGGTAACGATCAAGTGTCATGTGACGGTTTAGTATACTCAACTGTTTCGCAATATATGTTTTCTAAACAATTCAAAAAGAAAACGTGCATTACTTGCAAGTTCTGTTTGGATGAGTTATCATCTTCCTAAATATGCGTGCTCTTTTGACTTAATGAATCGTGGAATTACTTGCTATTCGACATCATTGACCACGTATGGTCACTATGTACATTTTCAACAATATTTTCATCTTCCGAAAATATACTTTTTTCTAGGACCTCAACCAATCAGCTGTCAAATTTGGAAATACTTCCGGGAAACTGTTATACACGTTCGATCCTCGCGCCGACCAGCGCAAAGAGCACGAGGTAAATATGGGAGCTTTCTGTAAGAGTTGTCATTCAGATCACTGGCGCAGTCGGTTCCATTTAGAATTTCTTATCGTATGTTCTACAAATTGGTCTGTGTTGGATTAAAAAAAAAAAATTTTACTATGTTCCTTGTCTTGCATGTCACAGGCGACTAATGGTATAGGAGTTATTGAGTTTGTGTGTGAGTATGTAGCTGACGAGCTTGCCACTTGTCACTACTTTGTCACTTTGTTTAAGGAGCTATTTGGCTTTGGACTCTGCCTACCCCTTCAAGGATTGCGGGGGTGATGATGTCAGTATTCTATCTCCCTTTTGGACTACGATTTGGAATGTTGGTGATTTAAGTCAATATCTGTTGTAACTAGGTCATGGATTTGTCGTCATCAGCGTGCAAGAAGGCGTCGGATATGCTGGCGGGCGTGAACCAGCTGGCGGCGGAGGCGGGCGGCGACGCGGGTGCGCAACTCGACGCGGCCGGCGCGCGCGTCGCCGACGCCGCTAACGCGCTGCTGGCGTCTGCGCAGGTACTAGGACGTCTTGCAATTTACTGTTCAGGTTTGGACTTAAAGATAAAAGGCTAACTATGCGATACAGTAAGTATGTATTAAGCTGTATGTTGGGGGTCAGAAAGTCGATTTTTCTACTACTATAGGCGAAAAACAAGTATATGGCAAGCCTATCAGGCGGTAGCCTACGGTCAAATGCTACGTCAGAGCTTACTCCCAAGACTTTCTTGAACCTATAAAGATGCATTATATGTTGACATTTTAAACAGCTAACAGCACCCTGCATGCAAGATCCTCGCTGCCAGGCTTCGCTGGCGGCGTCAGCGGACGCGCTGTCGCACGCCAGCCAGGAGCTAGCAGCCGTCTGGGCGCCGGTGGTGCGCGACCCGCGCCACCAGGCCGCGGGGAACAAGCTCGAGCAGGACCGACGTGCCTTGAAGGACGAACTGGACCGGTTGAGAAAGGCCTGCCAGGTGGCGCCTATCGGTGAGTGTTTATGACTTAATTTTGAGGTTTTGTGTACGAGGGGTAGAGATTACAAAGGTGTTCAAATCTCTACACTCGAAATACCTGAAACTAAAATAATTATTAAATGAGCCAAACATTTATAATTTATATTGCCCACTGCCCAAATTTAAGATTATCTGTATGCTATATTTGTAATTTGATGAAGTATTCTCAAACTAGTCTTGGTCGGTTAAACAATCAAAAGATTGGACAAAAAATATGTAGTAATAATCCTGTATCAAGATTGTAATAAAATCATTTATTACAATCTTGATACAGGAACCCCATTTACATCTAAGCATTGTAAGATAAGACTGGTGTGTTGAAGGTATCACACTTAAAGACCAACCCGTGTTTGTCGCCAGATGCGTCTCGACCGAGCGCCGGGCACGGTGCGCAGGAGCAGCGCCGGCTGCAGTTCGCCAGCGCTGCTGCGGCCGCGCAGCAGCACGTCGACGCCGCCGAGAAGGAACTGGACAAGGTAGGAACAGGACTATTTATTTGTGATATCCGTTACACGAGTGCTTAGGGTGTTTAAGCTACTCAATTCGGAATCAAAATTTTGGCCCACGTTGGTCTGGGATTCAAAAAGAATGTGCGACGGGCGACCCAAACCCGAGATACCATTATCTCGAGTTTTGGGTATGTGATTGTGTAGACGACGAGCTAGCCAATTGTCATTACTTTTTCACAATTTTCTATCTAACTTAGCCCAGTTTTATTATTATTTTTGGCTGAATGTAGTTGAAGGGGCTAGCCATCCCTTCGACTCTGCCTACCCCTTCGGGGATTATGATATGTTTTTATCGTATCGTTCAAATGAATTAGCTTTTTCCGGCGATATGAATATTCACCTGGAGAATTGGAAACGTTGCTGCACTAGTCACATAACTCTGCAATTTGTACAGCGATTTTGAGCGAAAGCTACACAGATGTTTGTGTTGTCCTGTCGCAGCCGGCGGTGCCGGCGGGGCGCGTCCCGGGCGCGGAGCGGCGCCAGCGCCTGGCGCACGCGCTCGCGCAGCTCAGCGCCGCCGTCGCCGCGCTGCTCGCCGCCGCCGCAGGTACTCGCCGACGCATACGTGACCCTCGAGTGAGAGGAGATTTAGAGCCCACGCTATGATTACATTTTATCTAACCCAAATAATTTTTTGGATAAATGTGGTTTAAGGATGTTGGAAGTGCTTGAATTCTGCGTACCCTTAAGGGGATTAACCGTGAAGGTATGTATGTATGTATATATCCAACGAAGGAGGAACTGATCGATGACGCGGCTTGGATATTGTTTTATTTTCTGATAAAAAAAAAAGAATCAAAGTATCGTATAGTGTAGGTATAATGTTACAGATTTTTAAATGGAATGGAAATGGTTATTATTTAAATATTTTATATAAGTGTATGGAAACTTTACAGCTGTGGAAACCGTACGTGATAAGAGAGGTCATCTAAGAACGCAACTTCATAACGTATAATGTTTTAGAGAAGTTGTTTTTTGCTTCCTTTTCAGATCGTGAGAACCCAGACTACGCGACAGCTGATCAAGCTTTATCTACCATCAACCACCTTCTCCCCCAAGTGATTAAAGGTGGGATTATTTCAATGTGTTTATGGAGCAATAAGTTTGCGTTTGGTCAGGGAATAGATTTTTTTCATTTAAAGAAAGGAGCGAGTATTCTATAAATGAGTATATATATGAAAAGTATAGATCTATGTTCCTATTTTAATGCTTGTTATTTCTTTTTTAAAAAGGTTTGTGTTAATTCTAAAAATAATGGTTAAAGATGCTTGCTGCTCCTTTGACACCGGCTGACCCTTCTGTGATGATGATGTGTGTGTTAACTACACTGAAGACTGATTTGTTATGTGTGTTATGAACAGACACAAAGACCGTGAGCGCGGACGCGGAGCCGCGCGAGCGCGACGCGCTGCTGCGCGACGCGCGCGCGCTGTGCGCCGCCGCGCGCGAACTGTGCGCCTGCGCCGCTGTCACGGCCGACAGTGGCGACACGGAGGTACCCATGTCTCCACTCATATTATAAAGAGGAAACATTTTATTAATTGTTTGCATTGAATAGGCGATCATCCGATACGACTCGACCGATTTAAAAAAATATTTCACTAATGGAAAGCTACATTATCAACAAGCAACAAAGGCTTTATTTTATCACCATATTCCCACGGAAACGGAGCGGACGGAAGCGAACGGAGCTACGCGGGTCAAAACGCGGGCCGCTGCTAGCGCGTACGTAACATATACGCTATGTTGTGATTTGACAGCCCTGCGTATGTCGCCCATGCGAAAATTATTACGAAAACGTGTTGGACTTAGTATGAATGTTATGTCTCTTCTAGGAGCTGAATAGTGCCGCTGGCAAGTTCGCGGGCGTGGCGGGCAAGCTGGTGTATGCCTTCAACCCGTGCGCTTGCGAAGTCAAGGAACATGAGGTGATTTTTGATGAAATTACAAATTTCTTTTTAAAGCCTTACATAATTAAGAAGTTAGATGTTGACACCATTTATATTTAATTTTGAAATATCAATTCTGAAAAAGAAAGCCTCTTAGTATGCTGTTAAACCTTATTGATTTTGTATAATATTGAGTCTAAGATTTTTAATTTTACAAAAACTGCTTAATATTAAGTCAGTTGACTATACAAACTTGTGACGTCACACGTTGACAAGCCCCTACAAAATCTATAAAGTGATTTCGTTTTGACAGCTCTTAAAAAGTATCTCAATTGACTAGCCAGTCAACATCCCAATTCAAATAAAAATCTTAAATTATTATTTGTTTTTTAAGTAATTAAATTTATTGTGAATGGACGTCGAACCAAATAATGTGGGACCAGATTATCAAATGATTGTGCAACTAGAATAAACTCTTTAGACGGTATATGGTTGTGTTGGCAACGAGGCAGACACTTGTTTCTACTTTTCCCCAATCGTCTTTCTAATCTAACTCAATATTTTGTTGTTTGTTGACGTAGTTAAGGAGTTTATTGGTCTTATGAGCTAAGGCCTAAAAAGCCTAAAAAGGTCTACCTCTTAAAGGAGTGTGGGTGTGATGGTATTTATAAATTCGAATTCAAATCGTCTTTATTTAAGTCGGTTTCAAAAAAGAAAAAAATAAATGGTCAAATTGACATATTTGATCCTTAAAGCTACTTAAATCTATCTTGCGTGTATCGTAAACATTGACTATAGTATATGCCTGTCAGATCGTTGACCTGTCGTCGTCGGCATGCGGCAAGGCGTCAGAGATGCTTGCGGGCGTGAACCAGCTGGCGGCGGAGGCGGGCGGCGACGCGGCCGCGCAGCTCGACGCGGCCGGCGCGCGCGTCGCCGACGCTGCCAACGCGCTACTCACCACTGCGCAGGTACCGGGAATACGACATTTACGTTTTACTATCTTGTTTATTTCTTCCTAACCGATTTCGATTACGGTGCTACAGTGACCAATTTTAATAACGATTGACAAACTACACAAGTGATATTATAGTGCACAACTGTCCTCAAACGCAGGTCTGTGCGCGATTTGGAACATTCAAATTGAACCTCATTATTTTTAGAACCAACAACGAATTGAGATTTTTTTTTCTTTAATAAGTGAAATAAAAATTATACATGCCATATATCGCTGATGATATATATGTGCCTACTATTATACAAGGTTATTTTTATTTTATGCGAAACCAACTTAATTACTTGTTTAACTTATTATTCTAAAGAAACAAATTCAAAGGATTTAAGAAAATGTATTTTTACTGTCATAAAATAAAGCTGATCAGTTTATTGGCTATTTTGTAAAATTAAAATTACCTAATTTATTTATTGCTCAATTTCTAAACTAAACTAAAACTAAACTAAACTTCACGCCACTTCCCTAGCGGGGTAGGCAGAGAGAACCGAACGCCATATGGCACGATCCTTACACACCTCACTCGCCTCTTCAACATTCATAATCCTTTTCATACAAGCTCTACGATTTTTTTAAATTTCTAAATCCTCTTAGTTGGTTCCTTAGAATAATGTATTAATAAGTAGGTACGAGGTTTTGCTTAATCTAAAATTACGCTTGTTTAGAGGTATTTACAATACATAGGTGTACAAAGACGTAACCAGACTTACGCTTGTCAGCTAACTGCGCCGTCCATCAAAGACCCCCGGTGCCAGGCGACGCTGATATCGTCCGCCAACGCGCTCTCGTCCGCCACGCAGCAGCTGGCCTCCACCTGGACCCCGGCCGTGCAGGACGCCCGCTTCCAGTCCTTGGGCAAGAAGCTGGAGAACGATCGCCAGGACCTGCAGCGTCAGCTCGACAGCTTGAAGAAGGCTTGCCAGATGGTTACGAGTGGTGAGTGTGGTACTTGCGATTGGTGACACAGGGTTTCTAAATTCTGAAAAGTCAAGAGAAAGGTCAGGGAAAAGCAAGCTGTTCAAGGAGAGTCAGTGAAACTTAAGAGCCACCTGGAAAGTCAGGAAAAATTTGGAAGTGTACACTGTTTGCAAACTAATTGAATATTTGGCTCAACACTACCTTGTCCTTGTAGCTGTAGACAGCAGTTCTTTATTTGGAGAAAAAAAATAATTAGAGACTAACTAAATTAAATAAGAGATATATAAACTGTGATATGACCGTAATTAAACCAGACTTATACCAACCGTTGTCGTTCGACGATCAAACTAATGAATCGAACTAGTGAGAATAAACAATCTTAATTACCCCAGTCATGGTTAAAGTGGTGACCCCGACAGAACAACAAAATGGCTCTCCGGCGGGGAATCGCACCCCGGTCTCCCGCGTGACTGGCGGGGATACTGACCACTATACTACCGAATGTAACTGCGAATGGGATGGTGTGGAATGAGACGAAAGTTGGTGGATGTCTGATTTAATTACCGTCGTATCACAGTTTGTTATCTCTCGATCTGTTAGTGTATGCTTACCCATGTTAGGTTTACTACGTGGAGTGCGTGCTGTATTTTATTCCTTATTTCTGTATCTGTTTTTCGTGCAATAAAGAATATATATATATCTATCTATCTATCTATCTATATATTTTACTACGTGCGGCAATGCGGCACACGAGACTGGGAATTAACGCTAGTACTAACACATTTGAATCTACAGTTCCTTTGATTAGTGATTATAAGAACGCCGTCTACTACTGAATTAATCTATACTTATAATAAATCTGTAGAGTGGTCAATTCTGTACATGAAATATATTTTCAAAATAACTATCAGGGGGTGATTAGTGATCGATACTGATGCCAAAAATGCAATCAGTAAAATTTTTGTCTGTCTGTCTGTCTGTCTGTATGTTCCTTATAGAAACAAAAACTACTCGACGGATTTTAACGAAACTTGGTACAATTATTTTTCGTACTCCTGGGCAGGTTATAGTATACTTTTCATCACGCTACAATCAATAGGAGCAGAGTAGTGAAGGGAAATGTTGGGAAAACGGGAGAAGTTACTCCATTTTTTAAGCTTCCGTCGCGTGTGCAGCCTTAATGGTTAAAGTTACATAGAAATCATGTATAACGGAAATAGTCTTTATAATATTAACCATAAACGCGGGTGACACCGCTGGCACAGCTAGTAATAAATAAATAAATATCCGTCGACATCACATACATTGATCTGACTCCGAGGTAAGTAGCTTAAGCACTTGTGTTACGGATATCAGAAACAACAGTGGGATTACAAATATATACTTAAATATTCAATATTAACACCCAGACACAGAACAAACACAAGTATTACTTAATCATACAAATATTTGTCCTGGGTGGGGATTGAACCCACAACTCTTGGCGCATGGGTCAGGGTCACTACCGAATGAGCCATCGAGCCAGTCAAAATTTAATTAATATTTATGTTTTGAAAATGATTAATTGGTTCATTGTATAATCGCAGGCGTGGAGGTGAAGCACCTGGACCCGGTGCAGGAGCGGCAGCGGCTGCAGTTCGTGAACATCGCCGCCGCCGCCGAGGCCAACCTGCTGAAGGCGCAGAAGGAGCTCGACAAGGTCGCTAGTGCTTACTGTTAAATACTAAACTCACCTTTACCAAACTATTCAGTAATATATGCCTTTACGCCGATTCTCTAGCGAGGTAGCCAGAGAAAATCTTTTTTTTGAGAGAACGTCGGTAGTTGGCCGAAGGCGGCCTTTACTACCTACCGGGCTGGCAGGGGAGCGGGAAACTCTCACCCCTAATATTTAGGCAACAGCCTGAGGGCGCCCCCTATGGGGCTTGACCTCGGCTCAGGACGTTGCTGGAGAGGGCAGAAACACGTAGGTTTGGGGATAGAGCGACCGGGCCGGGCCGGTTACGCGAATAAGGAGCTAGCGGGGGCGGCGCGACGCGAGTCCTCGCCGGCGAGGACGGAACGACGGGCGACTTGAGGTGTTGGACTGTGTCGCGAGCTGCTGAGCCGACTTCATGGCTAGCGTGATGGCATCGTCGGGATCTGGGAGGACGTTCCTAGGTCGACGTCTTCTATGGGAGACTACGGGAGGGGGAGTAGAGAGTATCTAGCGCCATATAACTCGACTTTACACACCCCACTCGTTTTTACAGTAATGATTATGAATCAAGAATTTACTACTAAAGGGTTAAGGGGCTTTGATGCTCCTTGGAACCCAGCCTATTCCTTAGTATGTGTATGTTGTGTGTGCATTCACCAAACATAAGACAAAGACGACGCTCAATGACCGAATGGTGGCCCAGGCATTGTAGTAGAAGACAGGGTCAACCCCCAAAGTAGTCCCAATAGTGATTAGCGCAGTATCGGAGGAGTGGCTTTTTAATGAGGGTTTTTTGAATTAAAACATCCAAAAGATGGCGTAACTGTGACGTGTGGTCTTGTCACCCTCCTCATTGGTTAGTTGTCAGAACAAACTGACAGCCAATAGTGACAGTGATACTAGCGGATTTTTTATTTTTAAAAACCCTCATTCCCAGAACGTCTTAAAGCTGTATTTAATTTTCGGTTAACTCAGTGAATGGTCGGTCCCGCGATAGTACCTATTCACGTAGTGAACAATGCGCGTGATCGTTGCAGCCGGTAGTGCCATCGCGCGCGGAGCAGGCGCCGGGCGCGCTGCGCGACCAGCTGGCGCGCCGCCTGGCGCAGCTCAACGCCGCGCTCGCCGCGCTGCTGGCCGCCACCGCCGGTAACATCACCTTTTGTTTACTACCGTAGCTGCTATTAGCATTGGTGTTCATGTTTAGTTTAGGCCTTTAGGGTGACCAAATAAGAGACAATCCACTCAGGATTGCGTGAAATTATTGAAATGGGAACCGAGGTGTGGAAGAGAAAGAGACTGCGCCGATCCCGAATGTTTAGGCAAAGAGCAAAAGGAGGTACATTAAGTTTAATTTTATTAGTTTCAATTGCGAATTTGCTGAAATTTTACAATAAGGTGACTTTTACGTGATTAAGAACAGGAATTAAGATTGTTCAGGTAATCGAATAACATCATGAAAAATAAATGTCATTATATCTAAATAAAATGTATAGTCAAGTCCTTTGATTTTTTTTTCAAATATGAGCTGTTTCTTAATGTTTGTCTTAGATCACGAGAATCCAAATTACGACGAAGCGGAGCAGGCCGTCAACACCATTAACCACCTGATGCCACAAATTATCAAAGGTCAGTTGCTCATGTTTACAAGTGCTTCATTCTTCAGGATGTCATCAAAAGATATAGCTACTATAGGTAATAGCTATGTCTTTTGGAAAAAAATAAAAAATATGCTATGCTTCTCCTAAGATGCGTAGCATATTTTTAATTTTAGCATATTTTTACTTTTTTCCTTCTTTTAACGGGAAATGCCTGATTAGGAACATATTGGACGAAGTCGCAGTACACCCCTAGATATTAACATATACTATTGCTTCTTGTATACAGCTATTTATCTGCGGCTCTGCCCGCGAGAGTTTTGTTCTTTTAACAATAATGGCTCATTGCTTAAAGTAATTTAGATTATTTTCGTACTACGCAACGAACAGACTGACATGGTAAGTAGTAAGAAAAGGTCGTATTAACTGAACGCGTGCGCGCTCCCCGTAGAGACGAAGTCGCTGAGCGCGACGGAGGAGGGCGCGGCGCGCGCGGCGCTGCTGCGCGAGCTGCGCGCGGCGTGCGGCGCGGCGCGCGCAGTCTGCGCCAGCGTGCGCGACGGCGACACGCAGGTACCACTAATCTCTTAACAGCACTTTCGTGCCAGTAAGTGAGAGTAAGCACTGTACACAACAGATGTGGGTTCGACCCCCCGCAC